>CM033637.1:18746637-18934137 GCA_019453435.1 Rhinogobius similis
TGTAATAATGAATAAATATGTTGTTATTTAATGGTTGTTTGTTATAAAGAATGTAATGAATAAATGAATAAAATGATTTACTGAATGAATGAAATGTTATTAAATGGTTATTGTTTATTGAACGTTGTTATTGTTAAATGATTATTGTTTGTTTAAATGAAAGAATGAAATGAATGAAACTAAAATGAATGAATTCATTGAATGGTCATTGTCATTGTTTGTAAATGGTTTAAATGCCAATAAATGAAGGAAAATGGTTTGCTAAATGAATAAATTTAAAGATGGTTGTTTACTATATTGTCTGTCGAATGAGGCAAAATCAAATGAAATGGGAATGTCGAAATATTGTTAATGGTTCATCATTGTTTGTTAAGAGCAATGGTTGAATGGAATGAATAAATCGAAATGAATGGAATATTGTTGTTTGACGGTTTCGTTTGTCATTTCCAAATGGTTCGAATGAATGAATCTAAACGCTTAAAATGAAATTTGTAAATATTTTGTTTTGTTAATCATCAATGGAATTAGAAATGTAATGAAATTCAAATGAATGGAATGAAATTTCTTTTGTAAATTTGCATTGTTGTTAATGGTTGTTTGTTTAAATGGTTAATGTAAATATTTAAAATGAATCATTAATTCAAAGTTTATCATTTAATGAAATGAAATCGAATAATGAAATAAATGTTATTATTATTAAATGGTGCGATCAGAAGAATAAAAGGAAGGTAATGGAAATAAAAGGAAGGAAAAAAAGGAATAAATGGAAGTATTGTTGTAATGGTTGTTGAGAAAGAAAGAAAGAAGGAAAGAAGGAAGGAAGGAAGGAAGGAAGGAAGGAAGGAAAAAAGGAAGGAAGAAAGGGAAAAAATGAAGGAAGGAAGAAAGAAAGAAGGAATTGAAAGAAAGAATGGAAAGAAAGAAGGAAAGAAGAAGGAAGGAAGGAAAAGGAAAAGTAGGAAGAAATTAGGAAGGAAGGAAAGAAGGAAAGAAAGGAAAGAAGGAAAGAAGGAAGGAAGGAAGGAAGGAAAGAAGGAAAGAAGGAAGGAAGGAAGGAAAAAAGGAAGGAAGGAAGAAAGAAAGAAGGAAAGAAAGAAAGAAAGAAAGAAAGAAGGAAAGAAGGAAGGAAGGAAGGAAGGAAGAAAGAAAGAAGGAAAGAAAGAAAGAAGGAAAGAAGGAAAGAAAGAAAGAAAGAAGGAAAGAAGGAAGGAAGGAAGGAAGGAAAGAAGGAAAGAAAGAAGGAAAGAAAGAACGAGAGAAAGAATGACATCAAAACAAAAGAGGAGATTCTATTGATTTCAAGTATTTACTGTGATTGGATTCTCAGTTTAGTTCATTATGGACTGTGTTCATTGGAGGATTTTGTTCTATTTTTCGTGACTAAAACTGAATAAAAAGTAAACAAAAAAAAACTAAACACAAATAAAAGAAACAATCGAGCTCTGAAATCATTCAAGAAAACTACGACCATGAGATCAAATTAATTTTATTGAATTAAAATTGAAAAACTAAAACTACCATGGATTTAGTCGCCTAACACTTACACTGAAAAGAACTGTTTGACAAAATCTCGATTAAAACTAATAATCATTTTAGACTAAAACTAAACTGAAGTTTCTTGTCAAAACTAACTCTGGTTCGTGTCCCATCGAGTCAAACTGCTGTCGTGATTTTTGGTTCAATAAAATAAACTGAACTGAATAAAGAGCCAAACGAGCATCTTTTACACAGAAAAAAATCCGAAAAAGAGGAAAAAGAAAAGGTGAGCCACTCGCTGCGAGCAGGGTTCGAACCTGCGCGGGAAGATCCCATTGGATTTCAAGTCCAACGCCTTAACCACTCGGCCATCGCAGCTTACGTCATGTTACGTCCTGACGTTTCTATAAAAAGGGAGTGTCCGCGTGAACGACGCTCGGGACACGGTTCTGATGGAAGTGATTTGGTTTAAAAACGACACAAACGCGCAAATCAGCTCCAAAACAGCGGGAAACTCTGCTCCGTCCGTTTCTAAACGTTAAACTCAGGTCAGAATCTCTAAACAAACAAACAAACTGGAGCCGTTTGTTGGAAAAGATGAGTTTGGAAGACGCTTTTTTAAGAATTACGCGCCGCAGTAAAAGCGCACACTGAACAAAGATGACGCTTTTAATCCGTGAACGCGGCAGTGAAGCGCGTGCAGCCGTTTCGCGGGAAACGGCGCCCCCTCGTGGCCACGGCGGGGATGACGTCACTGAAACTGCGGCTTTTCACGTGAGTTTCGTCCTTTTTCGGTTCCGGTTCGACTCACGGCGCGAGGCTTTTGTTTCCACGTCGTTCTTTATCGAATATTCGACCAAAACACGCTTTCTCCGCTCTCTGTTTTTAAATACGGTAGACTGACCCGCAAAGGATTGTGGGGGATGTAGCTCAGTGGTAGAGCGCGTGCTTCGCATGTATGAGGTCCCGGGTTCAATCCCCGGCATCTCCACTGCCTTTAACTGCTGTGAGCGCCGAAGCTCCTCCGGCACGTGACGGTTAACGGTTAGAGTTTTGCAAATACCTAATATTCACGTTATTCCGCCCCGCCCACTTTTGTCTCTTTTTATGTCTGTGATACGCACTCCTGTAGTAAAGGGACTTCCGGTTTGATGCTAACGAGGGAAAAGTCTCTAAAACATTATATAAAGTCGATTGATTTGTGTAAAATGTTTAATGAACACGAGCGAAAACACGTCACATGCACCGACTCCTGAACACGGCTTTTGTCGAGTAGAACTTGTTTTCTGCTCCGTGTAAACAAGATGGCGGCGCCCACGGCAACTTCCGGAATCAGGTGACTAGGTGTACACCATGGATGTATTAAATGAACTGGATAAGCCACGCCCCCTCTGTCTGTGTCCCAGATTGATTAGTGGTCGTGTGAGGTACTGCAGCCTTTTTCTAAAATGTCACATTATAATCACAGACAGGACTGAATTATTATCAGTATTTAAATAAAATAGAAGGAAATGTTCTTTTTCTACCGCTTATAAAATCACAGAAATTACCGCTTTTATATGAAGTGGGGATTGTGGTCACGTGGTGCAGCCTAAAGCAAAGATACGCCTCAGATATCAGGAAGTAAAGCAAAGATGGCTCCGCCCAGGACAGGAAGTAAAACAAAGATGGCTCCATATCAGGAAGTGCAAACAAAAAGATGGCGCTCAGACAGGAAGTAAAACAAAGATGGCTGCCTCAGATCAGGAAGTAAAGCAAAGATGGCCGCTCAGATTGTAGAAAGTAAAACAAAGATGGCTGCTCAGATATCAGGAAGTAAAGCAAAGATGGCCGCTCAGACAGGAAGTAAAACAAAGATGGTCATCAGATTAAGAAGTAAACAAAGATATTGGCCGCCTCAGATTAGGAAGTAAAGCAAAGATGGCTTTCGCCCATATCAGGAAAAAACAAAGATGGCCGCCTCAGATTGTAGAAGTAAAACAAAGATGGCCGCCTCAGACAGGAAGTAAACAAAGATGGCCGCTCAGATTCAGGAAGTAAAACAAAGATGTCAGCCTTCGTATCAGGAAGTAAATGCGGAAGTAAGAAACTTTTTTGGGGTCATGCGCCAATGAGCTCACTCCATAGAGATAAACAGGACGGCCATCTTGGATTCATCTTCCAGGTTTTATTATAGTTCTATGGTGTACACTGGTTTAGTAATATTTTTATGTTTTTACTTGTACTTCCTGGTTATAAATGACGTCACACCAGGAATTACCATAGCAACCACCCTGTGCACTGGGCTCAAACTCATCTAACGTCACAGATCTTTTTACATTTATAAATACAAACATAAGTGAACACATTTATTTTGTTGAATTCATGTTTAAATGGTAAAAAAAAAGTCGTTTTGTTCAGTGTGAATTATGCTTAACCTTTGGAAGGTCAGAGGTCGGATTTTCTGAGTTCCAACTTGTGAATTCACACAAAACACCTTCACGTCTCAGAATTCCTACTTGGAAACATTTTTCAGATTTTCTCCACAAACGGACGCTTGTTTGGTGCAAAAACTATAATCTATGTTTGTAACGAGTTTTAATACACCAAATAAAGTCAACGTTCGAAAATAATAAAACCATGTCAGACGCACTTTAAATGTGTTTGAATATTTTACGTGAGTTTCGGAATCATGAGAAATTAGCTCAAACAACACGACTCCGTATCTTAAATATAAAAACGTTAAAGAACATCTATTTCGTCTGGTTTATTCACATCTGCTTTAAAGAACAACGCGGATTAAAAAGTGTGGTTCCACTGGGGCTCGAACCCAGGACCTTCTGCGTGTAAAGCAGACGTGATAACCGCTACACTATGGAACCGACCTGCCGACGTACGTCACGTCCGGTCCTTAAAAAGTCACCGCAACAACCGACTATTACACCGTTTACTACAGTAACAAAGCGAGAAATAATAATAATAATGACCAACCGGTGATTTAAAAAAAAAAATAACACAGTATTCAATTCTTTTTATCAACTCGTTCATAAAAATATTCACTTAATTTTTCTTATCGTAAACGAAGCGGACATGTTTGTGAGTTTGAACAGTTAGAACACACTATCGCTTATTTACCCCAAAAAATAGAAATAAAAACAAAACAAAAGACAATATTTTTTTCAAATATGACCCAAAATGAATTAAACCGCAGTCAAATGAATATAAAATAATACTATTACCTTGTGGTCCGTACGGCACGTGCGCCAACATCACATCAAACTGAGGCAAAAGATGAAGAAAATGACGCATTCGTGAACTTTTATCACGAAGTTTTTTGTCTCAAACATAAAGATGTTTAATTCATGAACTCAAACCTCCCAAACCAAAGTCTCTAATAATAAATGTAAAAACAGATCAGCACAAACTACAAAAAAGATCTGCATTTAGTGTCAAACAAAATGAACCTGTGAGCATTTTCACTTCACTTTCATCTGATTCATTTATTTGTTTAAATATGTCATTCCTGCTTTATTTCAGGATTCAATAATCAACAGAAGCCTAAATAATTCTGAATAAAATATCATTTTTGTTCTAAACTATTCCTTTTAACATTAAATCTTTGTTTATGTGTTTAATTAAAATCACAAAGTGCACAAAACAGCCCACTGTGACACCTCTTTATTTCACTAAATCCAAAGGTGTTCATTTTTTTTCATTTGCTTAAAAAGCCGTTCCGCTGATAAATAATTTTGAGATTCTCTTCTTTTTTCATCTAAACTAAGCCTAAAACTATCAAACTGCTCTAGTGTCATGTTTTCCATATTAAAATAAAATAAAATAAAACCAAAGCAACTGTGTTCCATCAAAAATCAACTTTATTATTATTATTTTTTAACTGAAAAAAGAAAAAGCCCAGTGCTACAGAAGTTTGCAAAACATTTTAACATATTATTAACGGAAGAATAAATGAATGAATAACTGAATAATAACTGAATAACTCACAATTACTTTTTCTACAATGAGATTATTTAAAATAGCTTTCAAAGATGACATTTATAGTGTTTAAAAAGAAAGACGAAGGCTTTTGGTTTTTGATTCTAATAATGAAGTCTTTTATGTTTTGTCACTCTAGAAGCTGGAGCTGAAAGCAGTGCTCTGATTGGCTGTGCTCGAGTGGTCCGCCTCGGTTTCACTTTAAAGCAGAACTCGTTTGGACATTAACGAGGGGCTGTGGGGCACAGGTTTGTGGTTCATGCAGGTCTGATGTCTGTCCTCCTCCTCCTCCTGGATCAGTCCAGTTTGTGGGGGTCAGGGGTGAGTCCAGTCTACGGAGCGTCCTCTTCAAGCCCCTCGCCGGAGGCCAGTGGTTCACCCTCAGAGCTTTGTGTGGTTTTTGTTTGAGGTAAATCCCTGAGCATTAATCGGCCAAGTTTGTCTGAGAGAACCTTTCCCGGGTCAGCTTCTGTAGATGGGAGCTTTGGTGACCGTGAACTAGAAGAGAGCCCTCTGTAGCGCTCAGGGTCGGACATCATATCCATCATTTCCCTCAACATTCTGTGGCGCTCATAGTCGGGCATCATAGCTGTGATCTGCACCCACACTCTGTAGCGCTCAGAGTCGGGCATATCTGTCATTTCCCTCCACATTCTGTCGCGCTCATAGTCGGACATCATATACGTCATTTCACTCAACACTCTGCGGCGCTCAGAGTCGGACATCATATACGTCATTTCACTCAACACTCTGCGGCGCTCAGAGTCGGACATCATATACGTCATTTCCCTCGACATGCTGCGGTGCTCATAGTCGGGCTTCTTATCCGTCATTTCCCTCAACACTCTGTATCTCAGGTTCCCCAGGACTTCGGCCTGGTCTATCTCGAGTTCAGACCTTTGCGGTGGCTCTGGTTCATCAGTCTGGAGTCTCTGAGGATCAGGGCTCTCACTCTGCAGCTCTGCAGACACAGAGGTCAGTCTGTGCTCAAGGTCCTGCAGCTCGAGTTGGATATGTCGAGTCTTCTCCTCCTTCTCCTTTCTGAGCATGCTCAGATGCAGATTTTTCTCTTGATCAAAAATCAGTTTGAACCGATCGATCCGTTTCTCGATCTGTTCCTCACAGCTCTGTGCCTGTCGCTCTACGTGTTGTAAAATGTCCTCATATTCCTTCTTTATGTTCTCAATGTGCTTTTTCTTTTCCTCAAGTCTCTGGATTTCAGACGGACGTTCCGCCTCTGCAAAACCCCGCCCCTGTGCTTCCGGTTCTGAAGTGCTCTTTGGGTGTTTTCCCCTCACGTCCTGCTCCTCTGGAGTCTCTGTTTGTTTAACAGAACTCTTCACTTCTTCCTTTAAACTCTCTTCTTTCTTCAGAGCAAACTCTGGAGGCAGTCCCTTGGACCATCTCCTTCTGCATTTGGGACAGTCCCCCGTCCTCTCCCCCCAGACCTCCCAGAGACATTCAAAACAGAAGCTGTGCCCACAGCCCAGAGTCACTGTATCCTTTACCTTCTCAAAACACCAGAGACAATCCAAGTCCAGAGGAGCTTCAGCCATGACTCAAAAGACACAACACTCTGTCTGCGTCGGTAACAGTGTTTCTCGTCCTCTCAGTCGACCGAGCAGCAGCTCTGGGTGGGATCAGGAAAGTGATCCCACCAAGTATTTCCTGTCCCAGCTGTGCCTCTGTGCTCCTGCAGAGGGCGCTGTCTGAACGTGCACGAGCTGTTTCAGACTCAAACATGAACAAACACGAGGCTAGAATTGGGTGGAAAGAGTAGAATTGAAAAAACAAAACAATCCTAAAGCATCAGCAGTTCTAGATGCAAGAAACACAAACGTTCAAACTTTTATTTTGCCTCAGCAACACGTAGCACTGGGACAGAAACAGAGCTGTGTGATACAGCCATAAAAACAGAATCCTGAGCTGGTCCCTGTGACAGTCTGCTGTTTCTGTTTGTGTCTCTAATGCAGCCGTCTGTTCAAACACTTTCTCCTGATGTTTAGCCTCTGATGACTTTATTAAAGGCCAGAGCGGCACCATTGAACCAAATCCACACAAAAACTACATTTTAATGGAGGGAATCAGCAAAGACTGCAATGTTTGAAGAGGAAAAATGTCTTCCACAAACAACAAAGTGTCTTGAATAAAAACGGCTCACGCTGTAGTTTGGATTTGAACAAACATGTTCTGAAACAAGAGACAAAAGAGCGACCAAAAGAGATAAAAATGTGTTTGAAAGCGACAAAAACGAGCCAACAAACAACAAACGTGACTCAATGCACCACAGGGCGACTAAAAACAACAAAGACACGACTAAAAACAACAAAGACGCGTCTACAAATAGCCAAAATGCGACTAAAAACAAGTAAAACGCGACTAAAAGTGACAAGGCCACGTTTAAATATAATAAATGTGACAAAATTCAGTTTTAAATAAACTTGATTTGAACTGAATTAAAACATAAAATTCAAATCTAATCACGATCTCAAACTGGTCAGCACAATCACAGTTCTCTATTTTCCTAAACGGTGCAGCTCTGTGAAAGAAAATAGAAAAATACAAAGTGAACATGAATCGCCCAGAAACCAAAACATTTACTCACGAGAACAAATAAGTGACTCATTTGATCTGAGAAAACAGCTTTGAATCTCAAAAATGTACAAAAACAGTAAATATTAGTCCAATGAGGTTCATTTAGTCCGTTGGTTTTAGTCGTTTAGTCGGTGGATGGTGAGTCCACCAAGGTATTTATTTGTCGACTAATCATTTTATTTATATTAAATCTAAACCAGGTTTGAACCAAATATTTTCAAATATGACCCAAAATGAATTAAACCGCAGTCAAATGAATATAAAATAATACTATTACCTTGTGGTCCGTACGGCACGTGCGCCAACATCAACATCAAACTGACAAAGTTTTTTGTCTCAAACATAAAGATGTTTAATTCATAAACTCAAACCTCCCAAACCAAAGTCTCTAATAATAAATGTAAAAACAGATCAGCACAAACTACAAAACAGAACCCGTGAGCATTTTAACTTTCATCTGATCCGTTTATTTGTGTAAATATGTCATTCCCGCTTTATTTCAGGATTCGAGAATCAACAGAAGCCTAAATAATTCTCAATAAAATATAATATTTGTTCTAAACTTTTCATTTTAGCTTTAAGTCTTTTGTAACTCGGTGAAAAACATGATTTCTATTAAAAAACCTCTCGTACGTACCTTTGCCTACGTGTTTACGTCATTGCGGTTGCGCAGTGAGTAGTTCCGTCACGTGACCAAGCGCGGCCAATCAGAGTTTACAAACACCCGCAGCGGGAATCGGTTTGGGGAAGTAGTTGAGGTACGTTTATCCTGATTTATCTGATTAAAACTGTTATTTTGTTCATTCTTAAAACCGATGCGTCTAAATGTCGAACCACAGGAGCCGCTGCTGGTTCCGACCCACCGCGGACGGAGCGCGCGGTGTTCATTCAACTTCGGAACCGGTGAGTTGCGCTAGCGTTAGCTCAGTTTCCATTCAAACCTATGGGTTAGCTTAGCCTAGCCGCCTCTATTGTTTTCTATGGAGCGGTTAGCATCACTTTTACTGCTGTTTTCTCTAAATGTGTTTGATCAAATGAAGTGCTGCTTATGTCGAGTCATTATCGGGACGTTTACTGTTGATTTATTGTTATATGATTGACATTTACTGCACTTTAAAGCCCAAACTTGGTGTTTGTTTGAGGCTATTCATTCCATCCTTGTGCTGTTAGAAGTGATTATTGTCAACATTATCCACTGATACTTGAACTATTTAATGAATAACTTTTAGAAGCTTTGTTATTAAACGATTGAACCATTGTTCTATTGAATAATATTGTACAATATGGAAAGTTTGTTATTCCTAATGTGACCTGCATTATGAAGTGAGTGATGGGATGTATTCATTGTTGCACACTGAGCTCTTACACTGGTCCTGTTCTTTTCTATTCAGGCCTGGTTTTTCTGATGCCGAGCTTTAAGCCCAGAGTTTGGACCGAATCCACTGACGGCGAAACAAGAAGTCTGAACCCTCCACTCCACGTATCCACTGGAGCGACCTCCTGCTCCGGTCGGGTCGTCCCGGTAGGAGGCTCTCACAGCCCTTTTCTATCCTCTGCCCTCGTTATTCGAGCGCTCCACTCACTCCTCGTCACACGTCACACTTTCTGTCGGACGCCTCGGACTGTGCTGCGTTTCACTCTCGATTTGAGCGACATTTTGAACTTTCATGTGCGTTCTGAGGACGTTTGATTGAACTGTGGATCTGAACTGAATTTAAACTGCTCATTGATCGTACTCTTGAATATTGAATTGCCTATTAATTCTGTCGTTTGTTTGTCAGTCTATGGTACCACTAAACTCCTGCCTCAGTCTCTTTTCCTCCTAGAGCCGAATTCATTTCTTCTGATCCAGCCCAAGTAAATGTAAAGTAAATGTACTAAACTATTGATGTGTTTAATTAAAATAACAAAGTGCACAAAACAAAACCCGCTGCGACAACTCTTTATTTCATTAAATCTAAATGTATTTTTCATTATTATTATTGAAAACAGTTCCACGGATAAATAATTGAGATTTTCTTCTTTCATCTTTTATTTGTTTTGCAGGTTACATTTTCCATCACGTCAGGTTTTGCAAATTGAAATTGTAGTGCTGTTTGTCTTTTATAAGAACAAATCAAACCACAGCAACCTTAACATCAAAACACATTATCTTTCAGAAGAATAATACTGAATACATCACATTTACGATCTACTACTAAATGATTTACAGTAGTAGTAGTAGATGCTCATTTCCATTAAAAGGGAGTACCATCCTCTGTAACATTTAAAGCTGCAGCGCTCCACGTGTTTGAACACTGTGAAAGCCACACTTTCAGCTGCTCATTGTCTGCATTTAATACTGAATATTTTATGTTTTCTAGAAGCTGGAGCTGAAAGCAGCGCTCTGATTGGCTGTGCTTGAGTGGTCCGCCTCGGTTTCACTTTAAAGCTGTGCAGAACTTTGAAAATAAACGTTTGGATATTAAAGACGAGCCGAAGGGTGTGTAAGGGTCAGGCACAGATTTAAACAAACTTCTGGTTTGTGGTTCATGCAGGACTGATCTTCTGTGACACACTTCTTCACCTCTTTCTGGATCAGTTGTGTTTGTAGATGATCTGTGGTGAGTCCTCGAGGATTAATGTGCGAAGTCTGTCTGAGGGAACTGTTCCCGGGTCAGCCTCTGTAGATGGGAGCTTTGGTGACAGTGAACTAGAAGAGAGCCCTGTGTGGAGCTCAGGGTCGGACATCATATCCGTCATTTCCCTCCACATTCTGTAGCGCTCAGAGTCGGGCATCTTATCTGTGATTTCCCTCCACATTCTGTATCTCAGGTTCCTCAGGACTTTGGCCTGGTCTATCTCGAGTCCAGACCTTTGCGGTGGCTCTGGTTCATCCGTCTGGAGTCTCTGAGGATCAGGGCTCTCACTCTGCAGCTCGTCAGACACAGAGGTCAGTCTGTGCTCAAGGTTCTTCAGCTCGAGTTGGATCCGTTGAGTCTTCTCCTCCTTCTCCTTTCTGAGCATGCTCAGATGCAGATTGCATCTAAACAGCTACTTGCATCTTTTGATTACTTAACATAGATTACTTACAGAATGCAGCTACCTGCTATGTCTTGCTTATGTCTTGTTTATTGTGTGTTATGTTGTAACGGCAACTGTAGTTTCAACGGTTTGTAAAGCGCTTTGGGTGCCTATTAGGTGGAAAAGCGCTCTATAAATAAAAATTCTTCTTCTTCTTCTTCAGATTTTTCTCTTGATCCAAAATCAGTTTGAACCGATCGATCTGTTTCTCGATCTCGTCCTCACAGATCTGTGCCTGTCGCTCTACGTGTTGTAAAATGTCCTCATATTCCTTCTTTAAATCCTCAGTGCTCTTTTTTTTCCTCAAGCCTCCGGACGTTCCGCCTCTGCAAAAGCCCGCCCCTGTGCTGCAGGTTCTGAAGCTCTCTTTGGGCGTTGTCCGCTGACGTCCTGCTCCTCTGGAGCCTGCTTAACAGAACTCTTCACTTTTAGCATTAAACTCTCTTCTTTCTTCAGAGTAAAGTCTGGAGGCAGATCCTTGGACCATCTCCTTTTGCATATCGGACAGTCCCCCGTCCTCTCCCCCCAGACCTTCCAGAGACATTTAGAACAGAACCTGTGCCCACAGCCCAGAGTCACTGCATCCTTTACCTTCTCAGAACACAAGAGACAATCCAAGTCCAGAGGAGCTTCAGCCATGACTCAAAAGACACAACACTCTGTCTGCGTCGGGAACAGCGTTTCTCGTCCTCTCAGTATGACAGAGCAGCTCTCATTGTAATCATGAAAGTGAAAGTATTTCCTGTCCCAGCTGTGCCTCTGTGTCCCCCTGTGCCTCTGTGTCCTGCAGAGGGCGCTGTCTGAACGTGCACGAGCTGTTTCAGACTCAAACATGAACAAACACGAGGCTAGAATTGGGTGGAAAGAGTAGAATTGAAAAAACAAAACAATCCTAAAGCATCAGCAGTTCTAGATGCAAGAAACACAAACGTTCAAACTTTTATTTTGCCTCAGCAACACGTAGCACTGGGACAGAAACAGATCTGTGTGATACAGCCATAAAAACAGAATCCTGAGCTGGTCCCTGAGACAGTCTGCTGTTTCTGTTTGTGTCTCTAATGCAGCCGTCTGTTCAAACACTTTCTCCTGATGTTTAGCCTCTGATGACTTTATTAAAGGCCAGAGCGGCACCATTGAACCAAATCCACACAAAAACTACATTTTAATGGAAGGAATCAGCAAAGACTGCAATGTTTGAAGAGGAAAAATGTCTTCCACAAACAACAAAATGTCTTGAATAAAAACGGCTCACGCTGTAGTTTGGATTTGAACAAACATGTTCTGAAACAAGAGACAAAAGAGCGACCAAAAGAGATAAAAATGTGTTCAAAAGCGACAAAAATGAGCCAACAAACAACAAACGCGACTCAATGCACCACAGGGCGACTAAAAACAACAAAGACACGAATAAATACAACAAAGACACATCTACAAATAGCCAAAATGCGACTAAAAACTAGTAAAACGCGACTAAAAGTGACAAGGCCATGTTTAAATATAATAAATGTGACAAAATTCAGTTTTAAATAAACTTGATTTGAACTGAATTAAAACATAAAATTCAAATCTAATCACGATCTCAAACTGGTCAGCACAATCACAATTCTCTATTTTCCTAAACGGTGCAGCTCTGTGAAAGAAAATAGAAAAATACAAAGTGAACATGAATCGTGATCAAACCAAAACATTTACTCACGAGAACAAATAAGTGACTCATTTGATCTGAGAGAACGGCTTTGAATCTCAAAAATGTACAAAAACAGTAAATATTAGTCCAATGAGGTTCATTTAGTCCGTTGGTTTTAGTCGTTTAGTCGGTGGATGGTGAGTCCACCAAGGTATTTATTTGTCGACTAATCATTTTATTTATATTAAATCTAAACCAGGTTTGAACCAAATATTTCCAAATATGACCCAAAATGAATTAAACCGCAGTCAAATGAATATAAAATAATACTATTACCTTGTGGTCCGTACGGCACGTGCGCCAACATCACATCAAACTGAGGCAAAAGATGAAGAAAATGACGCATAAAGATGTTTAATTCATAAACTCAAACCTCCCAAACCAAAGTCTCTAATAATAAATGTAAAAACAGATCAGCACAAACTACAAAACAGAACCTGTGAGCATTTTAACTTTCATCTGATCCGTTTATTTGTTTAAATATGTCATTCCCGCTTTATTTCAGGATTCAATAATCAACAGAAGCCTAAATAATTCTGAATAAAATATCATTTTTGTTCTAAACTATTCATTTTAACATTAAATCTTTGTTTATGTGTTTAATTAAAATGACAAAGTGCACAAAACAGCCCACCGTGACACCTCTTTATTTCACTAAATCCAAAGGGGTTCATTTTTTTTCATTTGCTTAAAAAGCCGTTCCACTGATAAATAATTTGAGATTCTCTTCTTTTTTCATCTAAACTAAGCCTAAAACTATCAAACTGCTCATGTCATGTTTTCCATATTAAAATAAAATAAAATAAAACCAAAGCAACTGTGTTCCATCAAAAATCAACTTTATTATTATTTTTTTTTAACTGAAAAAAGAAAAAGCCCAGTGCTACAGAAGTTTGCAAAACATTTTAACATATTATTAACGGAAGAATAAATGAATGAATAACTGAATAAAACTGAATAACTCACAATTACTATTTCTACAATGAGATTATTTAAAATAGCTTTCAAAGATCACATTTGCTGTGTTTAAAAAGAAAGACGAAGGCTTTTGGTCTTTGATTCTAATAATGAAGTCTTTTATGTTTTGTCACTCTAGAAGCTGGAGCTGAAAGCAGTGCTCTGATTGGCTGTGCTCGAGTGGTCCACCTCGGTTTCACTTTAAAGCAGAACTTGTTTGGACATTAACGAGGGGCGTCAGGCACAGGTTTGTGGTTCATGCAGGTCTGATCCCTGTCCTCCTCCTCCTCCTGGATCAGTCCAGTTTGTGGGGGGTCAGGGGTGAGTCCAGTCTACGGAGCGTCCTCTTCAAGCCCCTCGCCGGAGGCCAGTGGTTCACCCTCAGAGCTTTGTGTGGTTTTTGTTTGAGGTAAATCCCCGAACATTAATCGGCCAAGTTTGTCTGAGAGAACTGTTCCCGGGTCAGCTTTTGTAGATGGGCGCTTTGATGACAGTGAACTAGAAGAGAGCTCTCTGCGGCGCTCAGGGTCGGACATAATATACGTCATTTCCCTCAACATTCTGTGGTGCTCAGAGCTTGGCATCATATCCGTCATTTCACTCCACATTCTGTAGCGCTCAGAGCTGGGCATCTTATCTGTGATTTGCCTCCACATTCTGTAGCTCAGGTTCCCCAGGACTTCGGCCTCGTCTATCTCGAGTCCAGACCTTTGCGGTGGCTCTGGTTCATCGGTCTGGAGTCTCTGAGGATCAGGGCTCTCACTCTGCAGCTCGTCAGACACAGAGGTCAGTCTGTGCTCAAGGTTCTTCAGCTCGAGTTGGATCCGTTGAGTCTTCTCCTCCTTCTCCTTCCTGAGCATGCTCAGATGCACATTTTTCTCTTGATCCAAAATCAGTTTGAACCGATCGATCCGTTTCTCGATCTCATCCTCACACTTCTGTGCCTGTCGCTCTACGTGTTGTAAAATGTCCTCATATTCCTTCTTTATGTTCTCAATGTGCTTTTTCTTTTCCTCAAGTCTCTGGATTTCAGACGGACGTTCCGCCTCTGCAAAACCCCGCCCCTGTGCTGCAGGTTCTGAAGTTTTCTTTGGACGTTTTCCCCTCACGTCCTGCTCCTCTGGAGTCTCTTTTCGTTTAACAGAACTCTTCACTTCTTCCTTTAAACTCTCTTCTTTCTTCAGAGCAAACGATGGAGGCAGTTCCTTGGACCATCTCCTTCTGCATTTGGGACAGTCCCCCGTCCTCTCCCCCCAGTCCTCCCTGAGACATTTAAAACAGAAGCTGTGCCCACAGCCCAGAGTCAGTGTATCCTTCTCAGGACACAAGAGACAATCCAAGTCCAGAGGAGCTTCAGCCATGACTCAAAAGACACAACACTCTGTCTGCGTCGGTAACAGTGTTTCTCGTCCTCTCAGTCGACCGAGCAGCAGCTCTCATTGTAATCATGAAAGTGAAAGTATTTCCTGTCCCAGCTGTGCCTCTGTGTCCCCCTGTGCCTCTGTGTCCTGCAGAGGGCGCTGTCTGAACGTGCACGAGCTGTTTCAGACTCAAACATGAACAAACACGAGGCTAGAATTGGGTGCAAAGAGTAGAATTGAAAAAACAAAACAATCCTAAAGCATCAGCAGTTCTAGATGCAAGAAACACAAACGTTCAAACTTTTATTTTGCCTCAGCAACACGTAGCACTGGGACAGAAACAGATCTGTGTGATACAGCCATAAAAACAGAATCCTGAGCTGGTCCCTGTGACAGTCTGCTGTTTCTGTTTGTGTCTCTAATGCAGCCGTCTGTTCAAACACTTTCTCCTGATGTTTAGCCTCTGATGACTTTATTAAAGGCCAGAGCTGCACCATTGAACCAAATCCACACAAAAACTACATTTTAATGAAAGGAATCAGCAAAGACTGCAATGTTTGAAGAGGAAAAATGTCTTCCACAAACAACAAAATGTCTTGAATAAAAACGGCTCACGCTGTAGTTTGGATTTGAACAAACATGTTCTGAAACAAGAGACAAAAGAGCGACCAAAAGAGATAAAAATGTGTTTGAAAGCGACAAAAACGAGCCAACAAACAACAAACGCGACTCAATGCACCACAGGGCGACTAAAAACAACAAAGACACGACTAAAAACAACAAAGACACATCTACAAATAGCCAAAATGCGACTAAAAACAAGTAAAACGCGACTAAAAGTGACAAGGCCACGTTTAAATATAATAAATGTGACAAAATTCAGTTTTAAATAAACTTGATTTGAACTGAATTAAAACATAAAATTCAAATCTAATCACGATCTCAAACTGGTCAGCACAATCACAATTCTCTATTTTCCTAAACGGTGCAGCTCTGTGAAAGAAAATAGAAAAATACAAAGTGAACATGAATCGTGATCAAACCAAAACATTTACTCACGAGAACAAATAAGTGACTCATTTGATCTGAGAGAACGGCTTTGAATCTCAAAAATGTACAAAAACAGTAAATATTAGTCCAATGAGGTTCATTTAGTCCGTTGTTTTTAGTCGTTTAGTCGGTGGATGGTATCTGAGTCCACCAAGGTATTTATTTGTCGACTAATCATTTTATTTATATTAAATCTAAACCAGGTTTGAACCAAATATTTCCAAATATGACCCAAAATGAATTAAACCGCAGTCAAATGAATATAAAATAATACTATTACCTTGTGGTCCGTACGGCACGTGCGCCAACATCACATCAAACTGAGGCAAAAGATGAAGAAAATGACGCATAAAGATGTTTAATTCATAAACTCAAACCTCCCAAACCAAAGTCTCTAATAATAAATGTAAAAACAGATCAGCACAAACTACAAAAAAGAACCCGTGAGCATTTTAACTTTCATCTGATCCGTTTATTTGTGTAAATATGTCATTCCCGCTTTATTTCAGGATTCGAGAATCAACAGAAGCCTAAATAATTCTCAATAAAATATAATATTTGTTCTAAACTTTTCATTTTAGCTTTAAGTCTTTTGTAACTCGGTGAAAAACATGATTTCTATTAATAAACCTCTCGTACGTACCTTTGCCTACGTGTTTACGTCATTGCGGTTGCGCAGTGTGTAGTTCCGTCACGTGACCAAGCGCGGCCAATCAGAGTTTACAAACACCCGCAGCGGGAATCGGTTTGGGGAAGTAGTTGAGGTACGTTTATCCTGATTTATCTGATTAAAACTGTTATTTTGTTCATTCTTAAAACCGATGCGTCTAAATGTGGAACCACAGGAGCCGCTGCTGGTTCCGACCCACCGCGGACGGAGCGCGCGGTGTTCATTCAACTTCGGAACCGGTGAGTTGCGCTAGCGTTAGCTCAGTTTCCATTCAAACCTATGGGTTAGCTTAGCCTAGCCGCCTCTATTGTTTTCTATGGAGCGGTTAGCATCACTTTTACTGCTGTTTTCTCTAAATGTATTTGATCAAATGAAGTGCTGCTTATGTCGAGTCATTATCGGGACGTTTACTGTTGATTTATTGTTATATGATTGACATTTATTGCACTTTAAAGCCCAAACTTGGTGTTTGTTTGAGGCTATTCATTCCATCCTTGTGCTGTTAGAAGTGATTATTGTCAACATTATCCACTGATACTTGAACTATTTAATGAATAACTTTTATAAGCTTTGTTATTAAACGATTGAACCATTGTTCTATTGAATAATATTGTACAATATGGAAAGTTTGTTATTCCTAATGTGACCTGCATTATGAAGTGAGTGATGGGATGTATTTATTGTTGCACACTGAGCTCTTACACTGGTCCTGTTCTTTTCTATTCAGGCCTGGTTTTTCTGATGCCGAGCTTTAAGCCCAGAGTTTGGACCGAATCCACTGACGGCGAAACAAGAAGTCTGAACCCTCCACTCCACGTATCCACTGGAGCGACCTCCTGCTCCGGTCGGGTCGTCCCGGTAGGAGGCTCTCACAGCCCTTTTCTATCCTCTGCCCTCGTTATTCGAGCGCTCCACTCACTCCTCGTCACACGTCACACTTTCTGTCGGACGCCTCGGACTGTGCTGCGTTTCACTCTCGATTTGAGCGACATTTTGAACTTTCATGTGCGTTCTGAGGACGTTTGATTGAACTGTGGATCTGAACTGAATTTAAACTGCTCATTGATCGTACTCTTGAATATTGAATTGCCTATTAATTCTGTTGTTTGTTTGTCAGTCTATGGTACCACTAAACTCCTGCCTCAGTCTCTTTTCCTTCTAGAGCCGAATTCATTTCTTCTGATCCAGCCCAAGTAAATGTAAAGTAAATGTACTAAACTATTGATGTGTTTAATTAAAATAACAAAGTGCACAAAACAAAACCCACTGCGACAACTCTTTATTTCACTAAATCTAAATGTATTTTTTCATTATTATTATTGAAAACAGTTCCACGGATAAATAATTGAGATTTTCTTCTTTCATCTTTTATTTGTTTTGCAGGTTACATTTTCCATCACGTCAGGTTTTGCAAATTGAAATTGTAGTGCTGTTTGTCTTTTATAAGAACAAATCAAACCATAGCAACCTTAACATCAAAACACATTATTTTTCAGAAGAATAATACTGAATACATCGCATTTACGATCTACTACTAAATGATTTACAGTAGTAGTAGTAGATGCTCATTTCCATTAAAAGGGAGTACCATCCTCTGTAACATTTAAAGCTGCAGCGCTCCACGTGTTTGAACACTGTGAAAGCCACACTTTCAGCTGCTCATTGTCTGCATTTAATACTGAATATTTTATGTTTTCTAGAAGCTGGAGCTGAAAGCAGCGCTCTGATTGGCTGTGCTCGAGTGGTGCGCCTCGGTTTCACTTTAAAGCTGTGCAGAACTTTGAAAATAAACGTTTGGATATTAAAGACGAGCCGAAGGGTGTGCGAGCGTCAGGCACAGATTTAAACATACTTCTGGTTTGTGGTTCATGCAGGACTGATCTTCTGTGACACACTTCTTCACCTCTTTCTGGATCAGTTGTGTTTGTAGATGATCTGTGGTGAGTCCTCGAGGATTAATCTGCGATGTATGTCTGAGAGAACTGTTCCCGTGTCAGCCTCTGTAGATGGGCGCTTTGGTGACAGTGAACTAGAAGAGAGCCCTGTGTGGAGCTCAGGGTCGGGCATCATGGCTCTCATTTCACTCAACATTCTGTGGTGCTCAGAGTCAGGCATCATAGCTGTGATCTGCCTCCACATTCTGTAGCGCTCAGGGTCGGGCATCATAGCTGTGATTTCCCTCCACATTCTGTGGTGCTCAGAGGAGGGCATCATATCTGTCATTTCCTTCCACATTTTAAAGCGCTCAGAGCTGGGCGTCATAGCTGTGAATTCCTTCCACATTCTGTTGCGTTCAGAGTCGGGCATCATATCCGTCATTTCCCTTGACATTCTGTGGTGCTCAGAGTCAGGCATCATAGCTGTGATCTGCCTCCACATTCTGTAGCACTCAGAGCTGGGCATCATATCCGTCATTTCCCTCCACATTCTGTAGCGCTCAGAGTCGGGCATCATAGCTGTGATTTCCCTCCACATTCTGTATCTCAGGTTCCCCAGGACTTTGGCCTGGTCTATCTCGAGTCCAGACCTTTGCGGTGGCTCTGGTTCATCAGTCTGGAGTCTCTGAGGATCAGGGCTCTCACTCTGCAGCTCTGCAGACACAGAGGTCAGTCTGTGCTCAAGGTTCTTCAGCTCGAGTTGGATCCGTTGAGTCTTCTCCTCCTTCTCCTCTCTGAGCATGCTCAGATGCAGATTTTTCTCTTGATCCAAAATCAGTTTGAACCGATCGATCTGTTCCTCGATCTGTTCCTCGATCTCGTACTCACACTTCTGTGCCTGTCGCTCTACGTGTTGTAAAATGTCCTCATATTCCTTCTTTAAATCCTCAGTGCTCTTTTTTTCCTCAAGTCTCTGGATTTCAGACGGACGTTCCGCCTCTGCAAAAGCCCGCCCCTGTGCTGCAGGTTCTGAAGTGCTCTTTGGGCGTTGTCCGCTGACGTCCTGCTCCTCTGGAGCGTGTTTAAGAGAACTCTTCACTTTTAGCATTAAACTCTCTTCTTTCTTCAGAGCAAAGTCTGGAGGCAGTTCCTTGGACCATCTCCTTTTGCATATCGGACAGTCCCCCGTCCTCTCCCCCCAGACCTTCCAGAGACATTTAGAACAGAACCTGTGCCCACAGCCCAAAGTCAGTGCATCCTTTACCTTCTCAGAACACCAGAGACAATCCAAGTCCAGAGGAGCTTCAGCCATGACTCAAAAGACACAACACTCTGTCTGCGTCGGTAACAGCGTTTCTCGTCCTCTCAGTATGACAGAGCAGCTCTCATTGGGATCATGAAAGTGAAAGTATGTCCTGTCCCAGCTGTGCCTCTGTGCTCCTGCAGAGGGCGCTGTCTGAACATGCACGAGCTGTTTCAGACTCAAACATGAACAAACGTGAGGCTGGAAAAAAATATATACAACCTTCAATAAAAAAACTAAACACAAATGTTCAAACTTTTACTTCTGCCACAGCAACATGAAGCACTTTATAAACTCAAGAGTGCACAGTAAATAATACTCGAAGGCTTCTGATGAGAAAATGTCTTTGAAACTTACAAAAACACCAACAGCTCTTTTAGATTATTCCAGTGAGGTTCATTTGTTGAAAAAAGAACCTTATAAATAACACACATTTTCTAGGTTTAAGAAATCAAATGCAAATAATACAGAAATCTTTCTAAAAATGCAGGGCTTTTTGTGTTTTTGTGGAACTGTTTCTCTGGCTCCTCCAGGCCAAGTACAAGCCGGGTTTGTGGAGAGGCAGCCGCTCAGGTAAATGTGGCCGATTGTGGTTAAAACAATTAAAAACCAGCGCCACCAAATGTAAAAGCCTCTAAAACGAGGTGAGCAGCGTAAATAACCAAAAAGACCATAAAACCACTGACACAAATATGATTTATTACAGAATAAAACCAAAACAATGAGTGACACAACATGGCGGCGACCTAAAGTTATGGAATATAAATGTAACCGGGGGAGGTCAGGCCCCTTTAAACCAAACAGGACAAAGAAAAGTGCTCAAAAGATAGAATTTTATTTACAGTTTAAAAAGAACAGTTTTATTCAATGTTATTTAAAAAACACTTCTCACACCCAGACACTAACCCCCGTCTAGTAGCAGCATTGAGAATTAACACCAAACTAATTAGAATAAACCAAACATTAAAGTGTGTATGACAGGTTTTAACGATTTTCTAATTTAGATTTCATTTGGTTTATTAATACCTATTGTACATTAAAATATTTTGTCACGGTTTGTGGAGAAAAGTTGAAAAATGTATTTAAATTTACAGGAAGTGACAAACTGATGACATCACACTGTGAGACTCATTCCATCCAAAGTTTATGCATAATTTACCCAAAATAAACAAACTATTTTACCTTTAAAACACAAATTCAACAAAATAAAGGTGTTCACGTGTGTTTTGATTTGTCAGACAAAAAAGTCTCTGACATTAGCCGAGTTTTAACCCTTTTTAGAAAGTAATTTCCATCATTTACAACCAGGAAGTGATATTACAAAACTAAATGAGTAGTCCAACCTGTCATGGGCCCTTTAACCACAAACCAAACCCAAAACAAAATAGTTAACTCCCAAATACTGCTGTGTAAAGTGCGGTGCGTACAGGCTTAGGCTATTGGAGCTAAAGTGCTAAAGTGCTAGTGCTACATGCTAAGAGTTGGAAAGTGCAAATAGTGCAAGGTAAAGTGCAGTCTGTGTGACACTAACTAAACTCAAATTACACCAAACACTGTGGTTTCACTATTGCTAACACGAACACTTCAAAAACTCGAGGCATGCTAGCTTCAACAAACGGTGAGACAATTAAGCAGCAGAGGCGGACTGCACATAACAAAAAACAATACATGAGACAATTATACAAGGCCTTGAATTCACAGATTTAACACAGATTTAACTACGAACCAGCACGACGGGCTCAGGGCGCAATCGGAGGAGCCGCCGTGACCCACCAAACACCTTAAAACAGAGCGATCTCACCCACACGTGCATTAACGCAGTGTGGTAAAAGAGCATGACGGAAAACACCTGAAAAGTTAAGCTACTTACAAAAGGAATGCACCCCAACGAGCCCCATAGAACTATAATAAAACCATAGAACTATAATAAAACCTGGAAGATGAATCCAAAATGGCCGCCCTGTTCCTCCTGTGGCCTGAGCTCATTGGTTCATGACCCCAAAAAACGTTTCTTACTTCCGCATTTACTTCCTGATACGGAGGCGGCCATCTTTGCTTTACTTCCTGATACGGAGGCGGCCATCTTTGCTTTACTTCCTGATACAGAGGCGGCCATCTTTGCTTTACTTCCTGATACGGAGGCGGCCATCTTTGCTTTACTTCCTGATACGGAGGCGGCCATCTTTGCTTTACTTCCTGATACGGAGGCGGCCATCTTTGCTTTACTTCCTGATACAGAGGCGGCCATCTTTGCTTTACTTCCTGATACGGAGGTGGCCATCTTTGTTTTACTTCCTGATATGGAGGCGGCCATCTTTGCTTTACTTCCTGATACGGAGGCGGCCATCTTTGTTTTACTTCCTGATACGGAGGCGGCCATCTTTGTTTTACTTCCTGATACTGAGGCGGCCATCTTTGCTTTACTTCCTGATACGGAGGCGGCCATCTTTGTTTGACTTCCTGATACGGAGGCGGCCATCTTTGCTTGACTTCCTGATACGGAGGCGGCCATCTTTGTTTTACTTCCTGATATGGAGGCGGCCATCTTTGTTTTACTTCCTGATACGGAGGCGGCCATCTTTGTTTTACTTCCTGATATGGAGGCGGCCATCTTTGCTTGACTTCCTGATACGGAGGCGGCCATCTTTGTTTTACTTCCTGATATGGAGGCGGCCATCTTTGTTTTACTTCCTGATACGGAGGCGGCCATCTTTGCTTTAGGGCACCATGTGACGACAATCCCCCATGATGCTTTGAGCGACGTGAACGACCAGCAGCTGCAGGTCTTTGTGTTAGCGTTAGCTTGTGTGATTGTAATTGTGTTCTTCATGTTAGACACACGTGAAGCGTCTGAAATGAAATAAAATACAACTTACAGGTGTCTCTAGTCGAGCCTTTTCCACGAGCTTCTGTTTGTATCGTCCGACGCTCGTTCATGTGACTCACACATGTTTGTGTGACGTCACTTCAGATAAAAACGGTAATTTCTGTGATTTTATAAACGGTAGAAAAGAACATTTCCTTCTATTTTATTTAAATACTGATAATAATTCAGTCGTTGTTCAAGTTAAACGCAGCAACCCCGCATGAGCCCTCATGTCTTAAGTTACTCGTCCTTCAGAGAGAAGAAAAACAGCACAACCATCATTCTGGTTGTAGACCGGAACTCATTTTTATTAAACAAGCGTAGTGATACATTACTCCGCATAGTGCCAGCAGACGGGGTCGGAGGTCACAGAACATTTGTTAATAAAAATACAATTAGAGAGCATATTAATTATACATATTAACAGTCCTGTCTGTGATTATAATGTGACATTTTAGAAAAAGGCTGGGCCCAAGAGGCTGCAGTACCTCGCACGGCCACTAATCAATCTGGGACACAGAGGGGGCAGGGCTTATCCAGTTCATTTTATACGTCCGTGGCGAGCCCCGACTGCAGACACGGCACACCTTGTGTAGTGCAGGTAATCAGTGTAACCCGGAAACAGCAGTGGGACGTGGGGGTACGGCTCCCGAAGGGTCCGTGCAGAACCTTAACCCCCTGTTCACCTCATTACATTAAAAGGGGGAAAAAATAACAGACGGACACTTCTCGCACACAACTTAAGACAACAGTGATTAAAACCGACTGCTACGATACATGAGAACTAACAACAGCAGTTTAAATTATTTGTGACTTGCTGCGGGAAAATACAGTTCAGGAGCTAAAGAGCCTTTCCTCCCTTTGGTGGTTCTTTTGTCTCGCGTTAGCCAAAAGTTTCACTTGGGATGAGGCGAAGGTGCCTCTGAATGTACATTCCATCACAGAGTTAGTCTTACAGTCTTGTATTTTCAGTATTTGTGCATCCTCTCCAGACGTGCCACACTTTCCTACGGACTGTTTCCCTCTTTGCCGGTGGCAGCGCTGATACGTCCCCAGAGTTAGGACAAATAATAAACAGTGACATGGATCTCAACCAGCCGACACCAACCCACGGAAAAAAGAAAGACCGACTGGACAGTATAAACCAAAACCTGCCCAGCAAAAATGATCCGCGGCGAATCCACAGGCTACACCCGAAGCTTCACGGTGGAGCCACAACAGAGTGAACGTGCACATCGTGGTGGGACCCGACGGATCCGCTGTGGGTTCGTTGTGCACCTCATGGATCTGCTGTCAGAGCCGGGTTATCTGCTCCACATGGGCTGCCTATCAGTTTATTACGGAGCCCCTAAAGTCCCCTAAAAAAAAATATATATATTTTGTCAAGATATTATCCTGTTGGAACAAGATATTTTTTTTTTTAGGGGACTTTAGGGGCTCCGGAGTTTATTACATCGTTAGGAGCTGAATTATTCTTCAAACATTCTAAATCCAATTAACAAATTAAAGGGTATTTGTAATTATATCTTAATGTATTACCTTTCCTTGGTCTGGCGTTGGTAAAACAACCAGTGCTGAACTCACATTTTAAAAAGACAACTTCCAGTGTGGTTTAGCCAAATAGAAAACGTCGGGTATGGGCCTGACTCCCTCGGTTTTCTTGGGAACCAGTAAATAAGGCGAGTAGAACCTGCTGCCTCCAGCGGGTCCAGCTCCGTGAGAGTGACGTCCTCGGGCTGCAGCCTCCGCACTGCTTCCTGGCTGAGTGCGGAGCATTCCGCTGAAGGGGGGTGGGCGACCAGCAAACTGCTGCGCGTAGCCCATCCTCAGCATCCGGGTCAACCACGGTGAGAGTGGACCCACTAGCTCCGCCCACATTGGGAAATGGAGTGTTAAAGGTTGCACTGTGGCACACTGTAGGGCGTGAACTGGCCCGCCCGCCGTCCCAGGACCCTGCTGCGGGTCGGGACGCGGGGGGCCCTGCGAGACGGGGCCGTTCCAAACGGGCACCAACAGCAGGACCTGTGGCGCCTGAGTGGGGCCACTGCTTGTTCTCCCTGTGCTGCACTGAGTGAGTGAGCAGTGGGGGGGCCCGGCTCAAGCGTCCTCCGGGTACGTGCTGTGGGAAGTGATCGAGCCTTAGGCGCTTCCAAACAGACACCGCCGCCCCCTCATTCGTCTTGTAAAGCACTTTGAGCGCCTGTAGGCGGAAAAGCGCTCTATAAATAAAAATCATCAACATCATTCGGTCATCGCGCTTAACGCTGTAACGGGGCCTGCAGCGGCCGCGCCCGGCGTCACCGAGGAGCTGTTGTCCTCTAGCCTGATCCGTCTGCGCCGTGTGAGTGCCGGAGATTGGCTTGGGCCGCAGTGGGCCCTGCACCTTAGTGTCAGGGCAAAAGCTGCAAACTGAAGCTAAAGAAGTTTTGCTCTTTTGGTAAATGTAACGGGCCTGACGGCCTTTATTCTTATATTTCGAAGCACCTGAAGAACGCGAGGGAACAGTGTTCCCCTCCCGCCGAGCCTCACACGTCCCGCACTCCCAGATACGGGATCAGCTGGGACGCGGGCTCCGGATCGGTCTCGGGGGGGCCCCAGGGGGGCAAAACAGAGACCCCCCCCCCATGGAGCGACCGCTGTCCATAACAGGGCCTCCGCCGAAGTCCACCGGCGTCAGCTCCAGGTGCTCGTGGAGGATGCGGTCAATGGAGCCGAGGATAAAAGCCATGTTGTTAGCTAACACAAGCACCTGGCTCACGTTAGCATAACAAGGATCCAAAAGCCCCGCCCTATGCTTATCCCTGTCAGAGGAGAGAATGGGCTCACCACAGGCCAAGGCGGGACGATGGAAGTGGGTACAGCCTCGCTGAGTCTTCAGTGGGCGGTACACCGGTCGGCCAACCGTCAGCCTTGCAGTACTCCAGGTACCGCAGGGCCCTTGGCGGGGCTTGGCGAGGGACGGTGCAGAAGGACACAGCATCGCCACTGAGGTCTGGGCCTGCGACGCTAAACCCAGGATTAAAATCCCTCTGCGTTGGTTCCGGAGGTTGTGGTGGAAGCGGGATGTTGGTCCGGAGCGCCGCGGCAGCGAACAACGCCGGCAGTAGATCCACAGGTTCGGTGTGAGATGACCGGGAACCTGAGGCGGTGGAAGCGGCGTCATCACAGCGGCTGGTCCCGCCTCAGACCCGGGTGACTCTTGGTAGCTCTCGTCATCACTCGCTTCAGTCTCGATGAGCCGGAGCGGCCAGAGTCCTCTTCAGCCCTGCACCATCACTGAAGGTTTGACTAAGCATTTTTCCTGTTTGTTCCCACTTTTACTATTTTCGTAAAGTTTATAATGTCATTTCCTGGTTGATCATGGGCAGAAAATATGACACGGAGAGAGGTAATACCACAGCTGTTACCATAGCAACCGTTTTTAAAACAAGGGCCAACATCCACATAAATTACACAATAGTTATGATTTGACAAATTATAATCCCTGATAAGACTTCAGTATTATTCATAGTTGCGGGAACTAGGGGTGCAGAAGGTGCAATAGCACCCCCTGCTGGATGGTCAGGGAACTGTAAAGCAGGCTCATTGCACATTCTAAAACGACACAGTTTCTGTTCTAATAAATTTGTATTTTTACTTTTATCAGTTGTTTCTGCAGTCAAACCTCTGCCCGCGCGGCGCAGCAGGTTTAGTTTTCCCTGAGAGTGCCATCCACTGTTTTTATCTTCTCCTACGTGTGACAAAATAAATGAGGACATGACACCCCGGCCTGGATTAAGAGGTGAAACTACACAAGGTTCAAGGTGTCTTTATTGTCCCCTAAGGGGGGACATTAGTTTTGCAGCACAGCTCAACATAAAAGGACAATGTAAAACAACACACACAGATACAAACAATAAAACAAACCCAAAACCACACGTCCCTCAAAGTGCAAAATCACATGTGCAAATGTTCTATGTGCGGATTTACAAAGTGCTAAGTGCCATTACGGTGCTTCACGGCTGTCGGGATAAATGTAGTTCCCGGCCTTTTAGTTTTACAACTAAGAACTCTGTAGCGCCGCCCAGAGGCAAAAGTGAATCACACCGTGAACGCCTAAATGTGTGACTGTGCCGGAGTCACAGGCTGCGTGTGCCTCACCTCGTGTTTGAACCTGACGCGACGCATAAAGCCCCGCCTCCACGAGTCGAGGACACATGGAGGCGGGGCTTCATCTGAGCGTCTGAGGCGAGTGAACTGTAGTACGTCGCGGTGAAACTGAAGTGAATCACAGCTGGTTGTTGCACAAACCAAACTAAGTCAGTATTAGAGAAAAAGACTTAGACTTTAATTGTAATTGGGTAATTCTATTGATTGTTGTCATTTATTTTAATTTCACTGCCACGATAGAAGCTGGTAACTTGTCCAAGTGTAGTTACAGTCATCCTCCTGTAGATGGCACTAGACGCCACACTGTAACAAACTGGTCCACACAAGAGCAGAAAAAGAACGAACCGTGGCAGGTAAAGCATGTGTGCTCCTCTCCCTGCTCCTCCCTGCTCCTCTCCCTGCTCCTCCCTTCTCCTCTCCCTGCTCCCCCCCCTGCTCTCCTCCCTGCTCCCCTCCCTACTCTCCTCCCTGCTCTTCCCTGCTCCTCTCCCTGCTCCTCTCCCTGCTCCTCCCTGCTCCTCTCCCTGCTCCTCCTCCCTGCTCCTCTCCGTGCTCCTCCCTGCTCCTCCCTTCTCCTCTCCCTGCTCCTCTCCCTGCTCCTCCCTTCTCCTCTCCCTGCTCCTCC
This sequence comes from Rhinogobius similis, assembly GCA_019453435.1. Taxonomy (NCBI): domain Eukaryota; kingdom Metazoa; phylum Chordata; class Actinopteri; order Gobiiformes; family Gobiidae; genus Rhinogobius; species Rhinogobius similis. The sequence goes on from CM033637.1 coordinate 18,774,289, forward strand.
CTTCTCCTCTCCCTGCTCCTCTCCCTGCTCCTCCCTTCTCCTCTCCCTGCTCCTCTCCGTGCTCCTCCCTGCTCCTCCCTGCTCCTCTCCCTGCTCCTCTCCCTGCTCCTCCCTTCTCCTCTCCCTGCTCCTCCCTGCTCCTCTCCCTGCTCCTCTCCCTGCTCCTCCCTTCTCCTCTCCCTGCTCCTCCTCCCTTCTCCTCTCCCTGCTCCTCTCTCTGCTCCTCCTTCCTGCTCCTCTCCCTGCTCCTCTCCCTGCCCCTCTTCTTGCTCCTCTCCCTGCTCCTCCTCCCTGCTCCTCTCCCTGCTCCTCTCCCTGCTCCTCCTTCCTGCTCCTCTCCCTGCTCCTCTCCCTGCTCCCCTCCCTGCTCCTCTCCCTCCCTCTTCCTGCTCCTCTCCTGTTCTCTCCTGCCCCCTGCCTTGCTCCTCTCCCTCCCTCTCTCCCTGTTCCTCTCCCTGCTCCTCTTCTCTCCCTGCTCCTCTCCCTGCTCCTCCCTCCCTGCTCCTCCCCCCGCTCCTCTCCCTGCTCCTCCCCCTTCTCCTCTCCCTGCTCCTCCTCCTGCTCCTCCCCCTGCTCCTCCCCCTGCTCCTCTCCCTGCTCCTCTCTCTGCTCCTCCTCCCTGCTCCTCCTCCCTGCTCCTCTCTCTGCTCCTCCTCCCTGCTCCTCCTCCCTGCTCCTCTCTCTGCTCCTCTCCCTGCTCCTCTCCCTGCTCCTTCCTGCTCCTCCCTTCTCCTCTCCCTGCTCCTCTCCCTGCTCCTCTCCCTGCTCCTCCCTGCTCTCCTCCCTGCTCTCCTCCCTGCTCCCCTCCCTGCTCTCCTCCCTGCTCCCCTCCCTACTCTCCTCCCTGCTCTTCCCTGCTCCTCCTCCCTGCTCCTCTCCCTGCTCCTCCCTGCTCCTCCTCCCTGCTCCTCCCTGCTCCTCTCCCTGCTCCTCCCCCTGCTCCTCCCTGCTCCTCCCCCTGCTCCTCTCCCTGCTCCTCTCCCTGCTCCTCCCCGTGCTCCTCTCCGTGCTCCTCCCTGCTCCTCCCCTTCTCCCTCTCTCTCCTTGCTCCTCTCCCTGCTCCTCCCTTCTCCTCTCTCTGCTCCTCTCTCTGCTCCTCTCCCTGCTCCTCCCTGCTCCCCTCCCTGCTCCTCTCCCTGCCCCTCTTCCTGCTCCTCTCCCTGCTCCTCCTCCCTGCTCCTCCTCCCTGCTCTTCCCCTGCTCCTCTCCTCCCTGCTCCTCCCCCTGCTCCTCCCTGCTCCTCTCCCTGCTCCTCCCCCTGCTCCTCCCCCTGCTCCTCTCTCTGCTCCTCCTCCCTGCTCCTCTTCCTGCTCCTCTCTCTGCTCCTCCCCCTGCTCCTCCCCCTGCTCCTCCCTGCTCCTCTCCGTGCTCCTCTCCCTGCTCCTCCCTGCTCCCCTCCCTGCTCTCCTCCCTGCTCCCCTCCCTACTCTCCTCCCTGCTCTTCCCTGCTCCTCCTCCCTGCTCCTCTCCCTGCTCCTCTCCCTGCTCCTCCTCCCTGCTCCTCCTCCCTGCTCCTCCCCCGTCTCCTCCCCCGTCTCCTCCCTGCTCCTCCCTGCTCCTCCCCCTGCTCCTCTCCCTGCTCCTCTCCCTGCTCCTCTCCCTGCTCCTCCCTGCTCCTCTCCCTGCTCCTCTCTGCTCCTCTCTCTGCTCCTCCTTCCTGCTCCTCTCCCTGCTCCTCTCCCTGCTCCTCTCCCTGCTCCTCCCTTCTCCTCTCCCTGCTCCTCTCTGCTCCTCTCTCTGCTCCTCCTTCCTGCTCCTCTCCCTGCTCCTCTCCCTGCTCCTCCCTGCTCCCCTCCCTGCTCCTCTTCCTGCTCCCCTCCCTGCTCCTCTTCCTGCTCCCCTCCCTGCTCTCCTCCCTGCTCCCCTCCCTACTCTCCTCCCTGCTCTTCCCTGCTCCTCCTCCCTGCTCCTCTCTCTGCTCCTCCTTCCTGCTCCTCTCCCTGCTCCTCTCCCTGCTCCTCTCCCTGCTCCTCCCTGCTCCTCTCCCTGCTCCTCTCCCTTCTCCTCTCCCTGCTCCTCCCTGCTCCTCTCCCTGCTCCTCTTCCTGCCCCTCTTCCTGCTCCTCTCCCTGCTCCTCCTCCCTGCTCCTCTCCCTGCTCCTCTCCCTGCTCCTCTCCCTGCTCCTCTCCCTGCTCCTCTCAGCTCCTCTCTCTGCTCCTCCTTCCTGCTCCTCTCCCTGCTCCTCTCCTCTCCCTGCTCCTCTCCCTGCTCCTCCCTGCTCCCCTCCCTGCTCCTCTTCCTGCCCCTCTTCCTGCCCCTCTCCCTGCTCCTCCTCCCTGCTCCTCTCCCTGCTCCTCCTCCCTGCTCCTCCTCCCTGCTCCTCTTCCTGCCCCTCTTCCTGCTCCTCTCCCTGCTCCTCTCCCTGCTCCTCCTCCCTGCTCCTCTCCCTGCTCCTCTTCCTGCCCCTCTCCCTGCTCCTCTCCCTGCTCCTCCCTGCTCCTCTTCCTGCTCCTCCCTGCTCCTCTTCCTGCTCCTCCCTGCTCCTCTCCCTGCTCCTCCTCCCTGCTCCTCTCCCTGCTCCTCTCCCTGCTCCTCCCTGCCCCTCTTCCTGCTCCTCTCCCTGCTCCTCTTCCTGCTCCTCTCCCTGCTCCTCCTCCCTGCTCCTCCTCCCTGCTCCTCCTCCCTGCTCCTCTCCCTGCTCCTCTCCCTGCTCCTCTCCCTGCTCCTCTTCCTGCACCTCTCCCTGCTCCTCCTCCCTGCTCCTCTCCCTGCTCCTCTCCTTGCTCCTCCCTGCTCCTCCCTGCTCCTCTTCCTGCTCCTCCCTGCTCCTCTCCCTGCTCCTCCTCCCTGCTCCTCTCCCTGCTCCTCTCCCTGCTCCTCCCTGCCCCTCTTCCTGCTCCTGCTCCTCTCCCTGCTCCTCTTCCTGCTCCTCTCCCTGCTCCTCCTCCCTGCTCCTCCTCCCTGCTCCTCCCTGCTCCTCTCCCTGCTCCTCTTCCTGCTCCTCTCCCTGCTCCTCCCTGCTCCTCTCCCTGCTCCTCTTCCTGCTCCTCTTCCTGCTCCTCTTCCTGCTCCTCTCCCTGCTCCTCTTCCTGCTCCTCCCCCTGCTCCTCCCCCTGCTCCTCTGGTGGATAGTCGACCAATCACACGCTGTGTAAACCTCCCCCGGCTTCAGGCACAAAGGGGCGTGTCTGGCACAAAGGGGCGTGTCTGGCACAAAGGGGCGTGTCTGGCACAAAGGGGCGTGTCTCTCCTGCACCACAGTCCCGTCGCACACGCCGCTCTGCTCTTCCTCAAACTGAAGCTGGACCTTTGGATCAAACTCTGGTCTGACTTTGTGAAGCTCAGACTCTGGAGCTTTGTGTCTGATTCACTCGTATTCCACTGAAACAAGCTCCGCCCACAAGCTCCGCCCACAAGCTCCGCCCACAGGAGTGTCAGACTGAAGCTGTGTCTGACACTTTTGGCTTTTGTTGGTTTGGACACTTCCTCTTTCAAACTGAAGCCGATTTAACAAAAAATGAGTTTCAGGGACGTGTAATAAAGTGTAAAAGTCCAGTTGAATCCAGATAAAAGTCAATTAACCCTTTAAGCGCCCTCGTCGCAGTAATGCGACTTACTTTTTTCAAGTGCAAGGAAAATTATGAATAAATTATAAACCACAAAACATTTCAAACATCGATAACAAGCTTTCATAGTTTTATTACACACGTCACATCCGTTTGAAAACCTATAAATAATGGCCGAGAAAAAAAAAAAACAGAAAAAAAACAAACAAAAACATGGCTGGAAGAAGTACACACGATTCTCTTGTTCACTACACAGCAGACTCAGATTCGGAGGGAAATTATTTTCCTGAGACTGACAATGATTGCTCAAGTGAAGAAGACACACCGAGTGGTCGTCTAAGAGGCAGGGGACGGAGAGGGAGAGGGAGAGGGAGAGGGAGAGGCCGAGGCAGAGGTGGTGGACAGCCCCACGACAGTAGTGGGGATGAGGGCTGGGAGCAGCTGAGAGAAATTGCGGATTTTCAAGGGTGGATCAAACCATTTGACATGTCTGTTGGCTACACTGGAGACAGAGATTTGAGTGATGCCAGGCCAATAGATATTTTATCACTCTTTCTGACAGATGAGTTTTGGAAACTGATCGCTGATGAAACAAACAGATATGCAGCACAGGTCATTTCAGCAATGGAGATGAAGCCACATTCCAGATTTTTAGAGTGGTATGATGTATCCATTTCTGAAATGAAAGCTTTCATTGCATTGCATCTGTCTATGGGCCTTGTAGATAAACCTGAAATAGAGGATTATTGGGCAACATTTTGGCTCACACAGATGCCTGGTTTTGGGAGCGTAATGTCTAGAAATAGATTTGAAATTATTCTTTCATGCTTTCATTTGGTCAACAATAACAATTATGTAAGACAAGGTGAACCAGGGCATGATAAGCTTTTCAAAGTCCGTCCAATAATACAGTTGATCATTCCCAAATTTGCAGCAGTCTACAGTCCACTAAAGGAGCTTTCTTTAGATGAGATGACAATAGCATTCAAGGGGAGGTCAACACTCAAATGTTACAGTCCCAATAAACCAGATAAATATGGCTATAGAGTGTATGTTTTGAGTGAGAACAGTTCAGGGTATGTTTTGCGTTGGTCCTTGCACACAGGGCAGTACACAGATAATGCCAGCGACATCAGTGCAACTCATGCTGTTGTTCGTGAACTTGTCGATCCTTACACTGGAAAAGGCCACGAAATTTACATGGACAGTTACTATACCTCACCAGCAATTGCAAATGAATTAGCTGATTTGGAAACCGGACTATGTGGTACAGTGAGAAGTACAAGGAAAGGCATGCCTAAAAGCCTGGGGAAACCTATCTTGCATCTAAAAAAGGGAGATGACCCTGTTTTTATGCGGAAAGGTAAACTTCTGGCTTGTGCTTGGCAAGACACTAAACGTGTCACTATGCTCTCTACACTGCATGGCAATGCATGTGTTCAGAAAAGAATCAGGTCCAAGACAAATGCAACTGGCTTTCACGCAATAAACAGACCACTGTGTGTCAACCAGTACAATATGTACATGGGGGGTGTAGACACATCAGACCAGAGGATGAAAACCTATCTGTTTCCCCACCGGTCCAGGAAGTGGTATCACCGCATCTTTAACGCCATCCTCAGTATTTCTGTTGTCAACTCACACATTATTTACACTAAATGCACCCCGGGCCCACACAAACCCCTGAAGGCCGACATCCAGGACGTTGTTGATGCATTGCTGGCTGGTTACACCAAAAAGGAGGGTAGAAAAGGTGGCCGGCCTTCAAGAGCAGGGAGGGTAATACCACAAAGGCTAACAGAACGTCACTGGCTTTGTGAAGCAGAGGGCCGTCCAGACTGTGTTGTCTGCTCAGACCGTTCTCGTGTAAAAGGCAGGCGCCAGACAAAGTACAGGTGCCGTCAGTGTGGTGTCGGTCTTTGTGCTGTACCCTGCAATGAGAGATACCATACTGTCAAAAACTATAAACTGTGTCATTTAGATATGTGATATTTGAGATAATGGCCCCCAGGACCTCCAGCAGCCCCCGTGAAAATCCCCACTCACCCTGGCCCAGGACGGGTTTACTTCTAGACACTTCACTCCCAAAACCAGGCGTCTGTGTAAGACAAAATGTTGCCCAATAATCCTCTATTTCAGGTTTCCAAAACTCATCTGTCAGAAAGAGTGATAAAATATCCAATGGCCTGGCATCTCTCAAATCTCTGGCCCAGGACGGGTTTACTTCTCCCGGGTCCCACACTTGACCTAATGGCCCCCAGGACCTCCAGCAGCCCCCGTGAAAATCCCCACTCACACTGGCCCAGGACGGGTTTACTTCTCCCGGGTCCCACACTATACATCATGGCCCTTGGAACCAGGTGCACCACTTTAACCCGGGTTCCCACCCTTAAGCACCCCTCCCCGGGCTACACACCCTTGGACCGCGCGCCTGGAGCCCAGCGACCCTGGTACTCTGTAATGTAACACACACCTCAAAAACCACGGGATGTACGTGGTTTAGGAAGTGGCCACAGACATTTCTACCTTCCTTGGATGATTTGCCATTCTTTGCATCCATAACTCTTCCTTGGATGTTAGCCATTCAAATATTTCCCATTCCAACTGTGGAGAATCAGGTCTGTATTCCCCATAGGGGTCACCATCCCTGCTGGATAAGTATCAAGATATGGAGGTTTGAGAAAGAGTCCCGCGACTCTTGTTTGCAGCACTTCAGATTTTGACACTCGACATGAGTACCAGACTTACCATTGGATCATCCAGAAAGCCTGTAAGCAACAAGGCATAGGGGGGATTTGTTGCCAAGACATGGCAGACACCCAGAGGCAGGCCTAGGGTGTTCACACCAATGTGACCTGCCCATTGGCAGGTGTCCGAGCGCCCCAGGCTAGGCTGCTCTTAGTAAGGGTTTGAGAAACATTGTTTATGTCGGACCGCTAGGCAGACTGGGCAGCTTGGTCTCGCTTCCAACAGGACTGTGGTTCTGAAAAGCACATAATTTCTCCAAGACGCAGTTATCACGAGCCTACCTGTGTAGACCGACGGACAACGCAAATCAAGGTCTGGCGCCACCCCAAAGGAGTAAGACAACCAGCCCAATGAACTGCAGAGGTCCTGCTACAGAGGAGCCCAGGATGCCAAACGTCCAACGGCAAACGCAGATACCTCCAGCTTACCTGTGTAGACCCACAGACAACGCAAATAAAGGTCTGGTGCCAGGGGTAAGACAACCAGCCCAATGATCTGCAGAGGTCCTGCTACAGAGGAGCAAAGGGTGTCATACGTTAAGCACAGCCAACCTGAGCAGATGCCACAGACAAAGGTCTGGCGCCACCACAGGGGTAAGACAACCAGACCAATGAACTCCAGCACTGCTGCAGGGACCCGGTTTCCCCATAGGGAGGCCAGGAGGACTAAGTAGGAAAAAATTAGGACTCCCATTCCCACATAAAACTAGACCCACAGTGCACAGGAACCATCTGTAAAGATAAAACAAGACAGAGGCCCTGCGATGGTGGGCCACATTTGCACATCGACCAGACAGTAGTCCCACCAAGGCCCACGGTGGAGAACTCCAGCTCCACCACCACTGCTCACTGCCCAGGACCAGACACTGCTCCTGGGTCACACACTTCACACCTTGCACCCTGGATGGGGCTGGCCCTGTCCCAGCCACTCACGGTACCCTGGGCTTGACTCATAATGAGAGCAGCGTTACCCAGGCACATTGCTCCGGGGTCCCATTGGCATTCTGCTCCCTTTTTTTTTTTTTTACCCCAGAGACAGTGCTTCAAAGTTGGACACATTATTGGGACATTCAGGGCCAATAGAACCAGAAAAAAGGCCCAGGAAAACGGATCTCTCATGCCCACAGACAGAGCTCAGTGCCAGGCATGCATAGAACCAGGATTTGTGCAAATGTCAATCGCAAAAAACGTCGTTTCCCAAAACTGCCCGACTATCCCTTGGAACAACGCAAAATGTCAAAGTTCGCGTGGGAGCAGCGTAAGGATTTTCGCCTGAGCAGCGACTCCCGGGCTGATGAACCTTGTCTCCACAAACTCAGAAAAATGACTAAGTCGATTGGCGGCATATGGTACTCTGGATATGGTACTCTGGATATGGTACTCTGGATATGGTACCCTGGGCTTGACTCAGAATGAGAGCAGCTTTACCCAGGAACAGGTACTGCTCCTGGGACTCAGCTCTCCCCCAGAGGCCCAAGGTGGAGAACTCCAGCTCCAACACCACTGCTCACAAATCACTACCCAGGACCAGATACTGCTCCTGGGTCACACACTTCACACCTTGCACCCTGGATGGGGCTAACCCTAACCCTAACCCCCAGACCCCCAGCGGCACTCCTGACACTTGCCCAGGAACAGGCAAGTTAGAGTGGGCTAAAGTAGAGGGGATCAGTGGGGGGTCTCTGGAGCCCTGTTGGACCCAGTATTGGCACAAATTCTACCCCAGACACCAGTGCATTATTCGAGCTGATTTAGCATGTTTTCTTTCTTTTTTTTTTTTTTTTTTTTTGGAGGGGAGGGGTTGTTTTTTCCTCTAAATCCCAATTGAGGCTTAAAGTAGAAATATAAAACTGTGGCGCTTAAAGGGTTAAATGTTGTTTTAATTTGAATGTAATTGTTTAATGACTCTGATTCATCCAGAATGTTTGATTTGATGTAAATAATTGTCACCGCGTTCTTTTCTCGTTGAACACGTCCAGCAGCTCAGAGTTTCCTTTTGTCAGACGTGGATTAAAAGGAATGAATTAATGACAAACGTCTCGTCTAATTAAACCTAAAACAAAACCAACAAACAATAACCTACGACCATCGAGCTTAATGGAACAAATGTTAAAAATAACAAACGCTAAAAAGTTAACAAATATACCAAATAAAATAAAAACAATGAACTTTACAAAATAAAATAAGGACTCTAAATAAATAAGAGGTTAATAAATAAAGATAAAGATGATTTTTGTGATTTTCAGGACGAAGATAAAGACTTAAAGGGTTGGACTCATGTGCCTAAAATACAAGTTTTGCTAAAAGTAATTATACATTTTAGCAATTTTAGCATTTTTTAGTTTTGTAACATCACTTCCTGGTTGTAAATGATGACATCACACACTGTGCTAAAAGTCTTTTTTTTTTTATCCGACAAATCAAAATATATTCGTGAACACCTTTATTTTGTTGAATTAATGTTTTAAGGGTAAAATAAGTTGATTATTTTGGGTAAATGATGCAGAACCTCTGATGGATTCCTGTGATTTTAAACAGATTTTTCAACTTTCCTCCACAAACCGTGACTGGACAGTAAAACTATCATTTTTATGTACCGTACGTATGTGTGACCGATGTCCCTTACGGGCCACCGTATGAGGCGGGGCCCCCGTGCTTCCGCATCCCCTGCTAATTTGCCGTAGCATTTAAAGCGTGGTAGAAGCCAGTCGAAGCTAGCTGTTCCCACTGCAAAGGCAAGCCTCGTGTCCTGCTGTTGCCGTCTGATCGTGGTTCCCTCGAGTGCTGTAGGCCTGGTAGGTGTTGTGTGTCTGTATGAGTGGTTAAATGTTTGACTTTCCCTTGTCTGTGTTTTAGACTCGGGTTAATACAGCCGGTTGCCCAGTGGCCGCGTGTTTGATACACCATACCAGGCCTTAGGTAGGGTACATATTTTAATTCGTCGGCTAGAAAATGTTGGCTAACTCTTGTTTCCTCATAGATGCTGATGGGCTCTGCCGTTTTTATTTGGGTCTTTAATTGTTTATTCTTTGGTTTGCTTTGACTCAGCCGTGTGACCAAATCCACTGTTGCTGCACTTTGTTACACCCTGTTTGTAAAGTAAACTGTGATTTTATTAATGGTGTGTTTCTTGTTGCTCCAGGGTCTGGTTCGAGCGTGGTTGCCCGCCAGGTGGAGGGTTGGTGGTAGAGTTTCTCACTTCAGCTCCATCACCCCTCGTGTGTTGTGGTATTTTCTGCACCCCCTTCACATACTTGCATGCTTTATTTTCGATTATAATTTGCTGTGTTTTTGTGTGCGTGTGTTGCACGGACTGTAGTGAGTACTCTGTCCCATAAATATTAGTGGCCTCTACCGCGTGCACCCATGGCCGGCTAGCCCTGAGCAGTTTCTTTTAAAATTTGTTATAAATCTTTCCCGTTTTTTTAGAATATATAATAAATACAGTTTTAAAGTATTTTCCTTGATTTTTGGGATGTGTTTATCATTGTCTTTGTTTTTATTTAGAAAATAAACCGTTTTTTAAAATTGTACATTTGAATTTGTCTCTTTTTAACCATTCACTGCATCCTTTTATATTGGTTTAAATTGTTTTAATTAAAAACTAATAGATAAAGACCTGCCCCTCGGTTACATATGAATACACCAAATACAATCAAAATTAGAAAATCGTTAAAACCTGTCATAGGCCCTTTAATGTGACAAAGGTTACCATCTTTTTATAAACGTTTCATTTTCTGTTTGTCTCTTCCTGATGAGAGAACGTCCAGCATCTTAACCCGAGGGAAACCTTTTCTCTGACTTTTTACTGTTTTATTGTTTTATAACTGTTTGTCAAAACCAGCTTTTGCCTCAGTTTGACCGTCTCTTGTGTCACGTCCAGTTTCCTCTCAGACTTTTGTGCTTTGGACTCGTTTCTGGGTCATTTCTGTGACGTTGGTCGTTTTGTTCAAATGTGAAGCGTAGGTTTGATCTGGACGTGAAGGGTCAATGAAAACCCTGGCGTTTCCTTGTTTTGGCTCTGGACGGAGGGGGCGGGGCCAGAGGAGCAGGGGGCGGGGCCAGGGGGCGGGGCCAGGGGAGCAGTGGGCGGGGCCAGGGGGCGGGGCCGGAGGAGCAGTGGGCGGGGCCAGAGGAGCACAGGTGACTTCACCCGAGTCACATCCATCACTCGACATCTGCAAAGGTAAGAATCGACTTTGTTCTTTTGAGCAGTGCATCTCACAACTGAACCGGGTCTGAACCAGGACTAAACCAGGTCTGAACTGGGTCTAAACCAGGTCTGAACTGGGTCTAAACCAGGTCTGAACTGGGTCTAAACCGGGTCTGAACCGGGACAGAACCAGGACTAAACCAGGACTAAACCGGGTCTGAACCAGGACTGAACCAGGACTGAACCAGGTCTAAACCGGGTCTAAACCAGGTCTAAACCAGGACTGAACCAGGTCTAAACCAGGACTGAACCGGGTCTAAACCAGGACTAAACCGGGTCTGAACCAGGTCTAAACCGGGTCTAAACCAGGTCTGAACCGGGTCTAAACCATGACTAAACCAGGTCTAAACCGGGTCTAAACCAGGTCTAAACCAGGACTGAACCAGGTCTAAACCTGGTCTGAACCGGGTCTGAACCAGGTCTAAACTAGGTCTAAACCAGGTCTAAACCAGGACTAAACCAGGACTAAACCGGGTCTAAATATGGCACTTGCTGTTGTGGTTTTGACCCAAAAGGACAGAGTGTGGGTCAAATGGACTCGGAGCGCTGGTGCCACAGTTTGAGACGCGCTGCTGCTGTAGACGATCTGACCTGTGTGTGTCAGATGCCCTCCCGGCGTCTCCATGACGACGGATTCTGTGTAAACGTAAACAGCCAGGATCTTATTTAGTTTCTATTGAACGCTGAGACTTTATTTTTGCTTTTTTTGTGACTTTTCTCTTTCAACATTTGGACTTTCACCTGAAACAACCATCGAATCCACTTCATCCATAGATTTGTGTGTTTTGTCCCAGAGACTTAAAGACTGTACGACCTGAAGACTCTGACACGACGGGGGCTTCCAGCTCTGAACCGGATTTAATTAAGTTTTAAGTCAAAAAGACAAATTTAGAGTTTTTGGCCAATTTTCAATCAAATCTAGTTTATTCAAAAAACTAAATGCTGTACATTTTATCACTAATATGTGACAAAATGAACCAATAAACCTGGTTCTGTCCATATTTCAGATTTAAACGTCCCGAATATGTGGATTGTTTTGGTTGTTTTTACATAAAATGCCTTATTTATGAAAACATGACACGAGGAAGAACTTTTTTCTTACATTTATGTGAATAAACTGCAGCAGAAGTTTAACATTATCTTTACATTTAACAGTTTTTCCTGCTCGTTGTGCTTTTTGTCATTTCATCTTGATCAAACGTGCAGAGCTGATTGGCTGCTGCTGTTTTTTTTTCTTTTGGACCCGTGTGTTTGACTTTTCCACAGACATGAGGACAGGCCAGGGGGCGGGGCCAGGGCCAGGGGGCGGGGACAGGGGACAGGGCCAGGGGGCGGGGACAGGGGGAAGGTGAGAACAGGGCCCTTTCCAAAACCAAATCCTCCTCCTTTTCCTTTGCACGAATCCTTCAATTGTGCGAGAAGGAACCGCCACAGACAGGACCAGACAGGACCAGACAGGACCAGACAGGACCAGACAGGACCAGACAGGACCAGACAGGACCAGACCAGACAGGACCAGACCAGACAGGACCAGACAGGACAGGACCAGACAGGACAGGACCAGACAGGACAGGACCAGACAGGACCAGACAGGACAGGACCAGACAGGACCAGACAGGACCAGACAGGACCAGACAGGACCGGACAGGACCGGACCAGACAGGACCAGACCAGACAGGACCGGACCAGACAGGACCAGACCAGACAGGACCAGACCAGACAGGACCAGACAGGACAGGACCAGACAGGACAGGACCAGACAGGACAGGACCAGACAGGACAGGACAGGACCGGACAGGACCGGACAGGACCGGACAGGACCAGACCAGACAGGACCAGACAGGACAGGACAGGACCAGACCGGACAGGACCAGACCGGACAGGACCGGACAGGACAAGACAGGACCAGACAGGACCAGACAGGACCACAGTCTGACGCAGTATTTAGTTCCACATTTGTTTAGTTTAAACACATTATTGACCTGATTCACTTGAGGAAACTCTTCATTTGTGGATTTAGTGAATGTCTCCATCATCCTTTTCCTTTTCCATTTAGAGCGAGCGGCTCTAACTCCGTAAACACGGCCCTGAGCTTTGACACTGAAGGCTCCTCGGCTCTGACTCTGAGGGACGTCTGTCTGTGATTGGAGGTCAGACTGTTGTAAACTCCTCCCCTCAGAGCAGAACGCTTTTTTTTTATTGATGCAACAAGAAATGACAAGAACAAAGAACAAACATCCCATAAATGACACAGAACAACAGAACAACAGACCCCAGGGGAGGCACATACAGTGACACAACTAAACATCTACATTTAATCAAAAATATTGAAGGAAACACAACCTTCATGTGACCACAGCCTTTTGGAAATGGCACACGAGCTTCAATGTGTTTGATTAGGACGGGGGGGGGATAAAGCTGATGAAAATGTACTTTTATGTAGAATTTGCCAAATATTATAATTAGATTAATAACCATTTTCTTATTAAAGTCTACCTTCGTATCATGAAAAACAAAAATGATATGTTCAAATGTTAAACTAAAATTAGAGTCAATGTGATCTTTTATAAATTGTAGACAGTCTTTCCAAAGTGTTTTAATAACAGATGGTCTCAGGGTGTTCTTTACAGAAAGTACAGTCAGGGTCAATCGTTTTTATATATTTTGTCATAAATTGATTTGTGGTAAATTCTGTGAATTAGTTTAAGAGAAACATCTTTCATTTTGTTATTTATACAGAATGTTTGATTCATAGTCCGTCCTTTTTTCCATAAAGTGTCAGGGACAAAGTTTCCCTCAGAGCAGAACGCTTTGTCTGATCTTTGTATCAAATGACGTCAGTTGTGGGCGGGGCTTCCACTGTAAAGGGGCGTGTCTCTTGTGTCTGAGGGAAGTGGAGAGGGGGAGGGGGGAGGAGAGGGGGGAGAAAAGGGAGGAGGATTTGGTTTTGGAAAGAGCCCAGGAGTTTGACGCTGTAAACAGGAAGTGTTTGTGCAGAACAGGAAGTGCCCTTTCAAAAGAAGACGCTGTGTTTGTCTCATTTGACTTTCAAACCGTTTTATTCAAATCCTGCGTCGCTTCACCACAAAAACACAGCCATAAAACTGTCTGTGTCGTTCTGTTTCTGATGCCGTTTGTCCTCGTGACGTCGGCCCAAATGGAAATCTTTGTGTTTGGACAGAGTTCTGTTTCCAAACACAAACTTTAATCCAATCTTGTCGACTCTGAAAACATTTCTACGACTCACGCTGCACTTTAACAGAAGCTCATGGATCACAAACAGCAAATCTAATCACAATCCAGAACATAATCTAAATGTAACGTAATAACACGGACGATGTAAACCGTGTGTTTCAGGTCAGGTTTAAGGATCGTTTATGTATCGTGTCTTTTCTGTAGATTTCAGTCTTTTATGTCACTTTAACGCTTTATTTTCCTGGAAATAAAATTAAATAAAACGCTCCTGATTCCCATCTGTGTCATAAATGAACATGTGCTTTGTGTTTTTACAGAGAAACTTCAGCTGAACTCACTTTGGTCTGACCCTGGTCCTCGGCCGGCTCTAGTCCTGGTTTAGACCTGGTTCAGTCCTGGTTTAGACTTGGTTTAGTCCTGGTTTAGACCTGGTTTAGACTTGGTTTAGACTTGGTTTAGTCCTGGTTTAGACTTAGTTTAGTCCTGGTTTAGTCCTGGTTTAGTCCTGGTTTAGTCCTGGTTCAGTCCTGGTTTAGACTTGGTTTAGTCCTGGTTTAGACTTGGTTTAGTCCTGGTTTAGTCCTGGTTTAGTCCTGGTTCAGTCCTGGTTTAGACTTGGTTTAGTCCTGGTTTAGACTTGTTTTAGTCCTGGTTTAGTCCTGGTTTAGACTTGTTTTAGTCCTGGTTTAGTCCTGGTTTAGACTTGGTTTAGTCCTGGTTTAGACTTGGTTTAGTCCTGGTTTAGTCCTGGTTTAGACTTGGTTTAGTCCTGGTTTAGACCTGGTTTAGACTTGGTTTAGACTTGGTTTAGTCCTGGTTTAGTCCTGGTTTAGACTTGGTTTAGTCCTGGTTTAGTCCTGGTTTAGACTTGGTTTAGTCCTGGTTTAGACTTGGTTTAGTCCTGGTTTAGACCTGGTTTAGACTTGGTTTAGACCTGGTTTAGTCCTGGTTTAGACTTGGTTTAGTCCTGGTTTAGACCTGGTTTAGTCCTGGTTTAGTCCTGGTTTAGACTTGGTTTAGTCCTGGTTTAGACTTGGTTTAGTCCTGGTTTAGACCTGGTTTAGTCCTGGTTTAGTCCTGGTTTAGACTTGGTTTAGTCCTGGTTTAGACTTGGTTTAGTCCTGGTTTAGTCCTGGTTTAGACCTGGTTTAGTCCTGGTTTAGTCCTGGTTTAGACCTGGTTTAGACTTGGTTTAGTCCTGGTTTAGACTTGGTTTAGTCCTGGTTTAGACCTGGTTTAGTCCTGGTTTAGACCTGGTTTAGACTTGGTTTAGTCCTGGTTTAGACCTGGTTTAGACCATGTTGTACCTGGTCTCGGTCTGGACCTCACCTGGACTCACCTGTGGCTCCTTCAGTCGGCTTTGGGTGTCTCTGATTGGCTCAGATGGAGAGACTCCGCCCACCTGTGTCACCCACGGCGACCAGCGCCTGCTCCCGGGAAAAGTGAGACTCCTGCCTCTCTCTGATTGGCCCTCCCTCTCCTGCCTCTCTCTGATTGGCCCTCCCTCTCCTGCCTCTCTCTGATTGGCCCTCCCTCTCCTGTCTCTCTCTGATTGGCCCTCCTGCCTCTCTCTGATTGGCCCTCCCTCTCCTGCCTCTCTCTGATTGGCCCTCCCCCTCCTGCCTCTCTCTGATTGGCCCTCCCTCTCCTGCCTCTCTCTGATTGGCCCGCCCTCTCCTGCCTCTCTCTGATTGGCCCTCCTGCCTCTCTCTGATTGGCCCGCCCTCCCTCTCCTGCCTCTCTCTGATTGGCCCTCCCTCTCCTGCCTCTCTCTGATTGGCCCGCCCTCTCCTGCCTCTCTCTGATTGGCCCTCCCTCTCCTGCCTCTCTCTGATTGGCCCTCCCTCTCCTGCCTCTCTCTGATTGGCCCTCCTGCTTCTCTCTGTTTGGCCCTGCCTCTCCTGCCTCTCTCTGATTGGCCCTCCCTCTCCTGCCTCTCTCTGATTGGCCCTCCCTCTCCTGCCTCTCTCTGATTGGCCCTCCCTCTCCTGCCTCTCTCTGATTGGCCCTCCTGCCTCTCTCTGATTGGCCCGCCCTCCCTCTCCTGCCTCTCTCTGATTGGCCCGCCCTCTCCTGCCTCTCTCTGATTGGCCCGCCCTCTCCTGCCTCTCTCTGATTGGCCCTCCCTCTCCTGCCTCTCTCTGATTGGCCCTCCCTCTCCTGCCTCTCTCTGATTGGCCCTCCCTCTCCTGCCTCTCTCTGATTGGCCCTCCCTCTCCTGCCTCTCTCTGATTGGCCCTCCCTCTCCTGTCTCTCTCTGATTGGCCCTCCTGCCTCTCTCTGATTGGCCCTCCCTCTCCTGCCTCTCTCTGATTGGCCTGCCCTCTCCTGCCTCTCTCTGATTGGCCCTCCCTCTCCTGCCTCTCTCTGATTGGCCCTCCCTCTCCTGCCTCTCTCTGATTGGCCCTCCCTCTCCTGCCTCTCTCTGATTGGCCCTCCCTCTCCTGCCTCTCTCTGATTGGCCCTCCCTCTCCTGCCTCTCTCTGATTGGCCCTCCCTCTCCTGCCTCTCTCTGATTGGCCCTCCTGCCTCTCTCTGATTGGCCCTCCTGCCTCTCTCTGATTGGCCCTCCCTCTCCTGCCTCTCTCTGATTGGCCCTCCCTCTCCTGCCTCTCTCTGATTGGCCCTCCCTCTCCTGCCTCTCTCTGATTGGCCCTCCCTCTCCTGCCTCTCTCTGATTGGCCCTCCCTCTCCTGCCTCTCTCTGATTGGCCCTCCCTCTCCTGCCTCTCTCTGATTGGCCCTCCCTCTCCTGCCTCTCTCTGATTGGCCCTCCCTCTCCTGCCTCTCTCTGATTGGCCCTCCCTCTCCTGCCTCTCTCTGATTGGCCCTCCCTCTCCTGCCTCTCTCTGATTGGCCCGCCCTCTCCTGCCTCTCTCTGATTGGCCCTCCCTCTCCTGCCTCTCTCTGATTGGCCCGCCCTCTCCTGCCTCTCTCTGATTGGCTCACAGTCGTGTTCCGCGGTGGTTCCGGTCGTTTCTCCTCTCGGTTCGGTTCTTCTGATCCGCCTCAGACTCGAGCCTCAGGACGGACTCCCGGACCTGGACTGGCACTGCGACCGGGCGGAGCTCCGTCTGCAGGAGGGGGCGGAGCTACCGGAGGGGGCGGAGCTACCGGAGGGGGCGGAGCTACCGGAGGGGGCGGCGCCACAGGTGTTCCTCTGCCACAGGTGGATCCGCAGCAGCGACGGAGACGTGGAGATCCGCTCAGAACAGAGTGAGCCTTATGTCCCGGTTTAGTCCTGGTTTAGCCCTGGTTTCGTCCCGGTTTCGTCCCGGTTTAGACCCGGCTTAGACCCGGTTTAGTCCTGGTTTAGACCCGGTTTAGACCTGGTTTAGTCCTGGTTTAGACCTCGTTTAGTCCTGGTTTAGACCTCGTTTAGTCCTGGTTTAGTCCTGGTTTAGACCTGGTTTAGTCCTGGTTTAGTCCCGGTTTTGCTCTGGTTTAGCCCTGGTTTAGCCCCGGTTTAGTCCTGGTTTAGTCCCGGTTTAGCCCTGGTTTATTCCTGGTTTAGACCCGGTTTAGACCCGGTTTAGCCCCGGTTTAGCCCCGGTTTAGCCCTGGTTTAGTCCTGGTTTAGACCCGGTTTAGCCCCGGTTTAGCCCCGGTTTAGTCCTGGTTTAGCCCTGGTTTCGTCCCGGTTTCGTCCCGGTTTAGACCCGGTTTAGTCCTGGTTTAGACCCGGTTTAGTCCTGGTTTAGACCCGGTTTAACCCTGGTTTAGTCCTGGTTTAGACCCGGTTTAGCCCTGGTTTAGTCCTGGTTTAGACCCGGTTTAGTCCTGGTTTAGCCCTGGTTTAGTCCTGGTTTAGACCCGGTTTAACCCTGGTTTAGTCCTGGTTTAGACCCGGTTTAACCCTGGTTTAGTCCTGGTTTAGACCCGGTTTAGACCTGGTTTAGTCCTGGTTTAGACCCGGTTTAGTCCTGGTTTAGTCCTGGTTTAGCCCTGGTTTAGCCCTGGTTTCGCCCTGGTTTAGTCCTGGTTTAGACCTGGTTTAGTCCTGGTTTAGACCTGGTTTAGTCCTGGTTTAGTCCTGGTTTAGCCCTGGTTTAGCCCTGGTTTAGCCCCGGTTTAGACCCGGTTTAGTCCTGGTTTAGACCCGGTTTAGACCTGGTTTAGTCCTGGTTTAGTCCTGGTTTAGTCCTGGTTTAGCCCTGGTTTAGCCCTGGTTTAGACCTGGTTTAGCCCTGGTTTAGACCCGGTTTAGACCCGGTTTAGCCCTGGTTTAGTCCTGGTTTAGTCCTGGTTTAGCCCTGGTTTAGACCCGGTTTAGACCCGGTTTAGCCCTGGTTTAGTCCTGGTTTAGTCCTGGTTTAGACCTGGTTTAGACCTGGTTTAGACCTGGTTTAGTCCTGGTTTAGTCCCGGTTTAGCCCTGGTTTATTCCTGGTTTAGACCCGGTTTAGACCCGGTTTAGCCCCGGTTTAGCCCCGGTTTAGCCCTGGTTTAGTCCTGGTTTAGACCCGGTTTAGCCCCGGTTTAGCCCCGGTTTAGTCCTGGTTTAGACCTGGTTTCGTCCCGGTTTAGACCCGGTTTAGTCCTGGTTTAGACCCGGTTTAGTCCTGGTTTAGCCCTGGTTTAGTCCTGGTTTAGACCCGGTTTAACCCTGGTTTAGTCCTGGTTTAGACCCGGTTTAACCCTGGTTTAGTCCTGGTTTAGACCCGGTTTAACCCTGGTTTAGTCCTGGTTTAGACCCGGTTTAGCCCTGGTTCAGTCCTGGTTTAGTCCTGGTTTAGACCTGGTTTAGTCCTGGTTTAGTCCTGGTTTAGTCCTGGTTTAGCCCTGGTTTAGCCCTGGTTTAGTCCTGGTTTAGACCTGGTTTAGACCTGGTTTAGTCCTGGTTTAGTCCTGGTTTAGACCTGGTTTAGTCCAGGTTTAGACCTGGTTTAGCCCTGGTTTAGCCCTGGTTTAGACCCGGTTTAGTCCTGGTTTAGACCTGGTTTAGTCCTGGTTTAGCCCTGGTTTAGTCCTGGTTTAGACCCGGTTTAGACCCGGTTTAGCCCTGGTTTAGCCCTGGTTTAGTCCTGGTTTAGACCTGGTTTAGCCCTGGTTTCGCCCTGGTTTAGCCCTGGTTTAGCCCTGGTTTAGACCCGGTTTAGCCCTGGTTTAGACCTGGTTTAGACCTGGTTTAGCCCTGGTTTAGCCCAGGTTTAGACCCGGTTTAGACCCGGTTTAGCCCTGGTTTAGCCCTGGTTTAGTCCTGGTTTAGACCTGGTTTAGTCCTGGTTTAGCCCTGGTTTAGTCCTGGTTTAGACCTGGTTTAGACCCGGTTTAGCCCTGGTTTAGCCCTGGTTTAGCCCTGGTTTAGTCCTGGTTTAGACCTGGTTTAGCCCTGGTTTAGCCCTGGTTTAGCCCTGGTTTAGCCCTGGTTTAGACCCGGTTTAGACCTGGTTTAGTCCTGGTTTAGCCCTGGTTTAGACCCGGTTTAGACCCGGTTTAGCCCTGGTTTAGTCCTGGTTGTGTTTCCAGTGCTTCTGTTGAATGAAGAGATGGAGGACAAACTGAAGCTTCATCGACTCAAAGAGGTTGAGCTCAAACAGAAGAGATTCAGGTACGACTCAAACTCATGAATCAGACCTAAATCCTGGTCCTTTTTAATCCTGAGGTCGATGTCAGCGATTCACAAAAACACGTTTAATAATTCCACGTTTGTGTCTGAGACGTGGCTAAAGCTACAGTCGACAGGAAACTACTTCCTGTTTTTCTTTTTTTCTGCTTTTATTTCCTTTAAAGACACGTTTGAACCTCTTTATGTCACGTTTGGATCATGTGATGATCATGAGCTGGAAACATCAGAGAAACAGGAAATTGCTGATGCTAACGTGCTTTGCTAGCTTTGTTTTGCTAAAGGCTAAACAGTTAGCATCCGTGGAAAACAAGTGCTCACAAGATCAGGTCAGAGAATGTAACCAACAAAAGGTTAGAAAATCAACAATGAGACAAACGGAGCAGGAGGGAGGGTTTAAAACAGCTCCCCCCAGAGGGCAGTGGGAGAGCGGAACATGTGAACAGCAACAAACAGGCGACAAGTGAAGGAGAGTCTTAGATATTGTTGATGAAAGCAGAAGAACCAGAGGACAGTGTTCATGCTTCCTCCAGCACAGCAGGGGGCAGTGGAGCGACAACTGTGGGTTTTTATTCAGAGAAAAGTCCAGCATTTTGAGAGTGAAGTCTGTTTGATGGGACTCTACCATAGAACTATAATTAAACCATAGAACTAGAATAAAACCATAGAACTAGAATAAAACCATAGAACTACAATAAAACCATAGAACTATAATAAAACCATAGAACTATAATTAAACCATAGAACTATAATAAAACCTGGAAGATGAAGCCAAAATGGCCGCCCTGTTCCTCCCTGTGGCCTGAGCTCATTGGTGCATGACGCCAAAAAAATTCTTACTTCTGCATTTACTTCCTGATACGGAGGCGGCCATCTTTGTTTTACTTCCTGATACGGAGGCGGCCATCTTTGCTTTACTTCCTGATACGGAGGCGGCCATCTTTGTTTTACTTCCTGATACGGAGGCTGCCATCTTTGTTTTACTTCCTGATACGGAGGCTGCCATCTTTGTTTTACTTCCTGATACGGAGGCTGCCATCTTTGTTTTACTTCCTGATACGGAGGCAGCCATCTTTGCTTTACTTCCTGATACGGAGGCGGCCATCTTTGTTTTACTTCCTGATACGGAGGCGGCCATCTTTGCTTTACTTCCTGATACGGAGGCGGCCATCTTTGTTTTACTTCCTGATACGGAGGCGGCCATCTTTGCTTTACTACCTGATCTGAGGCGGCCATCTTTGTTTTACTTCCTGATCTGAGGCTGCCATCTTTGTTTTACTTCCTGATCGGAGGCGGCCATCTTTGTTTTACTTCCTGAATCTGGAGGCGGCCATCTTTGTTTTACTTCCTGATCGGAGGCGGCCATCTTTGCTTTACTTCCTGATCTGAGGCGGCCATCTTTGTTTTACTTCCTGATCGGAGGCGGCCATCTTTGTTTTACTTCTTGTCTGAGGCGGCCATCTTTGTTTTACTTCCTGACAATCGGAGGCGTCCATCTTTGTTTTCCTTCCTGCTTCTGAGGCGTCGAACTTTGGTTTACGTCCTGATTCGGAGGCGGCCATCTTTGTTTTACTTCCTGATACGGAGGCGGCCATCTTTGTTTTACCTCCTGATCTGAGGCGGCCATCTTTGCTTTACTTCCTGATACGGAGGCGCCATCTTTGTTTTACTTCTTGTCTGAGGCGGCCATCTTTGTTTTACTTCCTGATCTGAGGCGGCCATCTTTGTTTTACTTCCTGATCTGAGGCTGCCATCTTTGTTTTACTTCCTGACACGGAGGCGGCCATCTTTGTTTTACTTCCTGATACGGAGGCGGCCATCTTTGTTTTACCTCCTGATACGGAGGCGGCCATCTGTGGTTTACTTCCTGATACGGAGGCGCCATCTTTGCTTTACTTCCTGATCTGAGGCGCCATCTTTGCTTTACTTCCTGATACGGAGGCGGCCATCTTTGTTTTACTTCCTGATACGGTGGCGGCCATCTTTGTTTTACTTCCTGATACGGAGGCGGCCATCTTTGCTTTACTTCCTGATACGGAGGCGGCCATCTTTGTTTTACTTCCTGATACGGAGGCGGCCATCTTTGTTTTACTTCCTGATACGGAGGCGGCCATCTTTGCTTTAGGGCACCATGTGACCACAATCCCCCACTTCATATAAAAACGGTAATTTGTGTGATTTTATAAACGGTAGAAAAGAACATTTCCTTCTATTTTATTTAAATACTGATAATAATTCAGGCTGCAGTACCTCACACGACCACTAATCAATCTGGGACACAGACAGAGGGGGCGTGTCTTATCCAGTTCTTTTAATACATCCATGGATTCTACTGTCACAGCTTTGAGTCGATGGGACCATATCATTTATGGCTTTATAGTTCAGGAGGAGGAGCTTAAATGTGACTCTAAACTCCACAGGAGCCAATGAGGAGCCTCTGACACCGGCGTCATGTGCGGGTTTTTTGTAGTTTTTCCTCGCCGCGAAGGAGGGTCAAAGGACAGGGGCATTCTGGGACAGTTATCTGAACTGCTTTTACCTGTGGCCCATCGAGGCAACTGTTGTTGTGATTTTGGGCATTATAAAAATAAATTGATTTGATTTGATTTGCTGCTTCTTCTAGTTCTGTTAGTGATGCTTTGTTTTGCTAAACACGAGGATCATTTATTTTCATTTTGCCCAAACCTAAACGGCCACGTTTCACTAGCGTGTGGTTCCGCGGCGCTCCTGCAGGTGGCGTGTGTTCGTGGAGGGCGCTCCTCACTGTTTGGACGTCAGCTGTTTGTCAGAGCTGGGCCCCGACCTTAGCTCCTCCCACAACAGTCCGAGCGTGAACCTGCATTACCTCCGAGGCCTGTCAGACCACGCCCACCCCTGGGCCAGCTTCACCGCCATGGAAACGGTGTTCGCCCTGAACGCCCACGGCAACCACACCGCCAGTGAGTAACCACAACCGCCCCACACAACCACACCGCCAGTGAGTACCCACAACCGCCCCACAACAACCACACCGCCAGTGAGTACCCACAACCGCCCCACACAACCACACCGCCAGTGAGTACCCACAACCGCCCCACACGCCGGTGAGTACCCACAACCGCCCCACACCACCAGTGAGTACCCACAACCGCCCCACACGCCGGTGAGTACCCACAACCGCCCCACACCACCAGTGAGTACCCACAACCGCCCCACACAACCACACTGCCAGTGAGTACACACAACCACCCCACACAACCACACCGCCATAGAGTACCCACAACCGCCCCACAACAACCACACCGCCAGTGAGTACCCACAACCGCCCCACACCGCCAGTGAGTACCCACAACCGCCCCACACCGCCAGTGAGTACACACAACCGCCCCACACCGCCAGTGAGTACCCACAACCGCCCCACAACAACCACACCGCCAGTGAGTACCCACAACCGCCCCACACCGCCAGTGAGTACCCACAACCGCCCCACACAACCACACCGCCAGTGAGTACCCACAACCGCCCCACAACAACCACACCGCCAGTGAGTACCCACAACCGCCCCACAACAACCACACCGCCAGTGAGTACCCACAACCGCCCCACACAACCACACCGCCAGTGAGTACACACAACCGCCCCACACAACCACACCGCCAGTGAGTACCCACAACCGCCCCACACAACCACACCGCCAGTGAGTACCCACAACCGCCCCACAACAACCACACCGCCAGTGAGTACCCACAACCGCCCCACACAACCACACCGCCAGTGAGTACACACAACCGCCCCACAACCACCCCACACCGCCAGTGAGTACACACAACCGCCCCACAGCAACCACACCACCAGTGAGTACACACAACCGCCCCACAACCACCCCACACCGCCAGTGAGTACCCACAACCGCCCCACAACAACCACACCGCCAGTGAGTACACACAACCGCCCCACAACAACCACACCGCCAGTGAGTACCCACAACCGCCCCACAACAACCACACCGCCAGTGAGTACACACAACCGCCCCACAGCAACCACACCGCCAGTAAATACCCACAACCGCCCCACATAACCAGACCGCCAGTGAGTACACACAACCGCCCCACAGCAACCACACCGCCAGTAAATACCCACAACCGCCCCACATAACCAGACCACCAGTGAGTACACACAGCCACCCCACCACCGCCCCACACCCACCCCCAGTGGTTTCCTGTGTTCTGTTCCAGAGTTCGTCCGGGACCATTGGACCCAGGACTGGTTCTTCGGGCTCCAGACTCAGGCCGGTCCTAACCCTCTGGCCCTGAAGCAGATCTGGACTCTGCCCCAGAACCTGTCCGTCACCTGTGACATGCTCCGCCCCTTTCTACCTGCAGGCTCCTCCCTCCAGCAGGAGCTCCAGGTGAGACCTCCCTCTCCCCAGACGCCTTCTCTCCTTTCTCCAATCAAGGTCTGACCCCGGCCTGACCTCGGTCTGGTCTGATCCCGGTCTGGTCCCGGTCTGACCCCGGTCCTGGTCTCGATCTGACCCCGGTCTGGTCTGACCCCGGTCCGGCCCCGGTCTGGTGCCGGTCTCGTTCTGACCCCGGTCCGGCCCCGGTCTGGTCCCGGTCTCGTTCTGACCCCGGTCTGGTCTGGTCCCGGTCTGGTCTGACTCTGGTCTGACCTCGGTCTGACCCCGGTCTGACCTTGGTCTGGTCTGACCCCGGTCTTGGTCTGACCCCGGTCTGACCCCGGTCCGGCCCCGGTCTGACCCCGGTCTCAGTCCGGCCTCGGTCTGACCCCGGTCTGACCCCGGTCTGGTCTGACCCCGGTCCGGCCCCGGTCTGACTCCGGTCTCGGTCCGGCCCCGGTCTGACCCCGGTCTCGGTCCGGTCCCGGTCTCGGTCTGGTCCCGGTCTCGTTCTGACCCCGGTCTCAGTCCGACCCCGGTCTGACCCCGGTCTGACCCCCGTCTGGTCCCGGTCTCGGTCCGGTCCCGGTCTGACCCCGGTCTGGTCCCGGTCTGGTCCCGGTCTCGGTCCGGTCTCGGTCTGGTCCTGGTCTCGTTCTGACCACGGTCCGGCCCCGGTCTGACCCCGGTCTGGTCCCGGCCCCGGTCTGACCCCAGTCTGGTCCCGGTCCCGGTCTGGTCTGACCCCGGTCTGGTCCTGGTCTCGGTCTGACCCCGGTCTGGTCTGACCCCGGTCTGGTCCCGGTCTGGTCTGACCCCGGTCTGGTCCCGGTCTTGGTCTGACCCCGGTCTCGGTCTGACCCGGTCTGACCCCGGTCTGGTCCCGGTCCCGGTCTGGTCCCGGTCTCGGTCTGACCCCGGCCCCGGTCTGACCCCGGTCTGACCCCGGTCTGGTCCCGGTCTGGTCCCGGTCTGACCCCTGTCTGGTCTCGGTCTGACCCCGGTCTGACCCCGGTCCGGCCCCGGTCTTGGTCCCGGTCTGGTCCCGGTCTGACCCCGGTCTGGTCCTGGTCCCGGTCTGGTCCCGGTCTCGGTCCGGTCTCGGTCTGGTCCTGGTCTCGTTCTGACCACGGTCCGGCCCCGGTCTGACCCCAGTCTGGTCCCGGTCCCGGTCTGGTCTGACCCCGGTCTGGTCCTGGTCTCGGTCTGACCCCGGTCTGGTCTGACCCCGGTCTGGTCCCGGTCTTGGTCTGACCCCGGTCTCGGTCTGACCCCGGTCTCGGTCTGACCCCGGTCTGACCCCGGTCTGCCCCGGTCTGACCCAGGTCTGGTCCCGGTCTCGGTCTGACCCCGGCCACGGTCTGACCCCGGTCTGGTCCCGGTCTGGTCCCGGTCTGACCCCTGTCTGGTCTCGGTCTGACCCCGGTCTGACCCGGTCTGACCCGGTCTTGGTCCCGGTCTGGTCCCGGTCTGACCCCGGTCTGGTCCTGGTCCCGGTCTGGTCCCGGTCTCGGTCCGGTCTCGGTCTGGTCCTGGTCTCGTTCTGACCACGGTCCGGCCCCGGTCTGACCCCGGTCTGGTCCCGGCCCCGTTCTGACCCCAGTCTGGTCCCGGTCCCGGTCTGGTCTGACCCCGGTCTGGTCCTGGTCTCGGTCTGACCCCGGTCTGGTCTGACCCCGGTCTGGTCCCGGTCTGGTCTGACCCCGGTCTGGTCCCGGTCTTGGTCTGACCCCGGTCTCGGTCTGACCCTGGTCTGACCCCGGTCTGACCCCGGTCTGGTCCCGGTCCCGGTCTGGTCCCGGTCTCGGTCTGACCCCGGCCCCGGTCTGACCCCGGTCTGGTCCCGGTCTGGTCCCGGTCTGACCCCTGTCTGGTCTCGGTCTGACCCCGGTCTGACCCCGGTCCGGCCCCGGTCTTGGTCCCGGTCTGGTCCCGGTCTGACCCCGGTCTGGTCCTGGTCCCGGTCTGGTCCCGTCTCTGCAGGGCGGGCGTCTGTACCTGTTGGATTACTCGGTGCTGGAGGGAGTTCCGTCCAATCAGATCAACGGGAAGCAGACGTACCTGAGCGCCCCCCTGTGTCTGCTGCACCTGAGCCAGCAGGGGGCGCTGCTGCCCATCGCCATACAGGTGAGAGCCAGCAGGGGGCGCTGCTGCCCATCGCCATACAGGTGAGAGCCAGCAGGGGGCGCTGCTGCCCATCGCCATACAGGTGAGAGCCAGCAGGGGGCGCTGCTGCCCATCGCCATACAGGTGAGAGCCAGCAGGGGGCGCGGCACAGACAGGTGAGAGCCAGCAGGGGGCGCGGCACAGACAGGTGAGAGCCAGCAGGGGGCGGGGCACAGACAGGTGAGAGCCAGCAGGGGGCGCTGATGGTGAGTCGGTGTAACTGCTTCCACTTGAGCCCAAACACCATTTCAGACGTACAGGTTTTACAGAAGTTCAGTCGTCGTCCACCAGAAGGTCAGAGGTTTGATTCCCACATGGACCAAGGTCAGTTGTTGTGCAACACACTTCACCCACACAGTCTGCCCCAGGGCAGCTGTGGCTACAGGAGCAACTCACCTCTGAGTGTAAACCAGGTCTAAACCAGGTCTAAAGCAGGACTAGACTAGGACTAAACCAGGTCTAAACCAGGACTAAACCAGGACTGAACCAGGACTAAACCAGGACTGAACCAGGACTGAACCAGGACTAAACCAGGACTAAACCAGGACTGAACCAGGACTGAACCAGGACTAAACCAGGACTAAACCAGGTCTAAACCAGGTCTAAACCAGGTCTAAACCAGGACTGAACCAGGACTAAACCAGGTCTAAACCTGGACTAAACCAGGTCTAAACCAGGTCTAAACCAGGTCTAAACCAGGTCTAAACCAGGTCTAAACCAGGACTAAACCAGGTCTAAACCAGGACTAAACCAGGACTAAACCAGGACTAAACTAGGACTAAACTAGGACTAAACCAGGACTAAACCAGGTCTAAACCAGGTCCAAACCAGAACTAAACCAGGACTAAACTAGGACTAAACCAGGTCTAAACCAGAGCTAAACCAGGACTAAACTAGGACTAAACCAGGACTAAACTAGGACTAAACCAGGTCTAAACCAGAACTAAACCAGGACTAAACCAGGACTAAACCAGGATTAAACCAGGTCTAAACCAGAACTAAACCAGGTCTAAACCAGGACTGAACCAGGACTAAACCAGGACTGAACCAGGACTGAACCAGGACTAAACCAGGACTAAACCAGGACTGAACCAGGACTAAACCAGGACTAAACCAGGACTGAACCAGGACTAAACCAGGACTAAACCAGGTCTAAACCAGAACTAAACCAGGACTGAACCAGGACTAAACCAGGTCTAACCCCGGTCTGACCCTCAGCTGCAGCAGACTCCTGGGCCCCTGAACCCGGTCTTCCTTCCCTCTGACTCGGCCTCTGATTGGCTGATGGCGAAGCTCTGGCTGCGATTGGCCGATTTCCAGGTGCACCAGCTCGACTCTCACTTCCTGCGCACACACATGATGTCAGAGCTGTGCGCCGTCGCCACCCTCAGGCAGCTGCCGGCAGTGCACCCTCTGCACCAGGTACAGTCAGAACCACCAGGTCCAAACCCGGTCCAAACCCGGTCCAAACCCGGTCCTGGTCTAACACTTGGTTCTGTTTCAGTTGCTGATGTCTCACGTTCAGACGTCGCTGAAGATCAACTTTCAGGCTCGAGCCATTCTCCTGAACTCTGGAGGAGTCTTTGACAAGGTCCAGGACTGAACCAGGACTGAACCGGGACTGAACCAGGACTGAACCGGGACTGAACCGGGACTGAACCAGGACTGAACCAAGACTCCACCGGGACTGACCCAGGACTGAACCAGGACTGACCCAGGTCTGACCCAGGACTAAACTAGGACTGACCCAGGACTGACCCAGGACTAAACTAGGACTGACCCCGGACTGACCCAGGACTAAACTAGGACTGACCCAGGACTAAACTAGGACTGACCCAGAACTGACCCAAGACTAAACTAGGACTGACCCAGGACTAAACTAGGACTGACCCAGGACTGACCCAGGACTGACCCAGGACTAAACTAGGACTGACCCAGGACTAAACTAGGTCTGACCCAGGACTGACCCAGGACTAAACTAGGTCTGACCCAGGACTAAACTAGGACTAAACTAGGTCTGACCCAGGACTAAACTAGGACTGACCCAGGACTAAATTACGACTGACCCAGGACTGACCCAGGACTAAACTAGGACTGACCCAGGACTGACCCAGGACTGACCCAGGACTAAACTAGGTCTGAACTAGGTCTGACCCAGGACTGACCCAGGACTGACCCAGGACTAAACTTGGGCTGAACTAGGTCTGACCCAGGACTGACCCAGGACTAAACTAGGACTGACCCAGGACTAAACTAGGTCTGACCCAGGACTGACCCAGGACTAAACTAGGACTAAACTAGGACTGACCCAGGACTGACCCAGGACTAAACTAGGACTGACCCAGGACTAAACTAGGACTGACCCAGGACTAAACTAGGTCTGACCCAGGACTGACCCAGGACTAAACTAGGACTAAACTAGGACTGACCCAGGACTGACCCAGGACTAAACTAGGACTGACCCAGGACTGACCCAGGACTAAACTAGGACTGAACTAGGACTGAACTAGGTCTGACCCAGGACTGACCCAGGACTGACCCAGGACTAAACTAGGGCTGAACTAGGTCTGACCCAGGACTGACCCAGGACTAAACTAGGACTGACCCAGGACTAAACTAGGACTAAACTAGGTCTGACCCAGGACTGACCCAGGACTGACCCAGGACTAAACTAGGACTAAACTAGGACTAAACTAGGACTGACCCAGGACTGACCCAGGACTAAACTAGGACTGACCCAGGTCTGACCCAGGTCTGACCCAGAACTGACCCAGGACTGACCCAGGACTAAACTAGGACTGAACTAGGACTGAACCAGGACTAAACTAGGACTAAACTAGGTCTGACCCAGGACTAAACTAGGACTGACCCAGGACTAAATTACGACTGACCCAGGACTGACCCAGGACTAAACTAGGACTGACCCAGGACTGACCCAGGACTGACCCAGGACTAAACTAGGTCTGAACTAGGTCTGACCCAGGACTGACCCAGGACTGACCCAGGACTAAACTTGGGCTGAACTAGGTCTGACCCAGGACTGACCCAGGACTAAACTAGGACTGACCCAGGACTAAACTAGGTCTGACCCAGGACTGACCCAGGACTAAACTAGGACTGACCCAGGACTGACCCAGGACTAAACTAGGACTGACCCAGGACTAAACTAGGACTGACCCAGGACTAAACTAGGTCTGACCCAGGACTGACCCAGGACTGACCCAGGACTAAACTAGGACTAAACTAGGACTGACCCAGGACTGACCCAGGACTGACCCAGGACTAAACTAGGACTGACCCAGGACTGACCCAGGACTAAACTAGGACTGAACTAGGTCTGACCCAGGACTGACCCAGGACTGACCCAGGACTGACCCAGGACTAAACTAGGACTGACCCAGGACTAAACTAGGACTGACCCAGAACTGACCCAGGACTAAACTAGGACTGACCCAGGACTAAACTAGGACTGACCCAGAACTGACCCAAGACTAAACTAGGACTGACCCAGGACTAAACTAGGACTGACCCAGGACTGACCCAGGACTGACCCAGGACTAAACTAGGACTGACCCAGGACTAAACTAGGTCTGACCCAGGACTGACCCAGGACTAAACTAGGTCTGACCCAGGACTAAACTAGGACTAAACTAGGTCTGACCCAGGACTAAACTAGGACTGACCCAGGACTAAATTACGACTGACCCAGGACTGACCCAGGACTAAACTAGGACTGACCCAGGACTGACCCAGGACTGACCCAGGACTAAACTAGGGCTGAACTAGGTCTGACCCAGGACTGACCCAGGACTGACCCAGGACTAAACTTGGGCTGAACTAGGTCTGACCCAGGACTGACCCAGGACTAAACTAGGACTGACCCAGGACTAAACTAGGTCTGACCCAGGACTGACCCAGGACTAAACTAGGACTAAACTAGGACTGACCCAGGACTGACCCAGGACTAAACTAGGACTGACCCAGGACTAAACTAGGACTGACCCAGGACTAAACTAGGTCTGACCCAGGACTGACCCAGGACTAAACTAGGACTAAACTAGGACTGACCCAGGACTGACCCAGGACTAAACTAGGACTGACCCAGGACTGACCCAGGACTAAACTAGGACTGAACTAGGACTGAACTAGGTCTGACCCAGGACTGACCCAGGACTGACCCAGGACTAAACTAGGGCTGAACTAGGTCTGACCCAGGACTGACCCAGGACTAAACTAGGACTGACCCAGGACTAAACTAGGACTAAACTAGGTCTGACCCAGGACTGACCCAGGACTGACCCAGGACTAAACTAGGACTAAACTAGGACTAAACTAGGACTGACCCAGGACTGACCCAGGACTAAACTAGGACTGACCCAGGTCTGACCCAGGTCTGACCCAGAACTGACCCAGGACTGACCCAGGACTAAACTAGGACTGAACTAGGACTGAACCAGGACTAAACTAGGACTAAACTAGGTCTGACCCAGGACTAAACTAGGACTGACCCAGGACTAAAATACGACTGACCCAGGACTGACCCAGGACTAAACTAGGACTGACCCAGGACTGACCCAGGACTGACCCAGGACTAAACTAGGGCTGAACTAGGTCTGACCCAGGACTGACCCAGGACTGACCCAGGACTAAACTTGGGCTGAACTAGGTCTGACCCAGGACTGACCCAGGACTAAACTAGGACTGACCCAGGACTAAACTAGGTCTGACCCAGGACTGACCCAGGACTAAACTAGGACTAAACTAGGACTGACCCAGGACTGACCCAGGACTAAACTAGGACTGACCCAGGACTAAACTAGGACTGACCCAGGACTAAACTAGGTCTGACCCAGGACTGACCCAGGACTGACCCAGGACTAAACTAGGACTAAACTAGGACTGACCCAGGACTGACCCAGGACTGACCCAGGACTAAACTAGGACTGACCCAGGACTGACCCAGGACTAAACTAGGACTGAACTAGGTCTGACCCAGGACTGACCCAGGACTGACCCAGGACTGACCCAGGACTAAACTAGGGCTGAACTAGGTCTGACCCAGGACTGACCCAGGACTAAACTAGGACTGACCCAGGACTAAACTAGGACTAAACTAGGTCTGACCCAGGACTGACCCAGGACTGACCCAGGACTAAACTAGGACTAAACTAGGACTTAACTAGGACTGACCCAGGTCTGACCCAGGTCTGACCCAGAACTGACCCAGGACTGACCCAGGACTAAACTAGGACTGACCCAGGACTGACCCAGGACTGACCCAGGACTAAACTAGGACTGACCCAGGACTGACCCAGGTCTGACCCGGCTCTGTCCTCAGGCGGTGGGCTGTGGCCTGGATGCCCTCCCGCTGGTCTTGGCCCGGTCTTCGTCCCGGCTCAGGTTCAGCTCTTTCTGTGTCCCTCGAGACGTGGACGAGCGCGGCCTGAACCACCTGCCCCAGGGCACGTACGGCCACGACGCCACCAGGCTGTGGAGCGCCCTCCTCAGGTCAGAGCACACACTGCAGAGAGAGAGAGCGCCCCCCTCAGGTCAGAGCACACACTGCAGAGAGAGAGAGAGAGAGAGAGAGCGCCCCCCTCAGGTCAGAACACACACTGCAGAGAGAGAGAGAGAGAGAGAGCGCCCCCCTCAGGTCAGAGCACACACTGCAGAGAGAGAGAGAGAGAGAGACAGAGGGAGAGAGAGAGTGAGAGAGACAGAGAGAGAGAAAGAGAGAGACAGAGAGAGGGAGGAGAGAGACTGAGAGAGAGTGAGAGAGAGAGAGAGAGAGAGAGAAAGAGAGAGACAGAGAGAGGGAGGAGAGAGACTGAGAGAGAGTGAGAGAGAGAGTGAGAGAGAGAGAGAGAGAGAGAGAGAGACAGAGAGAGGAAGGAGAGAGACAGAGAGAGAGAGAGAGAGAGAGAGAGAGACAGAGAGAAAGAGAGAGAGAGAGACAGAGAGAAAGAGAGAGAGTGAGAGAGAGAGAGAGAGAGAGAGACAGAGAGAGAGAGAGCGCCCCCTCAGGTCAGAGCACACACTGCAGAGAGAGAGAGAGAGAGAGACAGAGAGTGAGAGAGAGAGACAGAGGGAGAGAGAGACAGAGAGAGAGAGAAAGAGAGACAGAGAGAGAGAGAGAGAGAGAGAGAGAGAGAGACAGAGAGAGAGAGAAAGAGACAGAGAGAAAGAGACAGAGAGACAGAGAGACAAGAGAGAGACAGAGAGAGAGTGAGAGAGAGAGAGAGAGAGAGAGGGAGAGAGAGAGAGAGACAGAGAGACAGAGAGACAAGAGACAAGAGAGAGAGTGAGAGACAGAGAGAGAGAGAGAGAGAGTGAGAGAGAGAGAGAAAGAGACAGAGAGACAGAGAGACAAGAGACAAGAGAGAGAGTGAGAGACAGAGAGAGAGAGAGAGAGAGTGAGAGACAGAGACAGAGAGAGAGACAGAGAGAGAGAGAAAGAGACAGAGAGACAAGAGAGAGAGTGAGAGAGAGAGACAGAGAGAGAGAGTGAGAGAGAGAGAGTGAGAGAAAGAGACAGAGAGACAAGAGAGAGACAGAGAGAGAGAGTGAGAGAGAGAGAGTGAGAGAGAGAGAGAAAGAGACAGAGAGACAGAGAGACAAGAGAGAGACAGAGAGAGAGTGAGAGACAGAGAGAGAGAGAGAGAGAGTGAGAGACAGAGACAGAGAGAGAGACAGAGAGACAGAGAGACAAGAGAGAGAGTGAGACAGAGAGAGAGAGAGAGAGAGAGAGACAGAGACAGAGAGAGAGACAGAGAGACAGAGAGACAGAGAGACAAGAGAGAGAGTGAGACAGAGAGAGAGTGAGAGAGAGAGTGAGAGAGAGAGAGAGAGAGAGAGAGAGAGAGACAGAGAGAGAGAGAGACAGAGAGAGAGAGAGAGAGAGAGAGAGAGAGAGAGAGAGAGAGAGAGAGAGAGAGAGAGAGAGAGAGAGAGAGAGAGAGAGAGAGACAGAGAGAGAGAGAGAGAGAGAGAGAGAGAGGGAGAGAGAGACAGAGAGAGAGAGAGACGGAGAGAGGGAGACAGAGAGAGAGAGGGAGACAGAGAGAGAGCGCCCCCCTCAGGTCATTGACAGACTTTTTTTTTGCGTTTTACATAAAATATATAAAAGTTTCTCTCTTGATGGAAGAAAATAATGATTTTTCTGCCTAAACCCAGACTAATTATTGGACTAAATTTAGCCTAAAACCATAAATCGTTTTAGTTTAAAGACTAAAACGACCTTAAAAAGTCTGTGGTGTGTCATGTGACGTGCAGGTTTGTGATTGGCTGGCTGGACCTGTGTTACCGTGGAGACCAGGAGGTGGAGCAGGACGTGGAGCTGCAGCGCTGGATCAGAGACATCTACGACCACGGGTTTCCTCCAGAGAGCGGTATTTACCATCGACTGAAACAAACGGACCAACCACATCGACTCTCCCATCGAATCCACTTCAGCCATAGATTTGTCTGCTGTTTTGTCCTCGTTTTCGTCCTTTTCGTTTTCGTTCTTTTTGTTTTGTTTTTTGTTTTCGTTCTTTTCGTTTTCGTCGTTTTTGTCGTTTTTGTCGTTTTCGTTCTTTTCGTTTTCCTTCTTTTAGTTTTCCTTCTTTTCGTTTTCGTCGTTTTTGTCGTTTTTGTCGTTTTCGTTCTTTTCGTTTTCCTTCTTTTAGTTTTCCTTCTTTTCGTTTTCGTCGTTTTTGTCGTTTTTGTCATTTTCCTTCTTTTCGTTTTCATTCTTTTTGGCCTGAGCCAGTAAACTGGAGAGGGACATTGTGTTTCGCTGGTTGTTTTCATCCTTTTCGTTTTCGTCGTTTTTGTCGTTTTCCTTCTTTTAGTTTTCGTTCTTTTTGTTTTCCTTCTTTTCGTTTTCGCCCTGTTTGTTTTTGTTTTCGTTCTTTTCGTTTTCATTTGGTCCTGTTGGTTTTCCTTCTCGTCGTCTTGTTTCCTGGTCATGTGACTCTGCTCCGTCCAATCCCGTCGCAGGTTTCCCTCAGAGTTTCCGCTCCAAGGCCGAGCTGTCGGAGTTCGTTACCGCGGTGATCTTCAGCTGCTCCGCCCTCCACGCCGCCATCAACTTCTCTCAGGTGAACCAGCAGAGGGCGATTAAAAGTGACAAAAACATGACTAAAAACAACAAAAATATATTTGCAGAATTTGACACGAGCTGGAGCTGGACTGTGGTTTCCACGGCAACGCTCTCCATTAAACACCTCATTATTTCACAGTTTGACAATTAGATGCCGCAGCTTTAACAAAAACTAAAAAAAATCATAAAATAAGACAAAGTCCTGGTTCCATACAACTTTATTCATCACAAAAATGATCATTTAAAATGACATAAATTGCATAAATATTATAAAAAATAAGTAAACATGAAGTCATCGTAGAAAGGGTTTCAGGGTCGTCATCCGGACGTTGTTTGAAGATCGAGACGTTTGGACTTTTATCCAAAAGTCATTGTCAATCTGAGAGCTGGTCTGGGAGCTCAGGCTTATGCTCCTCTAAGTCGTGAGAGTCCTGCCCACAGGGAGGAGTCACTGAACTCCTGTCTTTGTTTGGAAAATAGTTTGTTTGTCCCTGAGACTTGATTAATTGGTCTGTCTTGTTTGATTAATAGTTGGCCTCACCCAGTTTCACCTGTGACTAAGGTCTATTGTTCTATTGATGGCTGTAGCTCCCTCCTCACTGCTGATGACCTCATTAGCATTTGACTGGTCTGATCTGGACCAGGGTGGCCATAGGAGGCTCATAAATCTTAGACAAATTAAATCTTAAGCCCCCATTCCTGTTTAGAGGCGGATTCTCTCTTTTTACAAAAATGGCCTCCTTTACTCCTCTTTCAAACCAGTTCTTCTTCTGCTCAATATCTTCACCTCACTGTCCTCAAACGAGTGGTTTGTAGTTTTTAGGTGCAGATGGACTGCACTTTGTGGTCCTGTGGAGGTAGATCTTCTGTGTTGGTCCAGCCTTTTGTGCAGTGTCTGTTTGGTCTCACTGTGTAACGTTCTTTACAACTGTCCTCACTGCACTCTGTCCAATAAACTACATTGCTCTGTTTCTCTGTCGGCCTCTTGTCTTTGGATGGACCAGTTTCTGTTTAAGCGTGTTGCCAGGTTTGAAGTAAACAGGGATGTCGTGTTGTCTAAAAATCCTTTGAAACTTCTCAGACAGGCCTGAGACATAAGGGATAGAGACCCCCCTCCTGCTGGGGTCTTTATCCTTTCTGTCCTGTTTCTTGGCTCTTCTGACTTTGTTAAAGGCCCAGTTGGGGTATCCACAAGCTGAGAGGCACGTTGGACGTGTTCTTCCTCCTTCTTTCTCCCCTCAGAGCTGGTGGGTACTTCATGGGCTCTGTGTTGCAAGGTCCTAATCACTCCCAACTTGTGCTGCAGTGGGTGGTTAGAATCGAACAGTAAGTACTGGTCTGTGTGGGTGGGTTTCCTGTATACTTCTGTCTGAAGGCTGCCTTCCACCTCTCTGATTGTGGAGCAATCAAGAAACGCCAACCGGTTGTCCTTAGCATCTTCTCGGGTGAACTTAATGTACACATCCAGCCCATTGATATGCTCAGAGAACGTTTCCAGCTCTTGTTTCTTGATTACCACAAAGGTATCATCCACATAACGCAGCCAGAGGCTCGGAGGTGTGTCCAGGAAGGAGGTCAGAGCCTTCTTCTCAAACTGTTCCATATATAGGTTGGCTACGATCGGCGAGACCGGAGAGCCCATAGCACAGCCGTGGATCTGTCTGTAAAAGTGTCCCCTGAATTGGAAGTGAGTTGTGTTAAGGCAGATGTCCAATAATGGTCAGATGTGTTCAGGTGTGAGTTTGGTCCTTTCCAGTAGGGTTGAGTCCTCCTGCTGTCGCATCCTCACTGCTGCCACTGCCTCTGAGGTTGGAATACAAGGGAAAGATTTAGATTTAGATTTATGAGCCTCCTAACACCCTGGTCCAGATCAATAGACCAGTCAAATGCTAATGAGGTCATCAGCAGTGAGGAGGGAGCAACAGCCAGATATCAATAGAACAATAGACCTTAGCCACAGGTGAAACTAGGTGAGGCCAACTATTAATCAAACAAGGCAGACCAATTAATCAAGTCTCAGGGACAAACAAACTATTTTCTAACAAAGACAGGACTCAGTGACTCCTCCCTGTGGGCGGGACTCTCACTACTTAGAGCAGCATAAGCCTGAGTTCCCAGACCAGCTCTCAGATTGACAATGACTTTTGGATAAAAGTCTAAACGTCTCGATCTTCAAACAACGTCCAGATGACGACCCTGAAACCCTTTCTACGATGGACCACACCTGGACCAATGAGGGTTTACATCGATAAACATGAAGTCAATAAAACCAATAAAATAAAATGCAATATTTTTAAAAAATATATTAAAAAGGAAATAAAATAGCAATAAAAATAATCACAGCAACAGGAACACTCGAGGGAAAACAACAATAATAATAATACCAGTCTAAAAGCCTGTGGTTGTGGGTGTGACGCCGGGTCTGGTCTGTGCAGCTGGACTTCGCTCTGTGGATCCCCAACACTCCGCCCTGTCTGCTGGCTCCGCCCCCTCAGGTCAAAGGTCGGCTCACGGAGCAGGACGTCCTGTCGTTTCTGCCGGACGTGAACACGAGCGCGCGGGTCCTGGGCAGCCTCGCCCTGCTGTCCGCCCCCCCCACCGACTTCGTAAGTGACTCACACCGGGCGCTAAAGCCAAGATGGCCGCCGCCGTATCAGGAAGTAAAGCCAAGATGGCCGCCGCCGTATCAGGAAGTAACGAACTTTGAGGTCATGCTCATGAGTCAGATGTGTTTGTGGCTTTTAAGCACCGCTTTTGTCGTGTTTTGTCGTGTTTCTGTTGTGTTTGTTGTTTTTGTTGTGTGTTTGTTTTTGTCGTGTTCCCATCAGTGGGAAATAAGTCAGAGTAAAGCAGAAGTTCTCGAGTAAAAATGTTTGTCAAGTTTAGTATTTTAAAAGTTTAAACTTGTTTTTGACAAATTTCCGTGACTCCAAACCCCGGTCTGTTGTTGGTTTCATTCAGCCAATCACAGTCAGCGAGGCTCAAGGAGGAGGCGGCTTTGCACGTGCGTTTATACAAAGCTAGCTGCACGAGCGGCGTGTGTGTTCATACAAAGCTAGCTGCACACGAGCGGCGCGTGCGTTCATACAAAGCTAGCTGCACACGAGCGGCGCGTGCGTTCATACAAAGCTAGCTGCACACGAGCGGCGCGTGCGTTCATACAAAGCTAGCTGCACACGAGCGGCGCGTGCTTTCATACAGAGCTAGCTGCACCGCGGCGGCGTGCGTTCATACAAAGCTAGCTGCACCACGGCGCGTGCGTTCATCAAGCTAGCTGCATACGCAGCGCAGTGCGTTCATACAAAGGCTGCACGGCGGCGCGCTCATGCGTTAAAGCTGGCTGCATACGCGGCTGCGTTCATACAAAGCTAGCTGCACACGAGCGGCGCGTGCGTTCATACAAAGCTAGCTGCACACGAGCGGCGCGTGCGTTCATACAAAGCTAGCTGCACACGAGCGGCGCGTGCGTTCATACAAAGCTAGCTGCACACGAGCGGCGCGTGCGTTCATACAAAGCTAGCTGCACACGAGCGGCGCGTGCGTTCATACAAAGCTAGCTGCACTCGGGGCTGGTCGAGGTGGTGCTGGAGTGACGTTCATCGTTTCTCGTTGAGGACAAACCCTGTGCTCTTCTTCAGGTTCCTCTGGGCCGATACAGGGGGCCGCTCTTCCGCTCCGGCGCCCCCCGCAGGCTGTCGGAGGCGCTGCAGGCCGAGCTCAGGGCCATTTCTGATGACATCACACGCAGGAACGCCGAGCTCAGGGCGCGTTCTGACGACGTCACTGCGTTTCCCTACGTTTACCTGGATCCTGAACGCATCGACAACAGTGTGACCATCTGAGCCACGCCCCCCCACTCTGAGCCACACCCCCGCTCTGCGCCACGCCCCCCGCTCTGAGCCACGCCCCCCGCTCTGAGCCACACCCCCCTGCTCTGAGCCACGCCCCCCGCACTGAGCCACACCCCCCTGCTCTGAGCCACACCCCCCCGCTCTGAGCCACACCCCCCCGCTCTGAGCCACACACCCCCGCTCTGAGCCACACCCCCGCTCTGAGCCACCCGCTCTGAGCCACCCCCCCCCGCTCTGAGCCACACCCCCCACTCTGAGCCACGCCCCTGCTCTGAGCCACACCCCCCACTCTGAGCTACACCCCCCGCTCTGAGCCACGCCCCCCACTCTGAGCCACACCCCCACTCTGAGCCACGCCCCCCGCAGCCAGCAGAGGGCGCCTTAGTTTGATGTAAGAGGCGCTCGAGCAGCAGCAGAGTCAGAGAAACGACGTCACAGAAGGAGGGAGTTCAACAGGAAGTGTGTGTGACTCATCAAACTGTGAATGAAGTCGATGGGACCAGAGCGTTTGACCCACAACAGAACAGGGTTAAAGGAGACAAACGTGGAGTAACGTGTTGCCGTAGTAACCGCTTCTGAGCTTCTGAGCTTCTGAGCTTCTGCAGATGGTGTCGCTCCGGAAATAAAGTTTAACAAAAACATGAAAAGGTTTGTGTCGATTCTTTTATTTGAACATTCAGTTAATATTTACATCTGTGTTTGTGAAAGTAAACAACAACAACAGAAACTCAGACCAGGACTGAACCAGGACTAGACCAGGACTAGACCAGGACTAAACCAGGTCTGAACCTGGACTAAACCAGGACTAAACCAGGACTAAACCAGGACTAAACCAGGACTGAACCAGGACTAGACCAGGACTAGACCGGGACTAAACCAGGACTGAACCAGGACTGAACCAGGACTGAACCAGGACTAGACCAGGACTGAACCAGGACTAGACCGGGACTAAACCAGGACTGAACCAGGACTGAACCAGGACTAGACCAGGACTAGACCGGGACTAGACCGGGACTAGACCAGGACTAAACCAGGTCTGAACCTGGACTAAACCAGGACTGAACCAGGACTGAACCAGGACTAGACCAGGACTAGACCGGGACTAAACCAGGACTGAACCAGGACTAGACCAGGACTAGACCGGGACTGAACCAGGACTGAACCAGGTCTAAACCAGGTCTAAACCAGGACTGAACCAGGACTGAACCAGGACTAAACCAGGTCTAAACCAGGTCTAAACCAGGACTAAACCAGGACTAAACCAGGTCTAAACCAGGTCTAAACCAGGACTAAACCAGGACTGAACCCGGTCTAAACCAGGTCTAAACCAGGACTGAACCAGGACTGAACCAGGTCTAAACCAGGTCTAAACCAGGACTGAACCAGGACTGAACCAGGACTAAACCAGGTCTAAACCAGGTCTAAACCAGGTCTAAACCAGGACTAAACCAGGACTAAACCAGGTCTAAACCAGGTCTAAACCAGGACTAAACCAGGACTAAACCGGGTCTTGTGGTGGACACGGTTGTCTTGTATAAATGTACTTTTCTAATTCTAATGTTGTTCCTATTCTTAACGACTTAAAATCCTTTTGAAAATAAAAAGTGCAAAAACTACAATTTCAAGTTTTTGGCAAATACTTTGTGACTTTGCGGCGCCATCTGGTGGTGAGACCGAGGAATGACTTCAACCATTGCACATAAAATACCCTTCAACCCAAAGTAAAAACTAAATATTAAACTTAAATTCAACTGAAATAAAAGGACAGAACGTGGAGTTTAAGCAAAAGAACGTCACAGTAAAAACAGAAGCTCAGTGTAAACAGCGACAAAGGAAGACGCTAAAAACAGCTTCAGGAAATGTCTCGGACAAAGATAAGGATAAATAAATAACCGTTTTCAGAGTTGTTTGCTGCAGTGAAGGCTCCAGAAAACTCTTACAATCACCTCGTTTTAAAACTTTAAACAGGAAAAAGTCTTGTTCTGTGAAAGTGTCCAGAACGAAACCAGAGAAAACAGGTTCGACTGTTTGGACAATGTTCAAATAAGAACAAACAGAGCAGGAGGACGACGTGTGGACGATACAGGCGTGTCCTCTTTATTTGCAGGGGTTAAAACGGGTTAAAGGGGTTAAGGGGGGGGAAAGGGGTAAAGAGGTTAAAGGGGTTAAGGGGGGGAAAGGGGGTTAAAGGGGGTAAAGGGGTAAAAAGAGGTTAAAAGGGGTTAAGGGAAAAGGGGTTAAAGGGTTAAAAGGGGTAAGAGGTTAAAGGGGTTAAGGGGAAAGGGGGTTAAAGGGGGTAAAGGGGTAAAGAGGTTAAAGGGGTTAAAGGGGGGAAAAGAGGGTTAAAGGGGGTAAAGGGGTAAAGAGGTTAAAGGGGTTAAGGGGGGGAAAGGGGGTTAAAGGGGTTAAAGGGGTAAAGAGGTTAAAGGGGTTAAAGGGGGGAAAAGAGGGTTAAAGGGGGTAAAGGGGGGAAAAGAGGGTTAAAGGGGTTAAAGGGGGGAAAAGAGGGTTAAAAGGGGGTAAAGGGGAAAAACAGGGTTAAAAGAGGGGGTTAAAGAGGGGAAAAAGAGGGTTAAAAAGGGGTTAAAGGGGGGAAAAGAGGGTTAAAGGGGGTAAAGGGGGGAAAAGAGGGTTAAAGGGGGTAAAGGGGGGAAAAGAGGGTTAAAGGGGGTAAAGGGGGGAAAACAGGGTTAATGGGGTTAAAGGGGGGACAAGAGGGTTAAAGGGGTTAAAGGTGGGAAAAAGAGAGAGGTTAAAGGGGAAAACAGGGTTAAAGGGGGTAAAGGGGGGAAAACAGGGTTAAAGGGGTTAAAGGGGGGAAAAGAGGGTTAAAGGGGTTAAAGGGGGGAAAAGAGGGTTAAAGGGGGTAAAGGGGGGAAAAGAGGGTTAAAGGGGGTAAAGGGGGGAAAAGAGGGTTAAAGGGGGTAAAGGGGGGAAAAGAGGGTTAAAGGGGTTAAAGGGGGGAAAAGAGGGTTAAAGGGGTTAAAGGGGGTAAAGGGGGGAAAAAGGGGTAAAGGGGTAAAAGGGATCAAGAGGTTAAAGGGGGAAAAAGGGGGTAAAGAGGTTAAAGGGGTAAAGCTGAACTAATGCCACGTTTAAAGGACACGAGCTGCACTTGTTGACGTTTGACAAAGTGACCTGAGCCTCACGTTTGGGACGTTTAGGTGAAAGTCGCTCTGTAACGTCCTCCACGGCGCCTCCTGCCGGCGCCTCCTGCTGGCGCCTCCTGCCGGCGCCTCCTGCCGGCGCTAAGTTTGTTAAACTCTCTTTAGTTTCGTTTTCATTTTGAATGATCTTTTTCACACAAAGAAAAACAAACAAAAGCCGATCATTAAATAAATAAGACACATTTTACATCCAGAGCCTCAAATATTATAAACAAAGACACTCAAAAGCTCAAAGCTGAGTCCAGGCTTTGAGTTCCAGGTTCGAGTCTTTGCCCCAAACACGTCATATTTAGCACTTTTTTATGATTTTTGTGAATTCTTCTGCAGATCAACAGGAAAAACTCTAAAAGTGAAATGGATTTGTTGTTTTGAGGCAGAAACACTACATTTATGTAAAACAGGTTTGGGACGTTTCAATCTGAAAAATGTACAGCACCAGGTTCACGTCCTGATTGGTTTAAAAATGTACCGTATTTAACCCTTGAGTGACTGAGATCCGACTCACATTTAGACTAAAATTCAAACTTTGCTTCACTTTTTTTCTTCAAACTGTAATAAATGTGTCAGAATCAGACGAATAGAATCTTCAGATTGTACAGTTCAGTGTTTCCCAACCAGGGGTACGGGGCCCCAAGGTGAGCCTTTACCAGGGGCCCTTAGAAAAGAAGATGAAATGTACTTTTATCTGAATAAAAAAGTGTTGTAAATTTACATTTTTGGAGCATCTTGGACCATAAATATAATAAAAACTAAAATTTAACTAATAATTGACAATATGTGACTTTTAAACCCAGTTATTTGCCTGAAACTCGAGTTAATGGGAACTCTGAGTGTCAGACAAAGATTAGGGGGAACTCGAGACAAAAAAGGCCTGGGAACCATTGACATCGTTGGATTTTTATCACTTTATGTCACTTTTTTGTCGTATTTCTTCTTGTTTTTGTCACTTTTAGTCAAACCCTGGTGTCGTGTACAGTTTGAGCTCCTTTAAGTCTTTATGTCTCAGAGAAATCTATGGATGAAGTGGATTCAATGGAAGAATCAAACATCAGGAGCAGATTGGTTTGTGTTGGAGTAAACTTGAACACAATGAGAACGTAAGAACTAAAGAAAAATAACCATCGCCATTTTCAAATCAAACAGTCTTTACAATCGAATCTACGCTCCACAGACTTAAAGCGTAGACGTAAAGTGCCATGTTTATGTCCCATTAACTTTAATCAGAAAGTTTGATTTGATAAAAGCTGAACGAAGGGTTTCACCGTTTGGTCAATTGTTGTAAAACTCTCAGATCTTGCTTTTTATTTATCCATTAAACATTTCAGTTTCAATGGGAGCTTTCTTTTCCAGCATTTCCTATAAAAACAAACCATCTCTGACATTAAAATTCACTCCAGTTTGTCCGTTTGAATCTCTGACCTGTTTTACATTCAGATTGAAGCGTCACAAACAGAAGGTCTTGGGTTCGAGTCCCAGACCTGGAAATGTTTCAGACTCAATGGGACTTTCCCGCTTCAGGAAAATAAATAAAAGTGCGGCGCTGCTTTCGCGGCGCTCCAGTGGTTCGAACACAGTAAACACAGAAATACATTAAATATTCAAGTTGAACGCGGTGCACTTGGCCCCGCCCCCTCCACACGCCTCAGAACCAGAGGGTCGTGGGTTCGATTCCAGACGCAGTTCGGTTGTAACAGTTGAGAGCAGTAGCATCGGTTTGGAAGATAATTATCAGTTTCATTATATTTTGAACTTTATAGGCTTTGAATGTCTCCTTTTTTATTCTGAAAAATATGTTTTTTATTTCTTTTTTGAATTTCAGTCACAGAATTGTTCCGTGAGGATTTTTAAAGCGTTTCACTTAAATATTCAATGAACATTTTCTGTCCGAA
The DNA here is from genome assembly GCA_019453435.1 of Rhinogobius similis. Classification (NCBI taxonomy): domain Eukaryota; kingdom Metazoa; phylum Chordata; class Actinopteri; order Gobiiformes; family Gobiidae; genus Rhinogobius; species Rhinogobius similis. The sequence goes on from CM033637.1 coordinate 18,817,048, forward strand.
TGACATTTTTCGCTGCAACTTTCTCTTTTGAATTTAGATTTACAAACTCTGCATTTACTTCTATTTATTAATAAGAACATGTTTTATATTTTACAACATATTTAAACAAATTTAAAAGGATTTTTTTTTTATCTGAAAGAAACGCAATAAAGATGTAAAAGGGTTACATTCAGTGACTGAAATAAGAACGATTCAAACATGTTTTTTCAGAGTTAAAATTCAGAGAGAAATTTGTGAGAATTTTAAATTCTTAAATGAACTTCCACAGCACGAGGCGCCTCCATTTTGTTACATTTACATTCAAAACTTTTTCTACATTTGTGGAGTTTGGACCGACCAAACCTACGGCGCAATGTCTCCTCCTCCTCTCCTCTTCGTCTCCTCCTCCTCTTCGTCTCCTCGTCCTGTCTCCTTGTTTCCTCGTCTCCTCCCCTCGTCTCCTCCTCTCGTTTCCTCCTCTCCTTGTCTCCTCCTCTCCTCCCCTCGTCTCTTCGTCTCCTCATCCTCTCTCCTTGTTTCCTCGTCTCCTCCCCTCGTCTCCTCCCCTCCTCCTCTCGTCTCCTCCCCTCGTCTCCTCCTCCTCTCGTCTCCTCGTCTCCTCTCCTTGTCTCCTCCTCTCCTCGTCTCCTCCCCTCGTCTCTTCGTCTCCTCCCCTCGTCTCCTCCTCTCGTCTCCTCCTCTCGTCTCCTCCCCTCGTCTCCTCCTCTCGTCTCCTCCCCTCGTCTCCTCCTCTCGTCTCCTCCCCTCGTCTCCTCGTCTCCTCCCCTCTAGGCGGCGGCCGCGTCCAGCACCAGCACTTTGCACTCCCTCTTGGCGATCTTGTCCAGGGAGAGCACGGTGCGTTCGGGCGGCGGGAGGTACAGCGAGCGCCCGACCGGGGAGCCCACCGGGGGAGTGATGGCCCGCCGCTCCATGGCACTGCCCGTCCTGCACCGAACACAACACACGGTCAGCACCTCAGGATGTGTGAGGGTAATTTACCTCATAATGTGTGAGGGTAATTTACCTCAATGTGTGAGGGTAATTTACCTCATGATGTGTGAGGGTAATTTACCTCAATGTGTGAGGGTAATTTACCTCAGAATGTTTGGGGGTAATTTACCTCATGATGTGTGAGGGTAATTTACCTCAGAATGTGTGAGGGTAATTAATCAGAATGTGTGAGGGTAATTAATCAGAATGTGTGAGGGTAATTAATCAGAATGTGTGAGGGTAATTTACCTCATGATGTGTGAGGGTAATTTACCTCAGAATGTGTGGGGGTAATTTACCTCAGAATGTGTGGGGGTAATTAATCAGAATGTGTGAGGGTAATTAATCAGAATGTGTGAGGGTAATTTACCTCATGATGTGTGAGGGTAATTTACCTCATGATGTGTGAGGGTAATTTACCTCATGATGTGTGGGGGTAATTTACCTCAGAATGTGTGAGGGTAATTAATCAGAATGTGTGAGGGTAATTTACCTCATGATGTGTGGGGGTAATTTACCTCAATGTGTGAGGGTAATTTACCTCATAATGTGTGAGGGTAATTTACCTCATAATGTGTGGGGGTAATTTACCTCATAATGTGTGGGGGTAATTTACCTCATGATGTGTGAGCGTGAGGGTAATTTACCTCATAATGTGTGAGGGTAATTTACCTCATGATGTGTGAGCGTGAGGGTAATTTACCTCATAATGTGTGAGGGTAATTTACCTCATGATGTGTGAGCGTGAAGGCTGCTGATGGGAGAAGGACTGGGACCGTCCCAGACTGGCCTGGTGTCGGTCCAGCAGGTCCCTCACGGCTGGACTCGAGGGGCTGTTCTTTCCTGAAACAAACAGAGGACGTTGTATTTTAAACACGTTAAGCTCCTCCCACTCCAGGACCTCAAGATTGTTTGGTTAATCAAAACCAAATCCAAATCCTAAGAACAAATAATTGTGACCATTTTAGACGTAACGTTGAACCATTTAAATATAAACTATTGTAGACTCTAAAAACGTAACGCAAATATATGTCACTTTTATCATAAATATATCATTCATGTTTGATTTCATTAAACTGATCACACACTGGAGCCGGACAGTAACATCACACCAGACAGAAAACTAAGGATTTTACTGCTGATGTTTACTGTGGCTAATGATGTGTTAACTCTTAGGCTAAAGCTAACTCTAAGGTTAAAGCTAACTCTAAGGTTAAAGCTAACTCTAAGGTTAAAGCTAACTCTAAGGTTAAAGCTAACTCTAAGGTTAAAGCTAACTCTAAGGTTAAAGCTAACTCTTAGGCTAAAGCTAACTCTAAGGTTAAAGCTAACTCTGTGGCTAACGTTAACTCTTAGGCTAATGTTAACTCTAAGGTTAAAGCTAACTCTGTGGCTAACGTTAACTCTTAGGCTAACGTTAACTCTTAGGCTAAAGCTAACTCTAAGGTTAAAGCTAACTCTGTGGCTAACATTAACTCTTAGGCTAATGTTAACTCTCAGGCTAACACTAACTCTGAGGCTAACGCTAACCCTGCCACTGAAAATACTTTGGAGCTAATGTGTGGAACTGTGCCAGCCTTTGGAACGCACGGGCTCAGTTTGAGAATACTAGGTGCAGAGTTGACAGGTGCAGAGGTGACAGGTGCAGAGTTGACAGGTGCAGAGGTGACAGGTGCAGGGGTGACAGGTGCAGGGGTGACAGGTGCAGAGGTGTCAGGTGCAGGGTGATCGGTGCAGAGGTGACAGGTGCAGGGGTGACAGGTGCAGGGGTGACAGGTGCAGAGGTGACAGGTGCAGGGGTGACAGGTGCAGGGGTGACAGGTGCAGGGGTGACAGGTGCAGGGGTGACAGGTGCAGGGTGATCGGTGCAGAGGTGACAGGTGCAGGGGTGACAGGTGCAGGGGTGACAGGTGCAGAGGTGACAGGTGCAGGGGTGACAGGTGCAGAGGTGTCAGGTGCAGGGGTGACAGGTGCAGGGTGATCGGTGCAGGGGTGACAGGTGCAGGGGTGACAGGTGCAGAGGTGACAGGTGCAGAGGTGACAGGTGCAGGGGTGACAGGTGCAGGGGTGACAGGTGCAGGGGTGACAGGTGCAGAGTTGACAGGTGCAGAGGTGACAGGTGCAGGGGTGACAGGTGCAGGGGTGACAGGTGCAGGGGTGACAGGTGCAGAGGTGTCAGGTGCAGGGTGATCGGTGCAGAGGTGACAGGTGCAGGGGTGACAGGTGCAGAGGTGACAGGTGCAGGGGTGACAGGTGCAGAGGTGTCAGGTGCAGGGGTGACAGGTGCAGGGTGATCGGTGCAGAGGTGACAGGTGCAGGGGTGACAGGTGCAGGGGTGACAGGTTCAGGGTGTCAGGTTCAGGGTGTCAGGTGCAGGGGTGACAGGTGCTGAGGTGACAGGAGCAGAGGTTTCAGGTGCAGATGTGACAGGTACAGATGTGACAGGTGCAGGGTGACAGGTGCGCCCTTACGTGACAGGGGCCGGGCGTCTGGGGGGGCGTTGGACACTGAGGCGGTGAACTGCAGCTTCAGCTTCATGTGTTGACTCAGCTGCACAGACACAGACTCCGGGTCAGATTTACTCTTAATGAGGAGGTCATGGGTTCAAATCCCGGACCAGACCAACATCACACGCTCTCACTGGTGGGATCTGCACGCTCTCCCCGTGATACTGCGTGTTCTCTCTGTGTTCTACGGCTTCCTCCACCGTCCAAACTCTGGGGACTCTACATTAGCCCGAGTGAATGTCCAGGGTGGGCCCCGCCTCAGGCCCAAAGTCACTGGGAGGCTCCAGTCGTCACTGAAGAACAGTTCAGACCCCAGAGCTCGCACTGAACTCAGCAGGACATGTCTACAGAGTCAACAAGTGATCAGGAACTCCTCATGACCTCAAGAACCCCCCTGTGGGCCCCCTATGACCTGAGGCACCCCCCTGAGGCCCCCCATGACCTGAGGCACCCCCCTGTGGGGCCCCCCATGACCTGAGGCACCCCCTGTGGGGCCCCCCATGACCTGAGGCACCCCCCTGAGGCCCCCCATGACCTGAGGCACCCCCCTGTGGGGCCCCCCATGACCTGAGGCACCCCCTGTGGGCCCCCCATGTCCTGAGGCACCCCCTGTGGGCCCCCCATGTCCTGAGGCACCCCCCCGTGGGCCCCCCATGACCTGAGACACTCCCCTGTGGGCCCCCCATGACCTGAGGCACCCCCCCTGTGGGCCCCCCATGTCCTGAGGCACCCCCCCTGTGGGCCCCCTATGACCTGAGGCACCCCCCTGTGGGCCCCCCATGACCTGAAGAACCCCCCTGTGGGCCCCCTATGACCTGAGGCACCCCCCTGTGGGCCCCCCATGACCTGAGGCACCCCCTGTGGGCCCCCCATGACCTCAAGAACCTCCCTGTGTCCCCCCCATGACCTGAGGCACCCCCCTGTGGGCCCCCCATGACCTGAGACAATCCCCTGTGGGCCCCCCATGACCTGAGGCACCCCCCAGTGGGCCCCCCATGACCTGAGACAACCCCCTGTGGGCCCCCCCTGACCTGAGGCACCCCCCTGTGGGCCCCCCATGACCAGAGGCACCCCCTGTGGGCCCCCCTGACCTGAAGAACCCCCCTGTGGGCCCCCTATGACCTGTCGAACCCCCCTGTGGGCCCCCTATGACCTGAGGCACCCCCCTGTGGGCCCCCCATGACCTGAGACACTCCCCTGTGGGCCCCCCCTGACCTGAGGCACCCCCCTGACCTGAAGAACCCCTGTGGGCCCCCTATGACCTGAGGCACCCCCCTGTGGGCCCCCCCTGACCTGAGGCACCCCCCTGAGGCCCCCATGACCTGAGGCACCCCCCTGTGGGCCCCACTGACCTGAAGAACCCCCCTGTGGGCCCCCTATGACCTGAGGCACCCCCTGTGGGCCCCCCATGACCTGAGGCACCCCCTGAGGCCCCCATGACCTGAGGCACCCCCTGTGGGCCCCCATGACCTGAGGCACCCCTGTGGGCCCCCATGACCTGAGACACTCCCTGTGGGCCCCTGACCTGAGGCACCCCCTGTGGGCCCCCCATGACCAGAGGCACCCCCCTGTGGGCACCTGACCTGAAGAACCCCCTGTGGGCCCCCTATGACCTGAAGAACCCCCCTGTGGGCCCCTATGACCTGAGGCACCCCCTGTGGGCCCCCCATGACCTGAGACACTCCCCTGTGGGCCCCCCCTGACCTGAGGCACCCCTGAGGCCCCCTGACCTGAAGAACCCCCCTGTGGGCCCCCTATGACCTGAGGCACCCCTCTGTGGGCCCCCCCTGACCTGAGGCACCCCCCTGAGGCCCCCCATGACCTGAGGCACCCCCCTGTGGGCCCCCCCTGACCTGAAGAACCCCCCTGTGGGCCCCCTATGACCTGAGGCACCCCCCTGTGGGCCCCCCCTGACCTGAAGAACCCCCCTGTGGGCCCCCTATGACCTGAGACACCCCCCTGTGGACCCCCCATGACCTTAAGAACCCCCTGTGGCCCCCCATGACCTGTGCCCCCTGTGGACCCCCTATGACCTGAGGTGGACCCCCCATGACCTGAGGCACCCTCCTGTAGGCCCCCTATGACCTGAAGAACCCCCCTGTGGGCCCCCCATGACCTGAGGCACCTCCCCGTGGACCCCCCATGTCCTGAGGCACCCCCCGTGGACCCCCTATGCCCTGAGGCACCCCCTGTGGGCCCCCCATGACCTGAGGCACCCCCCTGAGGCCCCCCATGCCCTGAGGCACCCTCCTGTGCCCCCCATATCCTGAGGCACCCTGTGGGCCCCCATGACCTGAGGCACCCCCCTGAGGCCCCCCATGTCCTGAGGCACCCCCCTGAGGCCCCCCATGCCCTGAGGCACCCTCCTGTGCCCCCCCCCCCATATCCTGAGGCACCCCCCTGTGGGCCCCCTATGACCTGAGGCACCCCCTGTGGGCCCCCCATGACCTGAGGCACCCCCTGTGGGCCCTGCAGTTCCCCTGGCGGCCCTGATGGTGGCGCTCACCTCGTAGAGTCCCGGGCGCAGGATCTGGAAGCCCACGCTGAAGGACAGAGTGCTTCCTCTTCTGCAGTGACCGAGGTTAGAGAGCGGGGACAGACACACGACGGACGCGAGCGAAGAGTCGTCCGAGTGTCCTCGAGCTGAAACAAACAGCCGGGTTTTCTCACATTTGTTTCAACTTTTCCCCTAAAGTTCCTCAAAAATGTCCTCAAGTTCAGCCCAAATTTTTACCAGATTTCCTCCACTTTTCTTCCTGTTTTAGTTTAGTCTGTTTTTTGTTCCTTTAATGTTTCAGCAAGTACCGTCTTCCACACCTTTTTGTCTAATTTGCCTCAAACTCAAACACAGTCAACCAGTTTTCCTCAACCTTTCCTCCAAATTTCTTTTAAAAAATCCACAAAATTTCATCAAATTTTCTGCAGTTTTTCTCCCATCTTCCATAAAATGTTCCATAAATTTTCTGAAACCATTCTTCAAACTTTTCTTTTAATTTTCCACAATTTCTTGAGCGAGAGAGCGGTTAAAGAGCGGGGAGAGACACATGGCCAAATGTCCTTCAGTTTCCCACAAACTTTCATCTAAACTTTCACCAAATGTCCGCAAATTTGAAACAAAATTTCGTCAATTTTTTTCTCCAAAAAAATTTCATTCATATTTCTCACTCCTTTACATTACTTTCCATTAGAATGTTGCTCTTTCTCCACTCACTGCGGCCTTTATTGTTCCTCACGTTGACCCCTGACCCCTGACCCTTGACCCCTGACCCCTGACCCTTGATCCCTGACCCTTGACCCCTGACCCTTACCCTCGGGGGTCCACACCAGCCGCACGGAGAGGAAGTCCTGCAGGTTGTTGAGCAGGACGTATCTGACCCTGAAGTGCTCTTTGACCCTGACGGTGCGAGGACACGAGGCGGTCATCACGAAACGAGGCTGGTCCAGGCGGATGCTCGGCAACCTGAGGAGCCAGAGAGGTCAAAGGTCAGAGGCGGGAGAGGTCAAAGGTCAGAGCCGGGAGAGGTCAGAGGTCAGAGGAACGAAGAAACAGAGAGGTCAAAGGTCAGAGGCGGGAGAGGTCAAAGGTCAGAGCCGGGAGAGGTCAAAGGTCAGAGGAGGGAGAGGTCGAAGGTCAGAGCCGGGAGAGGTCAAAGGTCAGAGGAACGAAGAACCAGAGAGGTCAAAGGTCAGAGCCGGGAGAGGTCAAAGGTCAGAGCCGGGAGAGGTCAAAGGTCAGAGCCGGGAGAGGTCAAAGGTCAGAGCCGGGAGAGGTCAAAGGTCAGAGCCGGGAGAGGTCAAAGGTCAGAGCCGGGAGAGGTCAAAGGTCAGAGGAACGAAGAACCAGAGAGGTCAAAGGTCAGAGGCAGGAGAGGTCAAAGGTCAGAGCCGGGAGAGGTCGAAGGTCAGAGGAAAGAAGAACCAGAGAGGTCAAAGGTCAGAGGCGGGAGAGGTCAAAGGTCAGAGGAACGAAGAACCAGAGAGGTCAAAGGTCAGAGGCAGGAGAGGTCAAAGGTCAGAGCCGGGAGAGGTCAAAGGTCAGAGGAACGAAGAACCAGAGAGGGCAAAGGTCAGGGGTGGGAGAGGTCAAAGGTCAGAGCCAGGAGAGGTCGAAGGTCAGAGGAGGGAGAGGTCAAAGGTCAGAGGAACAACGAACCAGAGAGGTCAAAGGTCAGAGCCGGGAGAGGTCAAATGTCAGAGCCGGGAGAGGTCAAAGGTCAGAGCCGGGAGAGGTCAAAGGTCAGAGGAACAACGAACCAGAGAGGTCGAAGGTTAGAGCCGGGAGAGGTCAAAGGTCAGAGCCGGGAGAGGTCAAAGGTCAGAGGCGGGAGAGGTCAAAGGTCAGAGGAACGAAGAACCAGAGAGGTCAAAGGTCTGAGCCGGGAGAGGTCAAAGGTCAGAGCCGGGAGAGGTCAAAGGTCAGAGGAACAACGAACCAGAGAGGTCAAAGGTCAGAGCCGGGAGAGGTCAAAGGTCAGAGGAATGAAGAACCAGAGAGGTCAAAGGTCAGAGCCGGGAGAGGTCAAAGGTCAGAGCCGGGAGAGGTCAAAGGTCAGAGGCGGGAGAGGTCAAAGGTCAGAGCCAGGAGAGGTCGAAGGTCAGAGGAGGGAGAGGTCAAAGGTCAGAGGAACAACAAACCAGAGAGGTCAAAGGTCAGAGGCGGGAGAGGTCAAAGGTCAGAGGAACGAAGAACCAGAGAGGTCAAAGGTCAGAGGCAGGAGAGGTCAAAGGTCAGAGCCGGGAGAGGTCGAAGGTCAGAGGCGGGAGAGGTCAAAGGTCAGAGGCAGGAGAGGTCAAAGGTCAGAGCCGGGAGAGGTCAAAGGTCAGAGCCGGGAGAGGTCAAAGGTCAGAGCCGGGAGAGGTCAAAGGTCAGAGCCGGGAGAGGTCGAAGGTCAGAGACAGGAGAGGTCAAAGGTCAGAGCCGGGAGAGGTCAAAGGTCAGAGGAACAACGAACCAGAGAGGTCAAAGGTCAGAGGAACGAAGAACCAGAGAGGTCAAAGGTCAGAGCCAGGAGAGGTCAAAGGTCAGAGCCGGGAGAGGTCAAAGGTCAGAGCCAGGAGAGGTCAAAGGTCAGGTCAGGGGGGGTGTCTCACCTGTAGAGGGCGTGTCTCACCTGTAGAGGGCGTGTCTCACCTGTAGGGGGCGTGGCTCACCTGTAGGGGGCGTGGCTCACCTGTAGGGGGCGTGGCTCACCTGTAATGTGTGTAGATGCAGTTTGTGAAGGGCATTTTGGGCGTCGACCACTGAACCACAGCAACGAGAGGAACCTCCAGACCCTGAGGAGAAAAACAGGACTGAACCAGGTCTGAACCAGGTCTGAACCAGGTCTGAACCAGGACTGAACCAGGTCTGAACCAGGTCTGAACCAGGACTGAACCAGGTCTGAACCAGGTCTGAACCAGGTCTGAACCAGGACTAAACCAGGTCTCGTACCTCGGTGGACTCTTCCTGGTTGGTGTCGTTCAGGTGCAGCTGAAACAGGAAGTCGTGTTCCTCCAAAGCGCTGAGCATGCTGGGTAATCTGCCCGAGGGCGAGTCGACACGAGAGAACGAGCCCATCCCCACCTCACCGGACTGATGACTGCAGCACCATAACAGACAAACACACCATCAGAGACAAACACACACCATCAGAGACAAACACACACCATCAGAGACAAACACACACCATCAGAGACAAACACACACCATCAGAGACAAACACACACCATCAGAGACAAACACACACCATCAGAGACAAACACACACCATAACAGACAAACACACACCATCAGATACAAACACACACACCATCAGAGACAAACACACACCATCAGAGGCAAACACACTCCATCAGAGTTTAGTCCTGGTCTGGTCCTCGTCTGGTCCTTGTCTGGTCCTCGTTTGCTCCTGGTCTGGTCCTCGTTTGGTCCTCGTCTGGTCCTCGTCTGGTCCTCGTTTGGTCCTCGTTTGCTCCTGGTCTGGTCCTCGTTTGGTCCTCGTCTGGTCCTCGTCTGGTCCTCGTTTGCTCCTGGTCTGGTCCTCGTTTGGTCCTCGTCTGGTCCTTGTCTGGTCCTCGTTTGCTCCTGGTCTGGTCCTCGTCTGGTCCTCGTTTGCTCCTGGTCTGGTCCTGGTCTGGTCCTCGTCTGGTCCTCGTCTGGTCCTCGTCTGGTCCTCGTCTGGTCCTCGTCTGGTCCTCGTTTGCTCCTGGTCTGGTCCTCGTTTGGTCCTCGTTTGGTCCTCGTCTGGTCCTCGTCTGGTCCTCGTCTGGTCCTCGTCTGGTCCTCGTCTGGTCCTCGTTTGGTCCTCGTCTGGTCCTCGTTTGGTCCTCGTCTGGTCCTCGTTTGGTCCTCGTCTGGTCCTCGTTTGGTCCTCGTTTGGTCCTGGTCTGGTCCTCGTTTGGTCCTTGTCTGATCCTCGTCTGGTCCTGGTCTGATCCTCGTTTGGTCCTTGTCTGGTCCTTGTCTGGTCCTGGTATGATCCTTGTCTGGTCCTCGTTTGGTCCTGGTCTGGTCCTGGTATGATCCTTGTCTGGTCCTCGTTTGGTCCTGGTCTGGTCCTCGTTTGGTCCTCGTCTGGTCCTGTCTCTGGTCCTGGTCTGGTCCTCGTTTGGTCCTGGTCTGGTCCTGGTCTGGTCCTGGTCTGGTCCTGGTCTGGTCCTGGTCTGGTCCTGGTCCTGGTCCTGGTCTGGCGGTGAAAGTGCAGCCTCAGCTCCTGCTCCTCAGACTCACGTACCAGACGTTGTCGACGAGCAGCACCGAGCCGTCCGGCATCACCGGCAAATACGACGCGTTCAGGTTCGGCAGAATCCTCACGTCACGAATGTTCAGCTCCTCCTGAGAACACTCGTTCAGCACTGAAGGACGAGAAGAAACGGGTCTGAAACGGGTCTGAAACGGGTCTGAAACAGGGTCTGAAACAGGGTCTGAAACAGGGTCTGAGACGGGACTGAGACGGGTCTGAAACAGGGTCTGAGACGGGTCTGAGACGGGTCTGAAACAGGGTCTGAAACAGGGTCTGAAACAGGGTCTGAAACAGGGTCTGAGACGGGTCTGAGACGGGTCTGAGACGGGTCTGAAACAGGGTCTGAAACAGGGTCTGAGACGGGTCTGAAACGGGTCTGAGACGGGTCTGAAACAGGGTCTGAGACGGGTCTGAAACGGGTCTGAAACGGGTCTGAAACGGGTCTGAGACGGGACTGAGACGGGTCTGAAACAGGGTCTGAAACGGGTCTGAAACGGGGTCTGAAACGGGGTCTGAAACAGGGTCTGAGACGGGACTGAGACGGGTCTGAGACGGAACTGAAACGGGTCTGAAACAGGGTCTGAAACAGGGTCTGAAACGGGTCTGAAACAGGGTCTGAAACAGGGTCTGAAACAGGGTCTGAAACAGGGTCTGAGACGGAACTGAAACGGGTCTGAAACAGGGTCTGAGACGGAACTGAAACGGGTCTGAAACAGGGTCTGAAACAGGGTCTGAAACAGGGTCTGAAACAGGGTCTGAAACAGGGTCTGAAACAGAGTCTGAGACAGGTCTGAAACGGGGTCTGAAACAGGGTCTGAGACGGGACTGAGACGGGTCTGAGACGGGTCTGAAACAGGGTCTGAAACGGGTCTGAAACAGGGTCTGAGACGGGTCTGAAACAGGGTCTGAAACGGGTCTGAAACAGGGTCTGAAACGGGACTGAGACGGGACTGAGACGGGTCTGAGACGGGTCTGAAACGGGTCTGAGACGGGACTGAGACGGGTCTGAAACGGGTCTGAAACGGGTCTGAGACGGGTCTGAGACGGGACTGAGACGGGTCTGAGACGGGTCTGAGACGGGACTGAAACGGGGTCTGAAACAGGGTCTGAAACAGGGTCTGAAACAGGGTCTAAACCAGGTCTAAACTGGGACTAAACCAGGACTAAACCAGGTCTAAACCAGGTCTAAACCGGGTCTAAACCAGGTCTAAACCAGGTCTAAACTGGGACTAAACCAGGACTAAACCAGATGTAAATAGTTTAAAGTATAATACAGTATAATTACAGATGTTAAAGTCCACTGATTAAATGTCCGCCGCAGAGGGAGGTTTAAAGGTGCAGTACCTTTGAGCACAGCCAGGTGGCGCCCGGACACAGTCATCTGTTTGCAGCGCACGGTGGGAGGAGGAAGAACGCTCAGAGTCGTGCTCACTGCAGAAACAACAGGGTTTAACAAACGTCAAGCTTTAACGTCACATGCTGCTGCGGTTTAAAGGAGACGTGTTCTGTCTTTAAAGGGGGCGTGTTCTGTCTTTAAAGGGGTCTTTAAAGGAGACGTGTCCTGTCTTTAAAGGAGACGTGTCCTGTCTTTAAAGGAGACGTGTCCTGTCTTTAAAGGAGACGTGTTCTGTCTTTAAAGGAGACGTGTCCTGTCTTTAAAGGGGACGTGTCCTGTCTTTAAAGGGGACGTGTTCTGTCTTTAAAGGGGACGTGTCCTGTCTTTAAAGGAGGCGTGTCCTGTCTTTAAAGGGGACGTGTCCTGTCTTTAAAGGGGACGTGTTCTGTCTTTAAAGGGGACGTGTCCTGTCTTTAAAGGAGGCGTGTCCTCCTAAAGGGGCTGTATTCTGTCTTTAAAGGAGACGTGTTCTGTCTTTAAAGGAGACCTGTCCTGTCTTTAAAGGAGACGTGTCCTGTCTTTAAAGGAGACGTGTCCTGTCTTTAAAGGGGGCGTGTCCTGTCTTTAAAGGAGACGTGTCCTGTCTTTAAAGGAGACGTGTCCTGTCTTTAAAGGAGACGTGTTCTGTCTTTAAAGGAGACGTGTCCTGTCTTTAAAGGAGACGTGTCCTGTCTTTAAAGGGGACGTGTCCTGTCTTTAAAGGGGACGTGTCCTGTCTTTAAAGGGGACGTGTCCTGTCTTTAAAGGGGACGTGTCCTGTCTTTAAAGGAGACGTGTTCTGTCTTTAAAGGAGACGTGTTCTGTCTTTAAAGGAGACGTGTCCTGTCTTTAAAGGAGACGTGTTCTGTCTTTAAAGGAGACGTGTCCTGTCTTTAAAGGAGACGTGTTCTGTCTTTAAAGGGGGCGTGTTCTGTCTTTAAAGGGGGCGTCTTCTGCCTTTAAAGGAGACGTGTTCTGTCTTTAAAGGAGACGTGTTCTGTCTTTAAAGGGGACGTGTCCTGTCTTTAAAGGAGACGTGTTCTGTCTTTAAAGGAGACGTGTTCTGTCTTTAAAGGAGATGTGTTCTGTCTTTAAAGGGGACGTGTTCTGTCTTTAAAGGGGGCGTCTTCTGCCTTTAAAGGAGACGTGTTCTGTCTTTAAAGGAGACGTGTTCTGTCTTTAAAGGGGACGTGTTCTGTCTTTAAAGGTGTCGTCTTCTGCCTTTAAAGGAGACGTGTTCTGTCTTTAAAGGGGACGTGTTCTGTCTTTAAAGGGGGCGTCTTCTGCCTTTAAAGGAGACGTGTCCTGTCTTTAAAGGGGACGTGTTCTGTCTTTAAAGGGGCTGTATTCTGTCTTTAAAAGAGACGTGTCCTGTCTTTAAAGGAGACGTGCTCTGTCTTTAAAGGGGACGTGTTCTGTCTTTAAAGGAGACGTGTTCTGTCTTTAAAGGAGACGTGTCCTGTCTTTAAAGGGGATGTATTCTGTCTTTAAAGGGGATGTGTTCTGTCTTTAAAGGAGACGTGTTCTGTCTTTAAAGGAGACGTGTTCTGTCTTTAAAGGAGACGTGTCCTGTCTTTAAAGGAGACGTGTTCTGTCTTTAAAGGAGACGTGTTCTGTCTTTAAAGGAGACGTGTTCTGCCTTTAAAGGAGACGTGTTCTGCCTTTAAAGGAGACGTGTTCTGCCTTTAAAGGAGACGTGTTCTGTCTTTAAAGGAGACGTGTTCTGTCTTTAAAGGAGACGTGTTCTGTCTTTAAAGGAGACGTGTCCTGTCTTTAAAGGAGACGTGTTCTGTCTTTAAAGGAGACGTGTCCTGTCTTTAAAGGGGACGTGTTCTGTCTTTAAAGGGGACGTGTTTGTCTTTAAAGGAGACGTGTCCTGTCCTTAAAGGAGACGTGTTCTGTCTTTAAAGGAGACGTGTCCTGTCTTTAGTGTCCTGTCTTTAAAGGAGACGTGTCCTGTCTTTAAAGGGGACGTGTCCTGTCTTTAAAGGGGACGTGTCCTGTCTTTAAAGGGGACGTGTTCTGCCTTTAAAGGAGACGTGTCCTGTCTTTAAAGGAGACGTGTCCTGTCTTTAAAGGAGGCGTGTTCTGTCTTTAAAGGGGACGTGTTCTGTCTTTAAAGGAGACGTGTCCTGTCTTTAGTGTCCTGTCTTTAAAGGAGACGTGTCCTGTCTTTAAAGGGGACGTGTCCTGTCTTTAAAGGGGACGTGTCCTGTCTTTAAAGGGGACGTGTCCTGTCTTTAAAGGGGACGTGTCCTGTCTTTAAAGGGGACGTGTTCTGTCTTTAAAGGAGACGTGTTCTGTCTTTAAAGGGGACGTGTTCTGTCTTTAAAGGGGACGTGTTCTGTCTTTAAAGGAGACGTGTCCTGTCTTTAGTGTCCTGTCTTTAAAGGAGACGTGTCCTGTCTTTAAAGGGGACGTGTCCTGTCTTTAAAGGGGACGTGTCCTGTCTTTAAAGGGGACGTGTTCTGTCTTTAAAGGGGACGTGTTCTGTCTTTAAAGGGGACGTGTTCTGTCTTTAAAGGGGACGTGTTCTGCCTTTAAAGGAGACGTGTTCTGTCTTTAAAGGGGACGTGTTCGGTCTTTAAAGGAGACGTGTCCTGTCTTTAGTGTCCTGTCTTTAAAGGAGACGTGTCCTGTCTTTAAAGGAGGCGTGTCCTGTCTTTAAAGGGGCGTGTCCTGTCTTTAAAGGACGTGTCCTGTCTTTAAAGGTCTTTTAAGAGCGTGTCCTGTCTTTAAAAGAGACGTGTTCTGTCTTTAAAGGAGACGTGTTCTGTCTTTAAAGGAGACGTGTTCTGTCTTTAAAGGGGACGTGTTCTGTCTTTAAAGGGGACGTGTTCTGTCTTTAAAGGAGACGTGTCCTGTCTTTAAAGGAGACGTGTCCTGTCTTTAAAGGAGACGTGTCCTGTCTTTAAAGGAGACGTGGTCCTGTCTTTAAAGGGACGTGTCCTGTCTTTAAAGGGGACGTGTTCTGTCTTTAAAGGAGACGTGTTCTGTCTTTAAAGGGGACGTGTTCTGTCTTTAAAGGGGACGTGTCCTGTCTTTAAAGGGGACGTGTCCTGTCTTTAAAGGGGACGTGTCCTGTCTTTAAAGGGGACGTGTTCTGTCTTTAAAGGAGACGTGTTCTGTCTTTAAAGGGGACGTGTTCTGTCTTTAAAGGGGACGTGTTCTGTCTTTAAAGGGGACGTGTCCTGTCTTTAAAGGGGACGTGTCCTGTCTTTAAAGGGGACGTGTCCTGTCTTTAAAGGGGACGTGTCCTGTCTTTAAAGGGGACGTGTTCTGTCTTTAAAGGAGACGTGTTCTGTCTTTAAAGGGGACGTGTTCTGTCTTTAAAGGGGACGTGTTCTGTCTTTAAAGGAGACGTGTTCTGTCTTTAAAGGAGACGTGTCCTGTCTTTAGTGTCCTGTCTTTAAAGGAGACGTGTCCTGTCTTTAAAGGGGACGTGTCCTGTCTTTAAAGGGGACGTGTCCTGTCTTTAAAGGGGACGTGTTCTGTCTTTAAAGGGGACGTGTTCTGTCTTTAAAGGGGACGTGTTCTGTCTTTAAAGGAGACGTGTTCTGTCTTTAAAGGGGACGTGTTCTGTCTTTAAAGGGGACGTGTTCTGTCTTTAAAGGAGACGTGTTCTGTCTTTAAAGGACGTGTTCTGTCTTTAAAGGAGACGTGTCCTGTCTTTAAAGGGGACGTGTCCTGTCTTTAAAGGGGACGTGTCCTGTCTTTAAAGGGGACGTGTTCTGTCTTTAAAGGGGACGTGTTCTGTCTTTAAAGGGGACGTGTTCTGCCTTTAAAGGAGACGTGTTCTGTCTTTAAAGGAGACGTGTTCTGTCTTTAAAGGGGACGTGTTCTGTCTTTAAAGGGGACGTGTTCTGTCTTTAAAGGAGACGTGTTCTGTAGAATCCTCTTTAATGAGCTTTATCCTCGTCACAATAGTTTGCTCATCATAACTTTACTCACAGTTGTATTTGGTTTGATTCTGTTTCTGTTTTGTCCTGCATCCAGTGTGTTCACCTTCCCCCTAGCCCCGCCCACATCCTGAGACATTCATGCACAAGAGCGCCCTCTGCTGTCTGCGGTGAGAATGAACCAGGAAAAACTGACTGGCGCTAACGGAGCCACGAGTTTGTAGTGAACACAGAGTGAGCACAGAGTGAACACAGAGTGAGCACAGAGTGAGCACAGAGTGAACACAGAGTGAGCACAGAGTGAGCACAGAGTGAGCACAGAGTGAACACAGAGTGAGCACAGAGTGAACACAGAGTGAACACAGAGTGAGCACAGAGTGAACACAGGAACACAGAGTGAGCACAGAGTGAGCACAGAGTGAGCACAGAGTGAGCACAGAGTGACACAGAGTGAGCACAGAGTGAGCACAGAGTGAGCACAGAGTGAACACAGAGTGAACACAGAGTGAACACAGGAACACAGAGTGAGCACAGAGTGAGCACAGAGTGAGCACAGAGTGAGCACAGAGTGACACAGAGTGAGCACAGAGTGAGCACAGAGTGAGCACAGAGTGAGCACAGAGTGACACAGAGTGAACACAGAGTGAACACAGAGTGAACACAGGAACACAGAGTGAGCACAGAGTGAGCACAGAGTGAGCACAGGAACACAGAGTGAGCACAGAGTGAGCACAGAGTGAGCACAGAGTGAACACAGAGTGAGCACAGAGTGAGCACAGAGTGAGCACAGAGTGAGCACAGAGTGAGCACAGAGTGAGCACAGAGTGAGCACAGAGTGACACAGAGTGAACACAGAGTGAGCACAGAGTGAGCACAGAGTGAACACAGAGTGAACACAGAGTGAGCACAGAGTGAACACAGAGTGAACACAGAGTGAGCACAGAGTGAGCACAGAGTGAGCACAGAGTGAACACAGAGTGACACAGAGTGAGCACAGAGTGAACACAGAGTGAGCACAGAGTGAACACAGAGTGAACACAGAGTGAGGTGGACTGTCCAGGACACTTGGGCTGTGGCTAATTAAATAATGAATCATTATGTGTTTGAATCCCAAAAGGCCGTGAGTATGAGGGGCTTTGACCCAGATGGAGCTGAAGTGAAGCAGCTCGAGTCCTGAATGTGTTTCACTTTCTGTTGTTTTAAGAGTGTGGTTCGTTCTTCTTCGTACCTTGGGCCTTGAAGGTGTTGAGGTCGTGTCTGAAGGTGTGCACCGGCGCCCTCTGCTGGAGAACAGACAGATAACCCAGCTCCTGCACCTCCGCTTTGTCCTGCTCCCGTTTCCACACAGTCACCATCACCTGAACGAGAACATCCAGAACATCAAGAAGACGAGGAGGACATCACTCAAAAATCAAAAATCCAGGTTTTTACCTTCACTCTGAGCGTTTTTACCTTCACTCTGAGCGTTTTTACCTTCACTCTGAGCGTTTTTACCTTCACTCTGAGCGTTTTTACCTTCACTCTGAGCGTTTTTACCTTCACTCTGAGCGTTTTTACCTTCACTCTGAGCGTTTTTACCTTCACTCTGAGCGTTTTTACCTTCACTCTGAGCGTTTTTACCTCTGAGCGTTTTTACCTCTGAGCGTTTTTACCTTCACTTTGAGCGTTTTTACCTTCACTTTGAGCGTTTACCTTCACTCTGAGCGTTTTTACCTTCACTCTGAGCCGCTTACCTTCACTCTGAGCCGCTTTTACCTTCACTCTGAGCGCTTTTACCTTCACTCTGAGCGTTTTACCTTCACCTGAGCCGCTTTTACCTTCACCTGAGCCGCTTTTACCTTCACCTGAGCGTTTTTACCTTCACCTGAGCCGCTTTTACCTTCACCTGAGCCGCTTTTACCTTCACCTGAGCCGCTTTTACCTTCACTCTGAGCGTTTTACCTTCACTTTGAGCGTTTTACCTTCACTCTGAGCCGCTTTACCTCACACTGAGCGTTTTTACCTTCACTATGAGCGTTTTTACCTTCACTCTGAGCCGCTTTTAACCTTCACTCTGAGCCGCTTTTACCTTCACTCTGAGCGCTTTTACCTTCACCTGAGCCGCTTTTACCTTCACTTTGAGCCGCTTTTACCTTCACTTTGAGCGTTTTTACCTTCACTTTGAGCGTTTTTACCTTCACTCTGAGCGTTTTTACCTTCACTCTGAGCGTTTTTACCTTCACTCTGAGCGTTTTTACCTTCACTTTGAGCGTTTTACCTTCACTCTGAGCCGCTTTTACCTTCACTCTGAGCGTTTTTACCTTCACTCTGAGCCGCTTTTACCTTCACTCTGAGCCGCTTTACCTTCACTCTGAGCGCTTTTACCTTCACTCTGAGCCGCTTTTACCTTCACTCTGAGCCGCTTTACCTTCACTCTGAGCGTTTTACCTTCACTCTGAGCCGCTTTACCTTCACTCTGAGCCGCTTTTACCTTCACCTGAGCGTTTTACCTTCACTTTGAGCCGCTTTTACCTTCACTTTGAGCGTTTTTACCTCTGAGCGTTTTTACCTTCACTTTGAGCGTTTTTACCTTCACTTTGAGCGTTTTTACCTTCACTTTGAGCGTTTTTACCTTCACTTTGAGCGTTTTTACCTTCACTTTGAGCGTTTTTACCTTCACTTTGAGCGTTTTTACCTTCACTTTGAGCGCTTTTTACCTTCACTGAGCGCTTACCTTCACTCTGAGCGCTTTTACCTTCACTCTGAGCGCTTTACCTTCACTCTGAGCGTTTTTACCTTCACTCTGAGCGTTTTTACCTTCACTCTGAGCCGCTTTTACCTTCACTCTGAGCGTTTTACCTTCACTTTGAGCGTTTTTACCTTCACTCTGAGCGTTTTTACCTTCACTTTGAGCGTTTTTACCTTCACTTTGAGCGTTTTTACCTTCACTTTGAGCGTTTTTACCTTCACTTTGAGCGTTTTTACCTCACTGAGCGTTTTTACCTTCACACAGAGCGTTTTTACCTTCACACTGAGCGTTTTTACCTTCACTCTGAGCGTTTTTACCTTCACTCTGAGCGTTTTTACCCTCACTCTGAGCGTTTTTACCTTCACTCTGAGCGTTTTTACCTTCACTCTGAGCGTTTTTACCTTCACTCTGAGCGTTTTTACCTTCACTCTGAGCGTTTTTACCTTCACTTTGAGCGTTTTTACCTTCACTTTGAGCGTTTTTACCTTCACTTTGAGCGTTTTTACCTCACTGAGCGTTTTTACCTTCACTTTGAGTGTTTTTATCTCACTGAGCGTTTTTACCTTCACTTTGAGCGTTTTTACCTTCACTCTGAGCGTTTTTACCTTCACTCTGAGCGTTTTTACCTTCACTCTGAGCGTTTTTACCTTCACTCTGAGCGTTTTTACCTTCACTCTGAGCGTTTTTACCTTCACTCTGAGCGTTTTTACCTTCACTCTGAGCGTTTTTACCTTCACTTTGAGCGTTTTTACCTCACTGAGCGTTTTTACCTCACTGAGCGTTTTTACCCTCACTGAGCGTTTTTACCTTCACTTTGAGCGTTTTTACCTTCACTCTGAGCGTTTTTACCTTCACTCTGAGCGTTTTTACCTTCACTAAGAGCGTTTTTACCTTCACTCTGAGCGTTTTTACCTTCACTCTGAGCGTTTTTACCTTCACTCTGAGCGTTTTTACCTTCACTCTGAGCGTTTTTACCTTCACTCTGAGCGTTTTTACCTTCACTCTGAGCCGCTTTTACCTTCACTCTGAGCCGTTTTACCTTCACTTTGAGCCGCTTTACCTTCACTTTGAGCGTTTTTACCTTCACTTTGAGCGTTTTTACCTCACTGAGCGTTTTTACCTTCACTTTGAGTGTTTTTATCTCACTGAGCGTTTTTACCTTCACTTTGAGCGTTTTTACCTTCACTCTGAGTGTTTTTACCTTCACTTTGAGCGTTTTTACCTCACTGAGCGTTTTTAACTCACTGAGCTGTTTTACCCTCACTGAGCGCTTTTTACCTTCACTCTGAGCCGCTTTTACCTTCACTCTGAGCCGCTTTTACCTTCACTCTGAGCCGCTTTTACCTTCACTCTGAGCCGCTTTACCTTCACTCTGAGCCGTTTTACCTTCACTCTGAGCCGCTTTTACCTTCACTCTGAGCGCTTTTACCCTCACTCTGAGCCGCTTTACCCTCACTCTGAGCGCGTTTTACCCTCACTCTGAGCGCTTTTACCTTCACTCTGAGCGTTTTACCTTCACTCTGAGCCGCTTTTACCTTCACTTTGAGCGCTTTTACCTTCACTCTGAGCCGCGTTTTACCTTCACTTTGAGCCGCTTTTACCTCACTGAGCCGCTTTTTACCCTCACTGAGGCGCTTTTACCTTCACTTTGAGCGCTTTTACCTTCACTCTGAGCGTTTTACCTTCACTCTGAGCCGCTTTACCTTCACTCTGAGCGTTTTTACCTTCACTCTGAGCCGCTTTTACCTTCACCTGAGCCGCTTTACCTTCACTCTGAGCCGCTTTTACCTTCACTCTGAGCGCTTTTACCTTCACCTGAGCCGCTTTTACCTTCACTCTGAGCGTTTTTACCTTCCTCTGAGCGCTTTTACCCTCACTCTGAGCCGCTTTTACCCTCACTCTGAGCGCTTACCCTCACTCTGAGCCGCTTTTTACCCTCACTCTGAGCGCTTTTTACCTTCACTCTGAGCGTTTTACCTTCACTCTGAGCGTTTTTACCTTCACTTTGAGTTTTTTTACCTTCACTTTGAGCGTTTTTACCTTCACTCTGAGCCGCTTTACCTTCACTTTGAGCCGCTTTTACCTTCACTCTGAGCGCTTTTACCTTCACTTTGAGCGCTTTACCTTCACTCTGAGCGCTTTTACCTTCACTTTGAGCCGCGTTTTACCTTCACTCTGAGCCGCTTACCTTCACTTTGAGCCGCTTTTACCTTCACTCTGAGCGTTTTACCTCACTGAGCGCTTTTACCTTCACTCTGAGCGCTTTTACCTTCACTTTGAGCCGCTTTTTACCTCACTCTGAGCGTTTTTACCTTCACTTTGAGCCGCTTTTACCTTCACTCTGAGCCGCTTTTAACCTTCACTTTGAGCGCTTTTACCTTCACTTTGAGCGTTTACCTTCACTTTGAGCGCTTTTACCTCACTCTGAGCGTTTTACCTTCACTCTGAGCCGCTTTTACCTTCACTTTGAGCCGCTTTTACCTTCACTCTGAGCCGCTTTACCTTCACTTTGAGCCGCTTTTACCTTCACTCTGAGCCGCTTTTTACCTTCACTTTAAGCGTTTTTACCTCACTCTGAGTGTTTTTACCTTCACTCTGAGTGTTTTTACCTTCACTTTGAGCGTTTTTACCTCACTGAGCGTTTTTACCTCACTGAGCGTTTTTACCTCACTGAGCGTGTTTACCTTCACTCTGAGCGTTTTTACCTCACTGAGCGCTTTTACCTTCACCTGAGCCGCTTTACCTTCACTTTGAGCCGCTTTACCTTCACTTTGAGCCGCTTTTACCTTCACTTTGAGCCGCTTTTACCTTCACTTTGAGCCGCTTTTACCTTCACTTTGAGCCGCTTTTACCTTCACTTTGAGCCGCTTTTACCTTCACTTTGAGCGCTTACCGCTTATACCTCACTTTGAGCCGCTTTTTACCTTCACTCTGAGCGCTTTTACCCTCACTCTGAGCCGCTTTACCTTCACTTTGAGCGTTTTTACCTTCACTTTGAGCGTTTTTACCTTCACTTTGAGCGTTTTTACCGTTTCTACCTCACTTTGAGCGTTTTTACCTTCACTCTGAGCGTTTTTACCCCTCACCTAAGAGCTGCTTTTTACCTTCACTCTGAGCCGCTTACCTCACCTGAGCGTTTTTACCTTCACTTTGAGCGTTTTTACCCTCACTTTGAGCGTTTTTACCTTCACTTTGAGCGTTTAGTGTTTTTACCCTCACTTTGAGCGTTTAGTGTTTTTACCTTCACTTTGAGCGTTTTTACCTTCACTCTGAGCGTTTTTACCTTCACTCTGAGCGTTTTTACCTTCACTCTGAGCGTTTTTACCTTCACTCTGAGCGTTTTTACCTTCACTCTGAGCGTTTTTACCTTCACTTTGAGCGTTTTTACCTTCACTCTGAGCGTTTTTACCTTCACTCTGAGCGTTTTTACCTTCACTTTGAGCGTTTTTACCTTCACTCTGAGCGTTTTTACCTTCACTTTGAGCGTTTAGTGTTTTTACCTTCACTTTGAGCGTTTTTACCTTCACTTAGAGCGTTTTTACCTTCACTTAGAGCGTTTTTACCTTCACTTTGAGCGTTTTTAGTGTTTTTACCTTCACTTTGAGCGTGTTCACGGGGAGCTTGTCCAGGGACACTGTGAGGGGAAAGATGACCTCGTCAGACAGAACCACCGGCTCGTCCAGAGGAGACTGAGACACAGAGGAGCAAACGTTAATGTCTGAAACCAACATCATCAACTCAAAATGTCAAAAATGAACTATTTATGTCAAAAAGTTAAAATCTAAACAGGATCAATGTAGAACGACGGCGAGTGTGAACCAGCCTTAGTCTCCAATTTTAGTCCAGTTTTAGTCCATCTTTAGTCTCTAATTTTAGTCCAGTTTTAGTCCAGCTTTAGTCCAGTTTTAGTCCATCTTTAGTCTCTAATTTTAGTCCAGTTTTAGTCCAGCTTTAGTCCAGTTTTAGTCCATCTTTAGTCTCTAATTTTAGTCCAGTTTTAGTCCAGTTTTAGTCCAGCTTTAGTCCATCTTTAGTCCAGTTTTAATTCAGTTTTAGTCCAGTTTTTGACCATCTTTAGTCCAGTTTTAGTCCATCTTTGGTCCAGTTTTAGTCCAGTTTTAGTTCATCTTTAGTCCAGTTTTAGTCCAGTTTTAGTCCAGTTTTAGTCCAGTTTTAGTCCAGTTTTAGTCCAGTTTTAGTCCAGTTTTAGTCCAGTTTTAGTCCAGCTTTAGTCCAGCTTTAGTCCAGCTTTAGTCCAGCTTTAGTCCAGTTTTAGTCCAGTTTTAGTCCATCTTTAGTCCAGTTTTAGTCCAGCTTTAGTCCAGTTTTAGTCCAGTTTGAGTCCAGTTTGAGTCCATCTTTAGTCCAGCTTTAGTCCAGCTTTAGTCCAGTTTTAGTCCATATTTAGTCCAGTTTTAGTCCATCTTTAGTCCATCTTTAGTCCAGTTTTAGTCCATCTTTAGTCCATCTTTAGTCCAGTTTGAGTCCATCTGTAGTCCATCTTTAGTCCAGTTTTAGTCCATCTTTAGTCCAGTTTTAGTCCAGTTTTAGTCCAGCTTTAGTCCAGTTTGAGTCCAGTTTGAGTCCAGTTTGAGTCCATCTGTAGTCCATCTTTAGTAAAGTTTGGTCCAGTCCTGGTCCTTGTCCTGGTCCTGGTCCTGGTCTTGGTCCAGTCCCGGTCCTGGTCTGGTCCTGGTCCTGGTCTTGGTCCAGTCCCAGTCCCAGTCCCATCCCGGTCCCGTCCCTGCCCCCGTCCCATCCCCGTCCCGGTCCCGTCCCCGTAGCGGCCCGTCCTCGCTCCTGCCCGTCCCTCGCCCTGCCCGCCCTGCTTCCGTCCCCTGCCTCGCCCTGCCCGTACCTGCCCCAGTCTCGCCCTGGTCCTCGCCCCCGCCCTGCCCCGCC
Source organism: Rhinogobius similis (assembly GCA_019453435.1). Classification (NCBI taxonomy): domain Eukaryota; kingdom Metazoa; phylum Chordata; class Actinopteri; order Gobiiformes; family Gobiidae; genus Rhinogobius; species Rhinogobius similis. The sequence continues at coordinate 18,840,152 of CM033637.1, forward strand.
CCGGTCTCGTCCCGTCCCGCCCTGCCCTCGCCCCGGTCCTCGCCTGCCCCGGCCCGTTCCCGTCCTCGTCCCATCCCCGTACCCTCCCCGTCGGGTCCTCGCCCCGTCCTCCGTCTCGCCCTGCTCGCCGTTCCGTCCTCGTCCCGGTCCGGTCTCGCCCGTCCCGCTCGCCCCGCCCGTCCTCCGCCCTCCGCCCGCCCGTCCGCATTTGCAGGTGCGCCCGCCGGTGCCCGCTGGACGTGTGGATCAGGAGGGGCTTGCAGTCCCTGAAGCTGCGGCAGCGCGAGTCGACCCGGGACCCGAGCGCCGCGATGGCCGCCTCGGCCGCCGCCATGTAGTCGTCCTCGTCCTGGGGCAGAATGTGGGGCTGGTGGCTGCCGCGGCGACGAGAGCTGCTGTCGCCGGGGGAAACGCTCGCCACGGCACAGAGCGACGACGCCAAGTCCAGCCACGAGCCGGACCCGGACGACTCGGACAGACCTGGACCAGAGAGAGACCGGACTGAACCAGGACAGGACCAGGACCAGGACCAGGACTGGACCAGGACTGGACCAGGACTGGACCAGGACTGGACCAGGACTGGACCAGGACTGGACCAGAACTGGACCAGAACTGGACCAGGACTGGACCAGAGAGAGACCGGATTGAACCAGGACCAGGACTGGACCAGAGAGAGACCGGACTAAACCAGGACCAGGACTGGACCTGAGAGAGACCGGATTAAACCAGGACTGGACCAGGACCAGGACCGGACAAGGACCAGGACCAGGACCGGACCAGGACTGGACCAGGACCAGGACTGGACCAGGACCGGACCAGAGAGAGACCGGATTAAACCAGGACCGGACCAGGACCAGGACCAGGACCGGACCAGGACCAGGACCGGACCAGGACCAGGACTGGACCAGAGAGAGACCAGATTAAACCAGGACCAGGACCGGACCAAGACTGGACCAGGACCGGACAAGGACCAGGACCGGACCAAGACCAGGACCAGACCAGGACCAGGTCTGAACCAGGACTGAACCAGGACTGGACCAGGACCAGGACCAGGACCGGACCAGGACCAGGACCAGGACCAGGACTGGACCAGGACTGGACCAGGACTGGACCAGGACTGGACCAGGACTGAACCAGGACTGGACCAGGACTGAACCAGGACTGAACCAGGACTAAACCAGGACTAAACCAGGACTGAACCAGGACTAGACCAGGACTAGACCAGGACTAGACCAGGACTAGACCAGGACTGGACCAGGACCGGACCAGGACCAGGACCGGACCAGGACCAGGACTGGACCAGAGAGAGACCAGATTAAACCAGGACCAGGACCGGACCAAGACTGGACCAGGACCGGACAAGGACCAGGACCGGACCAAGACCAGGACCAGGTCTGAACCAGGACTGAACCAGAACTGGACCAGGACCAGGACCAGGACCGGACCAGGACCAGGACCAGGACCAGGACCAGGACTGGACCAGGACTGGACCAGGACTGGACCAGGACTGAACCAGGACTAAACCAGGACTAAACCAGGACTAAACCAGGACTAAACCAGGACTAAACCAGGTCTAAACCAGGACTAAACCAGGACTAAACCAGGACTGAACCAGGACTGAACCAGGACTAGACCAGGACTAGACCAGGACTAGACCAGGACTAGACCAAGACTGGACCAGGACTGCACCAGGACTGCACCAGGACTGGACCAGGACCAGGACCAGGACCGGACCAGGACCAGGACCAGGACTAAACCAGGACTAAACCAGGACTAAACCAGGACTAAACCAGGACTAAACCAGGACTAAACCAGGTCTAAACCAGGACTGAACCAGGACTAAACCAGGTCTAAACCAGGACTGAACCAGGTTTAAACCAGGACTAAACCAGGTCTAAACCAGGACTAAACCAGGACTGGACCAGGACTGGACCAGGACTGGACCAGGACTGGACCAGGACTGGACCAGGACTGGACCAGGACCAGGACCGGACCAGGACCAGGACCAGGACCAGGACCAGGACCAGGACCAGGCACCAGGACTAAGGACTGAAACCAGGACTGAAACCAGGACTAAACCAGGACTAAACCAGGACTAAACCAGGTCTAAACCAGGACTAAACCAGGACTGAACCAGGACTGAACCAGGACTAGACCAGGACTGGACCAGGACTGGACCAGGACTAAACCAGGACTAAACCAGGACTGCACCTGGACTGGACCAGGACTGGACCAGGACTGGACCAGGACTGCACCAGGACTGCACCAGGACCAGGACCAGGACCGGACCAGGACCAGGACCAGGACCAGGACCAGGACTAAACCAGGTCTAAACCAGGACTAAACCAGGACTAAACCTGGACTAAACCAGGTCTAAACCAGGTCTAAACCAGGACTAAACCAGGACTAAACCAGGACTAAACCAGGTCTAAACCAGGACTAAACCAGGACTGAACCAGGACTGAACCAGGACTAGACCAGGACTAGACCAGGACTGGACCAGGACTGGACCAGGACTGCACCAGGACTGGACCAGGACTGGACCAGGACTGCACCAGGACTGCACCAGGACTGGACCAGGACTGGACCAGGACTGGACCAGGACTGGACCAGGACCAGGACCAGGACCGGACCAGGACCAGGACCGAACCAGGACTAAACCAGGACTAAACCAGGACTAAACCAGGTCTAAACCAGGACTGAACCAGGTCTAAACCAGGACTAAACCAGGACCGGACCAGGTCTAAACCAGGACTGAACCAGGACTAAACCAGGTCTAAACCAGGACTGAACCAGGTCTAAACCAGGACTAAACCAGGACTAAACCAGGACTAAACCAGGACTAAACCAGGACTAAACCAGGACTGAACCAGGACTAAACCAGGACTGAACCAGGACTGAACCAGGACTCACGCGGGTCTTTGCAGCGCAGGACGAGGAGGAAGCGCACGGTCTCTCCCAGGTAAAGGTGACTGCGGCGGGGCAGGCTCCGGTACCGGGCCGGGTCACTGAGCTCACTGAGCGGCACCGCGGGGAAGTACATCAGGTACTCGCACTGGGACTCCATCTCCTGCACCATCACGGAACCGGGACCGGGACCAGCGCCGGACTACGGGACGAGCGGGACACACCGAGGAGCGGGACACGCGGAGACCCGGGGAGGATGCACCGGGGCCCGGGGACACGGAGGAGGAAGAGCCGGGGCCCGCGGAGGAGACGCAGACACCGGGACACAGGGCGGAAGGAGCCGGAGAAGATGCTCCAGGGCCCGGGACGAGGCGACGGCACCGGGGCTCACGCAGAGGACAGACCGGGCCCCGGGAGGACGACAGCGGGGCCTCTGCGGAGGACGGGACGGACCGGACGGACCGGAGACACCGGGGACAGAGCGGACAGCGGCCGCAGCGGCGGAGACAGCGGTGCGGGCTTCTTCTTCTTCGTCTGAGATGTTTGAGCGGAAGGTAAACAGTGCCGTGTGCAGCGGCGCCGCCTGCGGTGGAGAGTGGGACTGCAGGACCGGAGACATGTCCCGCATTCAATGGATTTGAACAAGATTAACGGAGAAGCTAATGATAGAAGCTAATGATAGAAGCTAATGATAGAAGCTAATGATAGAAGCTAATGATAGAAGCTAATGATAGAAGCTAATGATAGAAGCTAATGATAGAAGCTAATGATAGAAGCTAATCGGTGTAGCTAATCAGAGAAGCTAATCATAGAAGCTAATCGGTGTAGCTAATCATAGAAGCTAATCGGTGTAGCTAATCATAGAAGCTAATGATAGAAGCTAATCATAGAAGCTAATCATAGAAACTAATGATAGAAGCTAATCATAGAAGCTAATCGGTGTAGCTAATCATAGAAGCTAATGATAGAAGCTAATCATAGAAGCTAATGATAGAAGCTAATCATAGAAGCTAATCGGTGTAGCTAATCATAGAAGCTAATGATAGAAGCTAATCATAGAAGCTAATCATAGAAACTAATCGGTGTAGCTAATGATAGAAGCTAATGATAGAAGCTAATGATAGAAGCTAATGATAGAAGCTAATCATAGAAGCTAATCGGTGTAGCTAATCGGTGTAGCTAATCAGAGAAGCTAATAATAAAAGCTAATCATAGAAACTAATCGGTGTAGCTAATCAGAGAAGCTAATGGTGTAGCTAATCATAGAAGCTAATGATAGAAGCTAACAATAGAAGCTAATGATAGAAGCTTATCATAGAAGCTAATCGGTGTAGCTAATCAGAGAAGCTAATCGTGTAGCTAATCATAGAAGCTAATGATAGAAGCTAATCGGTGTAGCTAATGATAGAAGCTAATCGGTGTAGCTAATGATAGAAGCTAATCGGTGTAGTTAATCAGAGAAGCTAATCGGTGTAGCTAATGATAGAAGCTAATGATAGAAGCTAATGATAGAAGCTAATCATAGAAGCTAATCGGTGTAGCTAATCGGTGTAGCTAATCAGAGAAGCTAATAATAAAAGCTAATCATAGAAACTAATCGGTGTAGCTAATCAGAGAAGCTAATGGTGTAGCTAATCATAGAAGCTAATGATAGAAGCTAACAATAGAAGCTAATGATAGAAGCTTATCATAGAAGCTAATCGGTGTAGCTAATCAGAGAAGCTAATCGTGTAGCTAATCATAGAAGCTAATGATAGAAGCTAATCGGTGTAGCTAATGATAGAAGCTAATCGGTGTAGCTAATGATAGAAGCTAATCGGTGTAGTTAATCAGAGAAGCTAATCGGTGTAGCTAATGATAGAAGCTAATGATAGAAGCTAATGATAGAAGCTAATCGGTGTAGCTAATCATAGAAGCTAATGATAGAAGCTAATCATAGAAGCTAATGATAGAAGCTAATCATAGAAGCTAATCGGTGTAGCTAATCAGAGAAGCTAATCGGTGTAGCTAATCATAGAAGTTAATGATAGAAGCTAATCATAGAAGCTAATGATAGAAGCTAATCGGTGTAGCTAATCATAGAAGCTAATGATAGAAGCTAATCGGTGTAGCTAATCATAGAAGCTAATGATAGAAGCTAATGATAGAAGCTAATCAAAGAAGCTAATAATAGAAGCTAATGATAGAAGCTAATCGGTGTAGCTAATGATAGAAGCTAATGATAGAAGCTAATGATAGAAGCTAATGATAGAAGCTAATCAAAGAAGCTAATAATAGAAGCTAATCATAGAAGCTAATCTGTGTAGCTAATCATAGAAGCTAATGATAGAAGCTAATGATAGAAGCTAATCATAGAAGCTAATGATAGAAGCTAATCATAGAAGCTAATCGGTGTAGGTAATCATAGAAGCTAATCAATGTAGCTAGTCATAGAAGCTAATTATAGAAGCTAATCATAGAAGCTAATGAGTGCTAATCATAGAAGCTAATCGGTGTAGCTAATCAGAGAAGCTAATGGTGTAGCTAATCATAGAAGCTAATCATAGAAGCTAATCGGTGTAGTTAATCAGAGAAGCTAATCGTGTAGCTAATCAGAGAAGCTAATCGTGTAGCTAATCAGAGAAGCTAATGATAGAAGCTAGTTATAGAAGCTAATTATAGAAGCTAATCGGAGAAGCTAATCATAGAAGCTAATGGGAGAAGCTAATGGGAGAGGCTAAACACAGTTTGCAAAAGGTTTTCTTTGAAGGATTTGTAAATGCATAAATCATTTGACTAAATCTACTTTTAAAAACTGTTTTATACCAAATAATGTTTTAAAGCATTTGTTATGTTACAAGACAACCCAGATTCACTGAAGGACGGGTCAAATGCAGAGGACCAGTGAAGGACGGGTCAAATGCAGAGGACCAGTGAAGGACGGGTCAAATGCAGAGGACCAGTGAAGGACGGGTCAAATGCAGAGGATCAGTGAAGGACGGGTCAAATGCAGAGGATCACATAACGACGGGTCGAATGCAGAGGACCAGTGAAGGATGGGTCAAATGCAGAGGATCACATAAGGATGGGTCAAATGCAGAGGATCACATAAGGATGGGTCAAATGCAGAGGATCACATAAGGATGGGTCAAATGGAGAGGACCAGTGAAGGACGGGTCAAATGCAGAGGACCAGTGAAGGACGGGTCAAATGCAGAGGACCAGTGAAGGACGGGTCAAATGCAGAGGACCAGTGAAGGATGGGTCAAATGCAGAGGACCAGTGAAGGACGGGTCAAATGCAGAGGACCAGTGAAGGACGGGTCAAATGCAGAGGACCAGTGAAGGATGGGTCAAATGCAGAGGACCAGTGAAGGACGGGTCAAATGCAGAGGACCAGTGAAGGATGGGTCAAATGCAGAGGACCAGTGAAGGATGGGTCAAATGCAGAGGACCAGTGAAGGATGGGTCAAATGCAGAGAGCCAGTGAAGGATGGGTCAAACACAGAGGACCAGTGAAGGACGGGTCAAATGCAGAGGACCAGTGAAGGTGGGTCAAATGCAGAGGACCACATAAGGACGGGTCAAATGCAGAGGACCATGGAGGACGGGTCAAATGCAGAGGGCCAGTGAAGGATGGGTCAAACACAGAGGACCAGTGAAGGACGGGTCAAATGCAGAGGACCAGTGAAAGGTGGGTCAAATGCAGAGGACCACATAAGGATGGGTCAAATGCAGAGGACCACATAAGGATGGGTCAAATGCAGAGGGCCAGTGAAGGATGGGTCAAACACAGAGGACCAGTGAAGGACGGGTCAAATGCAGAGGGCCAGTGAAGGATGGGTCAAACACAGAGGACCAGTGAAGGACGGGTCAAATGCAGAGGACCAGTGAAGGATGGGTCAAATGGAGAGGACCATGGAGGATGGGTCAAATGCAGAGGATCACATAAGGATGGGTCAAATGGAGAGGACCAGTGAAAGGTGGGTCAAATGGAGAGGACCATGGAGGATGGGTCAAATGCAGAGGACCATGGAGGATGGGTCAAATAAAGTGCACCTGCTTCAGTTGACAGTAACCAATCATATTCAGCCCTGTGGAAAGGGGCGGGTCTAATTTGAACCTGTCTAGTTTTTTGGTAAATTATTGAATATATTTTTAGTAAAAAGACATTTACATTTAAAATAAATAAATAACAAAGTGAATCCCACAGTTTAGAATAAAAATGAGAAAAACTCAACAAAGAGCCGAGAGTTCAAGACAAACACTGCAGTCGAGTCTAAGGTTTCATCCAGCGCCGTTTTCAATGAGCCTCATCAATTATTCACAGGATCTGAAGGTCGGACTAAACCAGGATTTAGTGGGTCTGGGATCAGGACTCAGACCGGGACCAGCCTGGACCCGACCAGGATTTAAACTGGACTCTTCTGGAACGAAACCAATCGTCAGAGAACGGGTAAGAACCACCGGCATCACACGGTCCTGGTTCAGACCTGGTTTAGTCCTGGTTTAGTACTATCTTAGTCCTGGTTTAGACCTGGTTTAGTCCTGGTTTAGACCTGGTTTAGTCTTAGTTTAGTCCTAGTTTAGTCCTGGTTTAAATCTGGTGAAGTCTCTGTAGGTGAATAAGAAAAAAAATCCTACATTTAGAGAGATCAAGGTGAAACTTTTAAGGAAAAATAAATAAATCACATTTTCATTTATTATTATTCATTTTATGTTTAAACAACAAATGTCACATTTTGGAGGAAAATGAAAAACTGAAAATGGACAGAACCAGGTTTACGTTTCTTGCTTCACTTTGTGTCACGTTAGACACAGACTGTATTTAAGGCTAAACCTGATGGAAAATGGACCTATTTTTTTCATTTTGCATCATATTTTGAGTTAAAACTTGTGAAAATGCATTTGGAGAAAACAATGTCCAGAGAAGAAAGAAACCCCTTTAAACACTGAACTCTTCTGTTGTTGAGTCCTGGTTTGGTCCTGGTTTGGTCCTGGTTTGGTCCTGGTTTGGTCCTGGTTTGGTCCTGGTTTGGTCCTGGTTTGGTCCTGATTCTGTCAAACTAAAATGTGGTTTTGGGACGCTGTGCGTGGATGGAAGGGCATCTGGGTCAATTGTGTGACATTTGTTGATCTTTGAGGAAACTCCAGTTAATGATTGAGACGACTCCGATGCATCAGCGAAAACCTGCGGAACTAAGTCATCAAAAAGACCCGCTGTAGACCTGGTTTGGTCCTGGTTTAGTCCTGGTTTAATCCTGGTTTAGTCCTGGTTTAGTCCTGGTTTAGTCCTGGTTTAGACCTGGTTTAGTCCTGGTTTAGTCCTGGTTTAGTCCTGGTTTAGACCTGGTTTAGTCCTGGTTTAGTCCTGGTTTAGACCTGGTTTAGTACTGGTTTAGTCCTGGTTTAGTCCTGGTTTAGACCTGGTTTAGACCTGGTTTAGTCCTGGTTTAGACCTGGTTCAGTCCTGGTTTAGACCTGGTTTAGACCTGGTTTAATCCTGGTTTAGACCTGGTTTAATCCTGGTTTAGACCTGGTTTAGTCCTGGTTTAGTCCTGGTTTAGTCCTGGTTTAGTCCTGGTTTAGTCCTGGTTTAGTCCTGGTTTAGACCTGGTTTAGACCTGGTTTAGACCTGGTTTAATCCTGGTTTAGACCTGGTTTAATCCTGGTTTAATCCTGGTTTAGACCTGGTTTAGTCCTGGTTTAATCCTGGTTTAATCCTGGTTTAGACCTGGTTTAGTCCTGGTTTAGTCCTGGTTTAGACCTGGTTTAGTCCTGGTTTAGACCTGGTTTAATCCTGGTTCAGTCCTGGTTTAGACCTGGTTTAGACCTGGTTTAGTCCTGGTTTAGTCCTGGTTTAGTCCTGGTTTAGACCTGGTTTAGTCCTGGTTTAGTCACAGACTTTAATCCTTTTCTTGTTTCTTTATTTCAGGTCAAAGTTCGTCCAGAATCAGTTTCATGAAAACGATGGAAACTTTTATTGCGATTTATCTGTTTTTGTGACTCGATGGGATTAAAGTCGATGGTGGATTCTCTCGTGGAGCTTCATCTCTGTTTGGACCAACGGGGCGGACTCTGACTCTTTGGTTTTGGTTCGGTCCAGATTCACCTGCAGCTTCTGTTTCACTCAAATAATAAATAATAATCCACTTTTTTCTCTTGAACAAAATGAAGCAAGAAATGTAAACGTCGCTCTGGTCGTCTTAAGATTTATTCGGCCCAAATATGTGACTTTTTGGCCTTTTTTAAATGAAAACATGAGGAAAGTCTTTTTTCTTTTCTGTTTTAAATTGATCTTTCAAAATTTTAAATTTGCAGAGACTTAAACCAGGACTAAACCTGAACTAAACCAGGACTGAACCAGGTCTAAACCAGGATTAAACCAGGACTAAACCAGGACTAAACCAGGACTAAACCAGGACTAAACCAGGACTAAACCAGGACTAAACCAGGACTAAACCAGGTCTAAACCAGGATTAAACCAGGACTAAACCAGGACTAAACCAGGTCTAAACCAGGTCTAAACCAGGACTAAACCAGGACTGAACCTAAACAGTGTCTCGCTTTAAAGATGTAACATTTTCTTTAACCTCTGACGCCTGCACCCCTGTTTGAGAAACGCTGAGGTCAAAGATGGCGAACACCTCGGAGCGCCCCCTGCTGCCCTCGGAGCGCCCCCTGCTGCCCTCCTGCCCTCGGAGCGCCCCCTGCTGCCCTCGGAGCGCCCCCTGCTGCCGCCCGCTCGCTCCTGCAGCATAGACGAGTCGTACAAGTACGTGTTCCTGCCGCTGTGCTACTCGCTGACCTTCGTGTTCTCGCTGACGCTGAACTCCGTGGTCCTGTCGCGCTCGTGTCGCGTGCGGCGCCGCTGGACCACGTCGCTCACGTACATGGTCAACCTGGCGTCCACCGACCTCATGTACGGCCTGTCGCTGCCCTTCCTCGTCCACAGCTACGTGCTGCGCGACCGCTGGGTGTTCGGGGACTTCATGTGTCGCCTCGTGCGCTTCCTCTTCTACTTCAACCTCTACTGCTCCATCTTCTTCCTCACCTGCATCTCCGTGCACAGGTGAGCGCCGCCGCCCCCTGGGCCTCAACCAATCACAGCACACGTTACACACGATACATCTTTGTGGCCCAAAGTCGTCACAACAGTGTCCTGGACGACCCACAGGGAGAAAACAGTTTAATAAACAATATTAGAGATATTAATATTAAGAGAGCAGTGAAAGAACGAGAGAGAAATGAAAGAACGAGAGACGAGAGAAAGAACGAGGGAGGAGTGAAAGAACGAGAGCATCGTAGAAAGGGTTTCAGGGTCGTCATCCGGACGCTGTTTGAAGATCGAGACGTTTCGACTTTTATCCAAAAGTCATTGTCAATCTGAGAGCTGGTCTGGGAACTCAGGCTTATATGCTACTCTGAGTAGTGAGAGTCCTGCCCCCAGGGAGGAGTCACTGAACGCCTGTCTTTGTTTGGAAAATTGTTTGTTTGTCACCTGGGACTTGATAATTGGTCTGCCTTTGTTTGTTTAATAGTTGGCCCTGCCCAGTTTCACCTGTGGCTCAGGTCTATTATTGTCTTAGATCTATTGTTCTATTGATAGCTGTAGCTCCCTCCTCACTGCTGATGACCTCATTATGACCTCCAGTGACTCCTCCCTGTGGGCGGGACTCTCACTACTCAGAGCAGCATAAGCCTGAGTTCCAGACCAGCTCTCAGATTGACAATGACTTTTGGATAAAAGTCCAAACGTCTCGATCTTCAAACAGCGTCCGGATGACGACCCTGAAACCCTTTCTACGATGGACCACACCTGGACCAATGAGGGTTTACATCGACGAACGAGAGAGCAGTGAAAGAACGAGAGACGAGAGAAAGAACGAGAGAGCAATGAAAGAACGAGAGAGCAATGAAAGAACGAGAGACGAGAGAAAGAACGAGAGAGAAATGAAAGAACGAGAGAGAAATGAAAGAACGAGAGAGCAATGAAAGAACGAGAGAGCAATGAAAGAACGAGAGAGCAATGAAAGAACGAGAGAGCAATGAAAGAACGAGAGAGCAATGAAAGAACGAGAGAGCAATGAAAGAACGAGAGAGCAATGAAAGAACGAGAGAGCAATGAAAGAACGAGAGAGCAATGAAAGAACGAGAGAGCAGTGAAAGAACGAGAGACGAGAGAAAGAACGAGAGAGAAATGAAAGAACGAGAGAGAAATGAAAGAACGAGAGACGAGAGAAAGAACGAGAGAGAAATGAAAGAACGAGAGAGAAATGAAAGAACGAGAGAGAGAGAAAGAAACGAGAGAGAAATGAAAGAACGAGAGAAATGAAAGAACGAGAGAGAAATGAAAGAACGAGAGAAATGAACGAGAGAGAAATGAAAGAACGAGAGAGAAATGAAAGAACGAGAGACGAGAGAAAGAACGAGAGAGAAATGAAAGAACGAGAGAGAAATGAAAGAACGAGAGAGAAATGAAAGAACGAGAGAGAAATGAAAGAACGAGAGAGAAATGAAAGAACGAGAGAAATGAAAGAACGAGAGAGAAATGAAAGAACGAGAGAGAAATGAAAGAACGAGAGAAATGAAAGAACGAGAGAGAAATGAAAGAAACGAGAGAAATGAAAGAACGAGAGAGAAATGAAAGAACGAGAGAAATGAAAGAACGAGAGAGAAATGAAAGAACGAGAGAAATGAAAGAACGAGAGAGAAATGAAAGAACGAGAGAGAAATGAAAGAACGAGAGAGAAATGAAAGAACGAGAGACGAGAGAAAGAACGAGAGAGAAATGAAAGAACGAGAGAGAAATGAAAGAACGAGAGAAAAGAAAGAACGAGAGAGAGAAATGAAAGAAACGAGAGAGAAATGAAAGAACGAGAGAAGTGAAAGAACGAGAGAGAAATGAAAGAACGAGAGAGAAATGAAAGAACGAGAGAAATGAAAGAACGAGAGAGAAATGAAAGAACGAGAGAGAAATGAAAGAACGAGAGAACTGAAAGAACGAGAGAGAAATGAAAGAACGAGAGACTATTGAAAGAACGAGAGAGAAATGAAAGAACGAGAGAGAAATGAAAGAACGAGAGAGAAATGAAAGAACGAGAGAGAAATGAAAGAAACGAGAGAGAGAAAGAACGAGAGAAATGAAAGAACGAGAGAGAAATGAAAGAACGAGAGAGAAGTGAAAGAACGAGAGAGAAATGAAAGAACGAGAGAAATGAAAGAACGAGAGAAGTGAAAGAACGAGAGAGAAATGAAAGAACGAGAGAGAAATGAAAGAACGAGAGAGAAATGAAAGAACGAGAGACGAGAGAAAGAACGAGAGAAATGAAAGAACGAGAGAGAAATGAAAGAACGAGAGAGAAATGAAAGAACGAGAGAGAAATGAAAGAACGAGAGAGAAGTGAAAGAACGAGAGAGAGAAAGAACGAGAGAGAGATGAAAGAACGAGAGAGAGAAATGAAAGAACGAGAGAGAAATGAAAGAACGAGAGAGAAATGAAAGAACGAGAGAAATGAAAGAACGAGAGAGAAATGAAAGAAACGAGACGAGAGAAAAGAAACGAGTGAGGAGAGAAAGAACGAGAGAGAAATGAAAAACGAGAGAGAAATGAAAGAAACGAGAGAGAAATGAAAGAACGAGAGAGAAATGAAAGAACGAGAGAGAAATGAAAGAAACGAGAGAGAAATGAAAGAACGAGAGAAATGAAAGAACGAGAGAGAAATGAAAGAACGAGAGAGAAGTGAAAGAACGAGAGAGAAATGAAAGAAACGAGAGAGAGTGAAAGAAACGAGAGAAGTGAAAGAACGAGAGAAGTGAAAGAACGAGAGAAATGAAAGAAACGAGAGAGAAGTGAAAGAACGAGAGAAATGAAAGAAGAAAGAGACGAGAGAGAGAAAGAACGAGAGAGAAGTGAAAGAACGAGAGAGAAATGAAAGAACGAGAGAGAAATGAAAGAACGAGAGAGAAATGAAAGAACGAGAGAAATGAAAGAACGAGAGAGAAATGAAAGAACGAGAGAGAAATGAAAGAACGAGAGAGAAATGAAAGAACGAGAGAGAAATGAAAGAACGAGAGAAATGAAAGAACGAGAGAGAAATGAAAGAACGAGAGAGAAATGAAAGAACGAGAGAAATGAAAGAACGAGAGAAATGAAAGAACGAGAGAAGTGAAAGAACGAGAGAGAAATGAAAGAACGAGAGACGAGAAAGAACGAGAGAGAAATGAAAGAACGAGAGAAATGAAAGAACGAGAGACAAATGAAAGAACGAGAGAGAAATGAAAGAACGAGAGAGAAATGAAAGAACGAGAGAAATGAAAGAACGAGAGAGAAATGAAAGAACGAGAGAGAAATGAAAGAACGAGAGAGAAATGAAAGAACGAGAGAGAAATGAAAGAACGAGAGAAATGAAAGAACGAGAGAGAAATGAAAGAACGAGAGAGCAGTGAAAGAACGAGAGAAATGAAAGAACGAGAGAGAAATGAAAGAACGAGAGAAATGAAAGAACGAGAGAGAAATGAAAGAACGAGAGAGAAATGAAAGAACGAGAGAGAAGTGAAAGAACGAGAGAGAAATGAAAGAACGAGAGAAATGAAAGAACGAGAGAAATGAAAGAACGAGAGAGAAATGAAAGAACGAGAGAAATGAAAGAACGAGAGAGAAATGAAAGAACGAGAGAGAAATGAAAGAACGAGAGAGAAATGAAAGAACGAGATATTTTAAATAAAGAGAGAATTGAAAGAACGAGAGAGAAATGAAAGAACGAGAGAGAAATGAAAGAACGAGAGAAATGAAAGAACGAGAGAGAAATGAAAGAACGAGAGAAATGAAAGAACGAGAGAGAAATGAAAGAACGAGAGAGAAATGAAAGAACGAGAGAAGTGAAAGAGCGAGAGAGAAATGAAAGAAGAGAGAAATGAAAGAACGAGAGAGAAATGAAAGAAACGAGAGAGAAATGAAAGAACGAGAGAAATGAAAGAACGAGAGAGAAATGAAAGAGCGAGAGAGAAATGAAAGAACGAGAGAGAAATGAAAGAACGAGAGAAGTGAACGAGAGAGAAATGAAAGAAACGAGAGAGAAATGAAAGAACGAGAGAGAAATGAAAGAACGAGAGAAATGAAAGAAACGAGAGAGAAATGAAAGAACGAGAGAGAAATGAAAGAGCGAGAGAAGAAATGAAAAGAACGAGAGAAGTGAAAGAACGAGAGAAATGAAAGAACGAGAGAAGAAATGAAAGAACGAGAGAAATGAAAGAACGAGAGAGAAATGAAAGAACGAGAGAAATGAAAGAACGAGAGAGAAATGAAAGAACGAGAGAGAAATGAAAGAACGAGAGAGAAATGAAAGAAACGAGAGAAAGTGAAAGAACGAGAGAGAAATGAAAGAACGAGAGAGAAATGAAAGAACGAGAGAGAAATGAAAGAACGAGAGAAATGAAAGAACGAGAGAAATGAAAGAACGAGAGAGAAATGAAAGAACGAGAGAAATGAAAGAACGAGAGAGAAAAGAAATAACTAGAGAAAAGAAAGAACGAGAGAAATGAAAGAACGAGAGACGAGAGAAAGAACGAGAGAAATGAAAGAACGAGAGAAGTGAAAGAACGAGATAGATATGAAAGAACGAGAGAAGTGAAATACCGAGAGAGACAAGAAAGAACGAGAGAGAAATGAAAAGAACGAGAGAGAAATGAAAGAACGAGAGAAATGAAAGAACGAGAGAAATGAAAGAACGAGAGAAATGAAAGAACGAGAGAGAAATGAAAGAACGAGAGAGAAATGAAAGAACGAGAGAGAAATGAAAGAACGAGAGAGAATGAAAGAACGAGAGAGAAATGAAAGAACGAGAGAGAAATGAAAGAACGAGAGAGAAATGAAAGAACGAGAGAAATGAAAGAACGAGAGAGAAATGAAAGAACGAGAGAAAAAAAAGAACGAGAGAGAAATGAAAGAACGAGAGAGAAATGAAAGAACGAGAGAGAAATGAAAAGAACGAGAGAGAGAAATGAAAGAACGAGAGAAATGAAAGAAACGAGAGAGAAATGAAAGAACGAGAGAGAAATGAAAGAACGAGAGAGAGAGAGTGAAAGAAACGAGAGAGAAATGAAAGAACGAGAGAGAAATGAAAGAACGAGAGAGAAATGAAAGAACGAGAGAGAAATGAAAGAACGAGAGAGAAATGAAAGAACGAGAGAGAAATGAAAGAACGAGAGAGAAATGAAAGAACGAGAGACGAGAGAAAGAACGAGAGAAATGAAAGAACGAGAGAAATGAAAGAACGAGAGAGAAATGAAAGAACGAGAGAGAAATGAAAGAAAGAGAGAGAAATGAAAGAACGAGAGAGAAATGAAAGAACGAGAGAGAAATGAAAGAACGAGAGAGAATGAAAGAACGAGAGAAATGAAAGAAACGAGAGAGAAATGAAAGAACGAGAGAAATGAAAGAACGAGAGAGAAATGAAAGAACGAGAGAGCAGTGAAAGAACGAGAGAAATGAAAGAACGAGAGAGAAATGAAAGAACGAGAGAGAAATGAAAGAACGAGAGAGAAATGAAAGAACGAGAGAGAAATGAAAGAACGAGAGAAATGAAAGAACGAGAGAGAAATGAAAGAACGAGAGAAATGAAAGAACGAGAGAGAAATGAAAGAACGAGAGAGAAATGAAAGAACGAGAGAGAAATGAAAGAACGAGAGAAATGAAAGAACGAGAGAAATGAAAGAACGAGAGAAATGAAAGAACGAGAGAGAAATGAAAGAACGAGAGAGAAATGAAAGAACGAGAGAGAAATGAAAGAACGAGAGAGAAATGAAAGAACGAGAGAGAATTGAAAGAACGAGAGAGAAATGAAAGAACGAGAGAGAAATGAAAGAACGAGAGAGAAATGAAAGAACGAGAGAAATGAAAGAACGAGAGAGAAATGAAAGAACGAGAGAAATGAAAGAACGAGAGAGAAATGAAAGAACGAGAGAAATGAAAGAACGAGAGAGAAATGAAAGAACGAGAGAGAAATGAAAGAACGAGAGAGAAATGAAAGAACGAGAGAGAAATGAAAGAACGAGAGAGAAGTGAAAGAACGAGAGAGAAATGAAAGAACGAGAGAGAAATGAAAGAACGAGAGAGAAATGAAAGAACGAGAGAGAAATGAAAGAACGAGAGAGAAATGAAAGAACGAGAGAGAAATGAAAGAACGAGAGACGAGAGAAAGAACGAGAGAGAAATGAAAGAACGAGAGAAGTGAAAGAACGAGAGAGAAATGAAAGAACGAGAGAGAAATGAAAGAACGAGAGAGAAGTGAAAGAACGAGAGAGAAATGAAAGAACGAGAGAGAAATGAAAGAACGAGAGAGAAATGAAAGAACGAGAGAGAAATGAAAGAACGAGAGAAATGAAAGAACGAGAGAAGTGAAAGAACGAGAGAGAAGTGAAAGAACGAGAGACGAGTGAAAGAACGAGAGAGAAATGAAAGAACGAGAGAGAAATGAAAGAACGAGAGACGAGTGAAAGAACGAGAGACGAGTGAAAGAACGAGAGAGAAATGAAAGAACGAGAGAGAAATGAAAGAACGAGAGAGAAGTGAAAGAACGAGAGAAATGAAAGAACGAGAGAGAAATGAAAGAACGAGAGAGAAGTGAAAGAACGAGAGAAATGAAAGAACGAGAGAGAAATGAAAGAACGAGAGAGAAATGAAAGAACGAGAGAGAAATGAAAGAACGAGAGAGAAATGAAAGAACGGCACAGACACAGAAGACGCACAACACCAGGACCTCAAAGTGCAGCACATCTGACCCAAAGCAGTCGTTTGCAGACGGTGAGGAGAAGAAGAACTGGTCTGAAAGAGCGAAGGAAAAGAGAACCCTTCTTTAAACACAAATGTGGTTTAAGGTTCAATGTCGAGTCGGAGAGCGCCGCACGCTGGCGTTGTATCGACGCTGCTCCACATTCACGACAGAAGGACCCTGCTGCTGTGAGTTGAGAGAGCTAACCACTCTGCCGTTGCTCCTCAGGTACCTGGGCATCTGTCACCCGATGAGGACCATCTCGCTGGAGAGCAAGCGGGCCGTCCGGCTCGTGTGCGCCCTCGTGTGGCTGGTGGTGTTTGCGCTCACGTGCCCCATCTTCCGCTTCGCTCAGACCGGCCTTTTGTCCCGCGCCGCGGCCCCGGACCAGGATCTGAACCGGGACCCGCCCCCGAGTCCCAACTCCTCCGACCCGTACCTGAACTGCTGGGACGACGCCATCGACCGGGAGTTCGCCGACTACGTCCCGTACGGCGTGGTCCTGCACCTGCTCGGCTTCTTCGTGCCGTTCCTCATCATCGCCTGGTGCTACTCGCAGGTCGTCCGCACGATCTTCCGGACGCTGCGTTCGCCGCCGTCGTCCGTGGAGGAGGGAGGGGCCAGCGACACCGACACGTCCCGCGAGCGCACGTCCGTGTCCATCGCCGAGTCGCAGTATTCGCACTACATCCGCCGCCGCAGGAAGTCCATCAAGACCATCGTGACCATCACGCTGCTGTTCGCGCTCTGCTTCCTGCCGTTCCACGTGACGCGGACGCTCTTCCTGCTCCTCAAACGCGCCAAACTCGGCGACTGCGGCGCCATCAAGACCGTGTCCATCTGCTACAAGGTCACGCGGCCGCTGGCCTCCTGTAACGCCTGGCTCAACGCGCTGCTCTACTTCCTGACCGGGGATAAGGGCGCCCCCTGCTGCTGGAGGGTGAGGCCCGCGGTCAGACGGGAGGGCGCCCTCTGGTGGCCGCTGGCGATGCTGAAGAAGGACGTGATCGGCGAAGAAGAGCCGGAGGAGGTGAAGGTGCAGAGGGAGGCGCGCGCCGAGGAGTCCAAGTCGTCCAGGATCATTTTCTAAACACTTGACTTTGGCAAATGCCTTTTAAGCCGGATGCCCTTCCTGTGACTGATGTGGAAGAACAGACTCCCAGAGACTCTGACCAGAGCTGGACTCAAACTGCAGAAGTGTCCAACGCTCTTATTTTGTAACTGATTAGTCCACGATTATTTAAAACAAGAACACGTGAAGTGGAGCCTTTTCAGTTCGTCCTTTTAATCAAAAACATAACTTTACACATTTCTCGTGTCATTTTTGTGATTCCTGCTCCGTCTGAGTCTCTTCTGAGTCTGTGCACGGAGCAGTTAACCATTTGATCACTTCATTGTTATTTTTATGATCAATTATTTGTGATTAATCGATTAAAGGGCCTATGACAGGTTTAAAGGGCCTATGACAGGTTGAAATACACATTTAACTAAAAAGCAGTTAAGATAAATATATTCACATTTCTACTAAAATCTTTACAAATTAAACCCAGTTTAGCTGTATTTTAGGTTTTAAATGTTACTTCCTGGTTGTAAAGTATGACATCACACTAGGAAATCTCCATAGCAACCACACTGTACACTGGTCAAAACTCATCTAATGTCACAGATTTTGTTCATTTGACAAAGAAAAACACATTTGACACCTTTATTTTGTTGAATCAAAGTTTTAAGGGTCAAAAAGTAGTTTATTTTGTGTAAATTCTGCTTAACCTTTGTCTCACACTGTGATGTCATCAGTTTGTTTACTTCCTGTAATTGTCGACAGATTTTTCAACTTTTCTCCACAAACAGCGACCTGATTGGTGTAAAACTATCATTTGTATTTACACAAAGTATTAATGCACTGAATGAAGTCAAAATTAGAAAATCATAAAAACCCGTCATACGCCCTTTAACTGTGACGCAGCCCTCGTCTCAGGTCGTTATTGGTCGACGTTTTATTGAGAAGGAAACACAACTCACTGTTTAAAATGTATAAAACAGTTTACGTTACATTCTCATCAAAATCCTACTTTTCGTCACTTTAGGCTCCAATCGTTGTTTTGTGAATCACACGAGGCACATTTCTTCTTTTTCTAATAAACCGTGGCCTGAAGTGAGTCACGGGCGACATTTTGAGGACTTTTCACCTTCTAAAGATTTAATATTTTGTTGAAACGGTTTTCATTTCTCATGATTCTGAAACCCGTGAACAGCTGAAGTTCAACACAAATGAAAAGACACAAGAATTTCCTCTAAAACTCAAATATTTATTGTTAACTCTTCTTCCTTTCTTTGAACAACACTTTTGTAAAAGGAGCACATGATTTCTTTGTTTTGAGGGAGAATTAAATGTATCATCGACATTTGTTTCGTAAAATAACAAAAACGGACGCGTTACAGTCGGATGTGAAGACGAGACGCTGCAGGTAAAACATACCAACTTTATTTATAAGACACTTTAAACACTTTTCACAGTCGGACAAAGTGCTGTACACAGAACAAACAGAATCACATCGTGTTAAAAGCTGGGGAAAAGGTGCGTTTTTAGAAGTGATTTAAAAACAGACAGAGGGCTGGAGAGGGCGGGGCATCAGGTGGATCAGAGCAGAGGTACGAGGGGCGAGGCCATTCAAACATTTAAACAAAAGAATCTTAAAATCTACTCTAAAATGCACTGGAGCCAATGACGTGAGGATCAAACAGGTTCCAGTTAAAAGCCGAGCAGCAGAACCGTCTGATTTAAGCCTGAACAGAGCGCGGTACAATCGTCCAAGAGAGTGTCACGAAAACAACGACGTGTCCAACCTGCTCCTGACCTTTGATTCTGCCATTGAATCCACTTCATCCATAGAGTTCTCTGTGTTTTGTCCAAATGCAGACTTCAACCACCAACTGTACGACCTGGACTCAACAGGATTCTGACACAACGACACCAGGGTCTGAACAAAAGTGACAGAAACGAGTCTAAAACCGACAAAAATGCAACTGTAAGTGACAAAAACACGACTAAATACGACAGAAAAGTGACATAAAGCGATAAAAATCCAAATATAAACGACAAAAACACGACTAAAAGCAGCTCCTGCACAAACTGTACAGATTCTGACACATTTATGTTTGTCTGAAAATGAGGCGCAATTTGAATTTTTAGAACAATTTTCAGTCAGATCTAGTTTAAACTAAATAATAAATAAGAAATCCAAATCCTCTCTGTAAAGTATTTTGTTTTTTATTCAAACCTGGTTCTGTCCATTTTTCAGATGTAAACGTCCCAAATGTGTGGGTTTTGTGCATTATTTCTACATGACACACATTTTTCTTACTTTTCTGTGAATGAACCGCAGGAGACGTTTAACACTGACTTTTTAAAGTCCGTCTGCAGCGTCTGGCCTTAAATGTGAGAAGGTTTTCCTCATTTCGAAGGATATTTTTCCAAAAACCCGGCGTCTCTTTTGACTGTGATGGTAATAATTCATCAGGAACGTAAAGAGTGGAGACGTTTTCAAGGACGACACATATATTTTCCAGGACATTTGGCTTTTTTTAAACTTTCCATGTGTTTTCCAGACTCTGTCCCAGGTTTTCTAGAACTTCCATGACGTGTGAGAACCTGCTTTAGATGTGTCTGGTGCTGGATCTGTGTCTCGTCTTTATGCTCTTTGTGTCGTTTTTGTCTGCTCTTCGTGCTCTTCTTGCTCTTCTTGCTCCTCCTGCTCCTCGTGCTCTTCTTGCTCCTCCTGCTCTTCGTGCTCTTCTTGCTCCTCCTGCTCCTCGTGCTCCTCCTGCTCTTCGTGCTCCTCCTGCTCCTCGTGCTCTTCTTGCTCCTCCTGCTCTTCGTGCTCTTCTTGCTCCTCCTGCTCCTCGTGCTCCTCCTGCTCCTCGTGCTCTTCTTGCTCCTCCTGCTCCTCGTGCTCCTCCTGCTCCTCGTGCTCTTCGTGCTCCTCGTGCTCCTCCTGCTCTTCGTGCTCCTCCTGCTCTTCGTGCTCCTCCTGCTCTTCGTGCTCCTCCTGCTCTTCGTGCTCCTCCTGCTCTTCGTGCTCCTCCTGCTCTTCGTGCTCCTCCTGCTCTTCGTGCTCCTCCTGCTCTTCGTGCTCTTCCTGCTCTTCTTGCTCCTCGTGCTCTTCTTGCTCCTCCTGCTCCTCGTGCTCCTCCTGCTCCTCGTGCTCTTCGTGCTCCTCCTGCTCCTCGTGCTCTTCGTGCTCCTCCTGCTCCTCGTGCTCTTCGTGCTCCTCGTGCTCTTCTTGCTCCTCCTGCTCCTCGTGCTCTTCGTGCTCCTCGTGCTCCTCGTGCTCTTCGTGCTCCTCGTGCTCTTCTTGCTCCTCCTGCTCCTCGTGCTCTTCGTGCTCCTCGTGCTCCTCCTGCTCCTCGTGCTCCTCCTGCTCCTCGTGCTCTTCGTGCTCCTCCTGCTCCTCGTGCTCTTCGTGCTCCTCGTGCTCTTCTTGCTCCTCCTGCTCCTCGTGCTCTTCGTGCTCCTCGTGCTCTTCCTGCTCTTCGTGCTCCTCCTGCTCCTCCTGCTCCTCCTGCTCCTCGTGCTCTTCTTGCTCCTCGTGCTCCTCCTGCTCTTCGTGCTCCTCCTGCTCTTCTTGCTCCTCGTGCTCTTCGTGCTCCTCATGCTCTTCTTGCTCCTCGTGCTCCTCCTGCTCCTCCTGCTCCTCGTGCTCTTCTTGCTCCTCGTGCTCCTCCTGCTCTTCTTGCTCCTCGTGCTCTTCGTGCTCCTCATGCTCTTCTTGCTCCTCGTGCTCCTCCTGCTCCTCCTGCTCCTTGTGCTCTTCTTGCTCCTCGTGCTCCTCCTGCTCTTCGTGCTCCTCCTGCTCTTCTTGCTCCTCGTGCTCTTCATGCTCCTCTTGTTCTTCTTGCTCCTCGTGCTCTTCTTGCTCCTCGTGCTCCTCCTGCTCTTCTTGCTCTTCTTGTTCTTCCTGCTCCTCGTGCTCTTCATACTCCTCATGCTCCTCGTGCTCCTCATGCTCTTTGTGCTCCTCGTGCTCCTCCTGCTCCTCGTGCTCTTCCTGCTCCTCGTGCTCTTCTTGCTCCTCGTGCTCTTCTTGCTCCTCGTGCTCTTCTTGCTCCTCGTGCTCCTCTGTTCTTCCTGCTCCTCGTGCTCCTCGTGCTCTCTGTGCTCCTCGTGCTCCTCCTGCTCCTCGTGTTCTTCCTGCTCTTTGTGCTCCTTGTGCTCTTCATACTCCTCATGCTCCTCGTGCTCCTCATGCTCTTTGTGCTCCTCGTGCTCCTCCTGCTCTTCGTGCTCCTCCTGCTCTTCTTGCTCCTCGTGCTCTTCGTGCTCCTCATGCTCTTCTTGCTCCTCGTGCTCCTCCTGCTCCTCCTGCTCCTTGTGCTCTTCTTGCTCCTCGTGCTCCTCCTGCTCTTCGTGCTCCTCCTGCTCTTCTTGCTCCTCGTGCTCTTCATGCTCCTCTTGTTCTTCTTGCTCCTCGTGCTCTTCTTGCTCCTCGTGCTCCTCCTGCTCTTCTTGCTCTTTTTGTTCTTCCTGCTCCTCGTGCTCTTCATACTCCTCATGCTCCTCGTGCTCCTCATGCTCTTTGTGCTCCTCGTGCTCCTCCTGCTCCTCGTGCTCTTCCTGCTCCTCGTGCTCTTCTTGCTCCTCGTGCTCTTCTTGCTCCTCGTGCTCTTCTTGCTCCTCGTGCTCCTCTGTTCTTCCTGCTCCTCGTGCTCCTCGTGCTCTATGTGCTCCTCGTGCTCCTCCTGCTCCTCGTGTTCTTCCTGCTCTTCGTGCTCCTCGTGCTCTTCATACTCCTCATGCTCCTCGTGCTCCTCATGCTCTTTGTGCTCCTCGTGCTCCTCCTGCTCCTCGTGCTCTTCCTGCTCCTCGTGCTCTTCTTGCTCCTCGTGCTCTTCTTGCTCCTCGTGCTCCTCCTGCTCTTCTTGCTCTTTTTGTTCTTCCTGCTCCTCGTGCTCTTCATACTCCTCATGCTCCTCGTGCTCCTCATGCTCTTTGTGCTCCTCGTGCTCCTCCTGCTCCTCGTGCTCTTCCTGCTCCTCGTGCTCTTCTTGCTCCTCGTGCTCTTCTTGCTCCTCGTGCTCTTCTTGCTCCTCGTGCTCCTCTGTTCTTCCTGCTCCTCGTGCTCCTCGTGCTCTCTGTGCTCCTCGTGCTCCTCCTGCTCCTCGTGTTCTTCCTGCTCTTCGTGCTCCTCGTGCTCTTCATACTCCTCATGCTCCTCGTGCTCCTCATGCTCTTTGTGCTCCTCGTGCTCCTCCTGCTCCTCGTGCTCTTCCTGCTCCTCGTGCTCTTCTTGCTCCTCGTGCTCTTCTTGCTCCTCGTGCTCTTCTTGCTCCTCGTGCTCCTCTGTTCTTCCTGCTCCTCGTGCTCCTCGTGCTCCTCCTGCTCCTCGTGTTCTTCCTGCTCTTCGTGCTCCTCGTGCTCCTCGTGCTCCTCATGCTCTTTGTGCTCCTCGTGCTCCTCGTGCTCCTCCTGCTCCTCGTGCTCCTCCTGCTCCTCGTGCCGCTGTCTCTGACGTCAAAGTTAAATGTGAGTGTGAGGTTTTGTGCTTGACTGACTTTGTGCTGATGAAGCTCGTTCTGTTTCCTGTCGCTAAAGTCCAAGGTCCTTTGTGTCCTCCAGGAATGTCCAGGACTGTCCCGGAATGTTCTGTGATGTTCTGGAATGTTCTGTGATGTCCCGGAATGTCCCAGAATGTCCTGGAATGTCCCGGAATGTTCTGTGATGTTCTGGAATGTTCTGCAGGGGCGGACCTTCCTTTGGGCCACTGTTGCCTCGGGCCCCGATCGTCCCAGACTCTTCTCCACATCACACGACTTTAAAACAAGAAAAAGACCAACAGAACATTCTGGGCTTGTCCAGTGTCTCTGTTTAGAACAAATAAAGTTAAAGAGAAAATAAAATATAACTTTAAAATGACAAATGGGAACTACGTTTTTAAAGGAACACATTACTCCACAGTGAGGTTTTGTCTCCTTTAAGCCTGTTCTGTTGTTGGTCAAACGCTCTGGTCCCATTGACTTCATTCACAGTTTGATGAATCACAGACACGTCCTGCTGAACTCCCTCCTTCTGTGACGTTTGTTCACGTCGTTTCTTTGACCGTTTTACGTCCTTCGATCGTCACAGACTCTGGACTCGTCAGAGGAGCTCGTGTAAGCACTGTGCAGCCAGCAGAGGGCGCCTAAACTCAGTACAGGACAAACAGAACCAGATGTTCATCTTTGTTTTTATTGAAAAAAAAAACAAGTTCTAAAACATGAGATGTCACATTTAAGTTCCTCAAGATCAGGTTTAAAGGAGCATAATATTTTCCTTCAGCTGAACATTTGTAAAATGCACAAACAAACGGGAAACGTGGTTGTATTTCTTAAATATTCTTCTGGGGAACGACCCCCAAGCCCCCGTCTAAAGCCCTCGAGGTCATTTTGACTTGTCTAGATTTTTTATTTAATTTTTTATGTGTCACTATGAAACTTTCATGGACGTCCCAAACATCACAATCGATGCAACATTTTAATGTAAATAAGTATTTTTCTCTGATATAAAAAAGTGTCTTGCTCATTGACCAAAGATGCAGCTCAAAAGCTGTTAGAACATGTGATAATGCATCACTTATGGAGCACTGTGGGTGAAGTGTCTTGCCTAAGGACACAGCGCCCCCCTGTGGCTCCTGGTGTTCTAGTTTCTGACAGGATCAGGCTTTAGCGGCAGGTGCGGCTCATGCAGATGTTGCACACGTGAACTTTTCAATATTTCACTCCCAAATGTTTGAATCTGTAAAAGACAAACAAAAAAACAAAGAAAAACCAAAGAAAAACCAAAGCTTCTTTCAAGAAAAAAATCAAGAGACACAAAAAGACAGAAAACCACACCTGAAGAGAGGGGCCCGGACTCACTTTTGCCTCTGGCCCCCACATCCCCAGGTCCGCCCCTGCTGTTCTTTAATGTTCCTTAATGTTCTTTAATGTTCTTGTGTCTGTGTGAAGCTTAAACACGTCCAAAGTCTGTGTGAAACTAATGTCCTAAACTCAAATGTTCTTAAATGTGAAATATAAACTGAGAAATGTGTCCAAAGTCTGTGTGAAACTGTCTGTGTCCTGCAGGGGGCGCCGTAACCCTGTTTTATAAACGTGAATCTGTGGAATAAAGTTTTTTTTGGTTTTGGAACTCGACCGTCCTCAAGTGTTTTACTGCTTTTGTCCTGAAGGTGGCGCTGTCTGTGTAAACCTCCTGCAGTGTCAGGGCGTGTCCTGAAGGGGGCGCTGTCTCCTACAGTGTCAGGGCGTGTCCTGAAGGGGGCGGTGTCTCCTGCAGTGTCAGGGCGTGTCCTGAAGGGGGCGGTGTCTCCTGCAGTGTCAGGGCGTGTCCTGAAGGGGGCGGTGCCTCCTGCAGTGTCAGGGCGTGTCCTGAAGGGGGCGGTGCCTCCTGCAGTGTCAGGGCGTGTCCTGAAGGGGGCGGTGTCTCCTGCAGTGTCAGGGCGTGTCCTGAAGGGGGCGGTGCCTCCTGCAGTGTCAGGGCGTGTCCTGAAGGGGGCGGTGCCTCCTGCAGTGTCAGGGCGTGTCCTGAAGGGGGCGGTGCTTATTTTTAATAAAACATAAGAATCAAAATCAAGAATTAAAAACTTTAACCAAAAACATTTTAGACATTTTTTATCATTACATTTTATTTATCTGTTTTATTTATTCCGACATACATTCTTATATTATTTCATTGATTTGTTCTATTTTTATTCTTTATCCTTGTATTTATTTATTTATTTATAATTTAGTCACATTAACCCTTTGTTCTTAAAGGTCAAAGGTCACGTGTTTCTATCGTGAACGAAACAAAACAAGAACAAAAACTGGAGGAAGTGAAGTGCACGAGATCAAAGACCAGGACACAGGAGCTCCAGGTTTGACCCTCACATGGTCACATGGTCACAGGGTCACATGGTCCCGGCACATGGTCCCGGCACATGGTCACATGGTCACGTCACATGGTCACCTGGTCACCTGGTCACACGAGGGCGTTGGCTCCTGACACAGAGTTTGGAGTCGAGTAAAGGCTCCACTTCATGAAACATTGATGTGACTTTTGTTTTATTTGTGACAGAAAAGACTCCGTGACCTCTGACCTCTGACCTTTGACCTTTGACCTCTGACCTCTGACCCTGAACCAGAGAGTTCTACGGAGGATTCTCACCAGAGCCAGAGTTTAAACTATTTCTGTACAGCAGGGGGCGCTGCTCTCCCACTGGGTGTCGCTCAGCAGCCTGTAGTTGCGCGTCCTGTACAGCAGGGGGTGCTGTCTCCGCTGGTGCCACACGTGCTCGTACAGGGAGCGCACGGCGGCGCCGATGGGGCTAAAGTTAGCGTCTCGTGCTAACGCGGCGCAGTATTCCCACTGCTCCTGCTCCAGCCTCAGCAGGTGGCGCTGTCGCACGCCCCGACTGAGCCGCGCCTCCAGCCACGAGACGCTCTCCAGCGCCATCTGCTGGGCTGACGGCAGAGGCACGGCGCCCTCTAGGACGGCCAGGCAGTACTGCACCTGAGGGAGACACGGTAAACCAGGACTCAACCAGGACTAAAACAGGTCTAAACCAGGACTCAACCAGGACTAAAACAGGACTAAAGCAGGACTAAAGCAGGTCTAAAACAGGACTAAAACAGGACTCAACCAGGACTAAAACAGGACTAAACCAGGACTAAACCAGGACTAAACCAGGACTAAAGCAGGACTAAAGCAGGACTAAAACAGGACTAAACCAGAACTAAACCAGGACTCAACCAGGACTAAAACAGGACTAAACCAGGACTAAAACAGGACTCAACCAGGACTAAAACAGGACTAAACCAGAACTAAACCAGGACTCAACCAGGACTAAAAATGGACTAAAACAGGACTCAACCAGGACTAAAACTGGACTAAACCAGGACTAAACCAGGACTAAACCAGGACTAAAACAGGACTAAACCAGAACTAAACCAGGACTCAACCAGGACTAAAACAGGTCTAAAACAGGACTAAAACAGGACTAAAACAGGACTAAACCAGGACTAAACCAGGACTAAACCAGGACTAAAGCAGGACTAAAGCAGGACTAAAACAGGACTAAACCAGAACTAAACCAGGACTCAACCAGGACTAAAACAGGACTAAACCAGGACTAAAACAGGACTCAACCAGGACTAAAACAGGACTAAACCAGAA
The DNA here is from genome assembly GCA_019453435.1 of Rhinogobius similis. Taxonomy (NCBI): domain Eukaryota; kingdom Metazoa; phylum Chordata; class Actinopteri; order Gobiiformes; family Gobiidae; genus Rhinogobius; species Rhinogobius similis. The sequence continues at coordinate 18,866,997 of CM033637.1, forward strand.
CTAAACCAGGACTCAACCAGGACTAAAAATGGACTAAAACAGGACTCAACCAGGACTAAAACTGGACTAAACCAGGACTAAACCAGGACTAAACCAGGACTAAAACAGGACTAAACCAGAACTAAACCAGGACTCAACCAGGACTAAAACAGGTCTAAAACAGGACTAAAACAGGACTCAACCAGGACTAAAACAGGACTAAACCAGAACTAAACCAGGACTCAACCAGGACTAAAAATGGACTAAAACAGGACTAAAACAGGACTAAACCAGGACTCAACCAGGACTAAAACAGGACTAAACCAGAACTAAACCAGGACTCAACCAGGACTAAAACAGGACTAAACCAGAACTAAACCAGGACTCAACCAGGACTAAAAATGGACTAAAACAGGACTCAACCAGGACTAAAACTGGACTAAACCAGGACTAAACCAGGACTAAAACAGGACTAAACCAGGACTAAAACAGGACTCAACCAGGACTAAAACTGGACTAAACCAGGACTAAACCAGGACTCAACCAGGACTAAAACAGGACTAAACCAGAACTAAACCAGGACTCAACCAGGACTAAAACAGGTCTAAAACAGGACTAAAACAGGACTCAACCAGGACTAAAACAGGACTAAACCAGAACTAAACCAGGACTCAACCAGGACTAAAACAGGACTAAACCAGAACTAAACCAGGACTCAACCAGGACTAAAAATGGACTAAAACAGGACTCAACCAGGACTAAAACTGGACTAAACCAGGACTAAACCAGGACTAAAACAGGACTAAACCAGGACTAAAACAGGACTAAACCAGAACTAAACCAGGACTCAACCAGGACTAAAACAGGACTAAACCAGGACTAAAACAGAACTAAACCAGAACTAAACCAGGACTCAACCAGGACTAAAAATGGACTAAAACAGGACTCAACCAGGACTAAAACTGGACTAAACCAGGACTAAACCAGGACTAAAACAGGACTAAACCAGAACTAAACCAGGACTCAACCAGGACTAAAACTGGACTAAATCAGGACTGAACCAGGACTAAAACAGGACTGAACCAGGACTAGACAAGGACTAACTAAACCAGGACTAAAACAGGACTAAACCAGGACTAAACCAGGACTAAGACAGAACTAAACCAGGGCTAAACCAGGACTAAAACAGGGCTAAACCAGGACTAAAGCAGGTCTAAACCAGGTCTAAACCAGGACTAAACCAGGACTAAACCAGGTCTAAACCAGGACTAAAAGAGGACTACACCAGGACTAAAACAGGACTGAACCAGGACTACACCAGGACTAAAACAGGACTGAACCAGGACTGAACTAGGACTAAACCAGGACTAGACCAGGACTTTTTGAGCCTGCTGAGGCCTGAGTCTCTCTGGTCTGGTCTGGTGCAGGGCGCCCCCTGTCGGTACCTGGCAGTGGAAGTGTGGGAAGGGGCAGATCTGTTGGCAGAGGCCGATGAAGAAGACGGAGGGGAAAGACGGCGGCGTGAGCAGACGATACAGCGGCCCCACGAAGTCCGGCTCCACCCGAACGCCCAGCTCCGCCCCCGACAGGAACGGGAAGGTGAAGTTATACCCCGTACAGAGGAGGAGGACGTCCGCCCGAACCACTGTGCCGTCCTGAAACACAGAGAGAGACGCTAACGAGAGACGCTAACGAGAGACGCTAACCACTAAACACAGAGAGAGACGCTAACGAGAGACGGTAACCACTGTGCCGTCCTGAAACACAGAGAGAGACGCTAACGAGACGCTAACAAGAGACGCTAACCACTGTGCCGTCCTGAAACACAGAGAGAGAGGCTAACGAGAGACGCTAACGAGAGACGCTAACGAGAGACGCTAACCACTGTGCCGTCCTGAAACACAGAGAGAGACGCTAACAAGAGACGCTAACCACTGTGCCGTCCTGAAACACAGAGAGAGAGGCTAACGAGACGCTAACGAGAGACGCTAACCACTGTGCCGTCCTGAAACACAGAGAGAGACGCTAACGAGACGCTAATGAGAGACGCTAACCACTGTGCCGTCCTGAAACACAGAGAGAGACGCTAACGAGACGCTAATGAGAGACGCTAACCACTAAACACAGAGAGAGACGCTAACGAGAGACGCTAACGAGAGACGCTAACCACTAAACACAGAGAGAGACGCTAACGAGAGACGCTAACGAGAGACGCTAACCACTGTGCCGCCCTGAAACACAGAGAGAGACGCTAACGAGACGCTAACCACTGTGCCGTCCTGAAACACAGAGAGAGACGCTAACGAGAGACGCTAACGAGAGACGCTAACCACTGTGCCGCCCTGAAACACAGAGAGAGACGCTAACGAGAGACGCTAACCACTGTGCCATCCTGAAACACAGAGAGACGCTAACAAGAGACGCTAACGAGAGACGCTAATGAGACGCTAACGAGAGACGCTAACCACTGTGCCGTCCTGAAACACAGAGAGAGACGCTAACGAGAGACGCTAACCACTGTGCCGTCCTGAAACACAGAGAGACGCTAACGAGAGACGCTAACGAGAGACGCTAACGAGAGACGCTAACGAGAGACGCTAACGAGAGACGCTAACGAGAGACGCTAACGAGAGACGCTAACGAGAGACGCTAACGAGAGACGCTAACCACTGTGCCGTCCTGAAACACAGAGAGAGACGCTAACGAGAGATGCTAACGAGAGACGCTAACCACTGTGCCGTCCTGAAACACAGAGAGATGCTAACGAGAGACGCTAACCACTGTGCCGTCCTGAAACACAGAGAGAGACGCTAACGAGAGACGCTAACGAGAGACGCTAACCACTGTGCCGCCCTGAAACACAGAGAGAGACGCTAACGAGAGACGCTAACCACTGTGCCGCCCTGAAACACAGAGAGAGACGCTAACGAGAGACGCTAACCACTGTGCCGTCCTGAAACACAGAGAGACGCTAACAAGAGACGCTAACGAGAGACGCTAATGAGACGCTAACGAGAGACGCTAACCACTGTGCCGTCCTGAAACACAGAGAGAGTCGCTAACGAGACGCTAACCACTGTGCCGTCCTGAAACACAGAGAGACGCTAACGAGAGACGCTAACGAGACGCTAACGAGACGCTAACGAGACGCTAACCACTGTGCCGTCCTGAAACACAGAGAGACGCTAACGAGAGTTGCTAACGAGAGTCGCTAACCACTGTGCCGTCCTGAAACACAGAGAGATGCTAACGAGAGACGCTAACCACTGTGCCGTCCTGAAACACAGAGAGACGCTAACTAGAGACGCTAACGAGACGCTAACGAGACGCTAATGAGAGACGCTAACGAGAGACGCTAACGAGAGACGCTAACGAGAGACGCTAACGAGAGACGCTAACGAGACGCTAACCACTGTGCCGTCCTGAAACACAGAGAGAGACGCTAACGAGAGATGCTAACGAGAGACGCTAACCACTCTGCTGTCCTGAAACACAGAGAGAGAGGCTAACAAGAGACGCTAACGAGAGACGCTAACCACTCTGCCGTCCTGAAACACAGAGAGAGAGGCTAACGAGAGATGCTAACGAGAGACGCTAACCACTCTGCCGTCCTGAAACACAGAGAGAGAGGCTAACGAGAGACGCTAACGAGAGACGCTAACCACTCTGCCGTCCTGAAACACAGAGAGAGATGCTAACGAGACGCTAACGAGAGACGCTAACCACTCTTGCTGCGATCTGTCACTTTTACTCATGTCGTGAGTAGAAATGTCTGTTTTTTGGTCAGAAGTGACAGGGTCGCACCTGAAGCTGCAGAGCGCCGTCCTCCTGAACTCTGAGGATGGAGTCGGTCTCTGAGACGTTTGAGGGAAGAGGAAACGTCAGGCGAGGAGATCTGTGACTCAGGAACACCTTCAACACACACAAACTCCTGTTAGCATACTCCTGTTAGCATACTCTGATTATCCTGCTCCTGTTAGCATACTCCTGTTAGCATACTCTGATTATCCTGCTCCTGTTAGCATACTCCTGTTAGCATACTCTGGTTATCCTGCGCCTGTTAGCATACTCCTATTAGCATACTCTGATTATCCTGCTCCTGTTAGCATACTCTAATTATCCTGCTCCTGTTAGCATACTCCTATTAGCATACTCTGATTATCCTGCTCCTGTTAGCATACTCTGATTATCCTGCTCCTGTTAGCATACTCCTATTAGCATACTCTGATTATCCTGCTCCTGTTAGCATACTCCTGTTAGCATACTCTGGTTATCTTTGTTGTTTCCTTTGTTTTATATCAGTCCTGAGCTACAGGAGAACCCTCTGTGGCTCTGGAGAACCCTCTGTGACTCAGGAGAACCCTCTGAGGCTCAGGAGAACCCTCTGTGACTCAGGAGAACCCTCTGTGGCTCTGGAGAACCCTCTGTGACTCAGGAGAACCCTCTGGCTCTGGAGAACCCTCTGTGGCTCTGGAGAACCCTCTGTGACTCAGGAGAACCCTCTGTGACTCAGGAGAACCCTCTGAGGCTCAGGAGAACCCTCTGTGGCTCAGGAGAACCCTCTGGCTCTGGAGAACCCTCTGTGGCTCAGGAGAACCCTCTGAGGTTCTGGAGAACCCTCTGTGGCTCAGGAGAACCCTCTGTGGCTCAGGAGAACCCTCTGAGGCTCTGGAGGACCCTCTGTGACTCAGGAGAACCCTCTGTGGCTCTGGAGAACCCTCTGTGGCTCAGGAGAACCCTCTGAGGCTCTGGAGGACCCTCTGTGACTCAGGAGAACCCTCTGTGGTTCTGGAGAACCCTCTGAGGCTCTGGAGAACCCTCTGTGACTCTGGAGAACCCTCTGAGGCTCAGGAGAACCCTCTGTGACTCTGGAGAACCCTCTGAGGCTCTGGAGAACCCTCTGTGACTCAGGAGAACCCTCTGTGGCTCTGGAGAACCCTCTGAGGCTCTGGAGAACCCTCTGTGACTCTGGAGAACCCTCTGAGGCTCAGGAGAACCCTCTGTGACTCTGGAGAACCCTCTGTGGCTCTGGAGAACCCTCTGTGACTCAGGAGAACCCTCTGAGGCTCAGGAGAACCCTCTGTGACTCTGGAGAACCCTCTGTGGCTCTGGAGAACCCTCTGTGACTCAGGAGAACCCTCTGAGGCTCTGGAGAACCCTCTGTGACTCTGGAGAACCCTCTGCGGCTCTGGAGAACCCTCTGAGGCTCTGGAGAACCCTCTGTGACTCTGGAGAACCTTCTGAGGCTCTGGAGGACCCTCTGAGGCTCTGGAGAACCCTCTGAGGCTCTGGAGAACCCTCTGAGGCTCAGGAGAACCCTCTGAGGCTCTGGAGAACCCTCTGAGGCTCTGGAGAACCCTCTGAGGCTCTGGAGAACCCTCTGGTGCAGTACCTTGTGGGCCACAGTGGACAGTTCCATGGAGATGTCGATCCCTGAAGCTCTGGCTCCTAAAACCATCACAGTTTTTCCTGAGAACGGCTCTGGACGCCGATAACTGTGACTGTGGAGCACTTCACCTGGAACAGAACCAGCAACCACACAGTCACACGGCAGAAGGTCCACGGTCCGGTCCTCGGTCCTCAGTCCACAGTCCAGGGTCCTGTCCTCGGTCCGGTCCACAGTCCTCGGTCCGGTCCTCGGTCCTCGGTCTCACCTCTGAAGTGCTGCAGGCCTGAGATCTTCGGGACGTGAGGGTCAGAGTAGTGTCTGCAACATCACACACATTTAAACCATGTCTGCTCCAGGACCAGGACCAGGACCAGAGCCAGGACCAGGACCAGACCAGGACCAGGACCAGGACCAGGACCAGAGCCAGGACCAGGACCAGGACCAGGACCAGAGCCAGGACCAGGACCAGAGCTGACTCAAACCTGGGACCCTCTGGCTGTGGGGTGAGGGCTGTGGTCGAGACTCAAACCCGGGACCCTGTGGCTGTGGTCGAGACTCAAACCCGGGACCCTGTGGCTGTGGTCGAGACTCAAACCCGGGACCCTGTGGCTGTGGTCGAGACTCAAACCCGGGACCCTGTGGCTGTGGTCGAGACTCAAACCCGGGACCCTGTGGCTGTGGTCGAGACTCAAACCCGGGACCCTGTGGCTGTGGTTGAGACTCAAACCAAGGACCCTCTGGCTGTGGGGTGAGAGCTGTGGTCTGGGATTCAAACCTGGGACCCTGTGGCTGTGGGGCGAGGGCTGTGGTCGAGACTCAAACCCAGGACCCCCTGGCTGTGGGGCGAGGGCTGTGGTCTGGGACTCAAACCCGGGACCCTTTGGCTGTGGGGCGAGGGCTGTGGTCTGGGATTCAAACCTGGGACCCTGTGGCTGTGGGGCGAGGGCTGTGGTCGAGACTCAAACCCAGGACCCCCTGGCTGTGGGGCGAGGGCTGTGGTCTGGGACTCAAACCCGGGACCCTTTGGCTGTGGGGCGAGGGCTGTGGTCTGGGACTCAAACCCAGGACCCTCTGGCTGTGGTTGAGACTCAAACCCGGGACCCTCTGGCTGTGGGGTGAGAGCTGTGGTCTGGGATTCAAACCCGGGACCCTGTGGCTGTGGGGCGAGGGCTGTGGTCGAGACTCAAACCCGGGACCCTGTAGCTGTGGGGCGAGGGCTGTGGTCGAGCCTCAAACCCAGGACCCTCTGGCTGTGGTTGAGACTCAAACCCGGGACCCTGTGGCTGTGGTCGAGACTCAAACCCGGGACCCTGTGGCTGTGGTCGAGACTCAAACCCGGGACCCTTTGGCTGTGGTCGAGACTCAAACCCGGGACCCTGTGGCTGTGGTCGAGACTCAAACCCGGGACCCTTTGGCTGTGGTCGAGACTCAAACCCGGGACCCTGTGGCTGTGGTCGAGACTCAAACCCGGGACCCTGTGGCTGTGGGGCGAGGGCTGTGGTCTGGGACTCAAACCCGGGACCCTGTGGCTGTGGGGCGAGGGCTAAAACAAACCCGGAGCAGATGAACACCGAGTCGAATCTCTCCGTCCGCTCGGACCCGGCGCCGTCTGATGATGTCACCTCCCACTCGGTCCTGGACTTCCTGTCTGCCGTCTCCATGACGACGGGCCTCACGCGCCGCACCGCCGTGTTGAACTGAGGACACAGTGACACGTTTACGCCCCCTGGTGGCCAAAACACTAACCCTAACCCCAAAGAACACAATCACAACAATTATCACAGCTTTGGAGACGCCGGAGTCACTGAGCGGTGGCGCCCTCTGCTGGCTGCGGAGGGAGTGACACGCATTAGACACTCGGTGCTTGTTCTGCTGAAACGATCGTCATCAGAGTCTGAGACGATCGAAGGACGTCACTGATGGAGGGAGTTCAACAGGACGTGTGTGTGACTCGTCAAACTGTGAATGAAGTCGATGGGACCAACAACACAATCTGAACAATGGACAGAACCAGGTCTTGGTTCATTTTGTCACATATTAGTTTATTTCTTATTTAGTTTAAACTAGATCCGACTGAAAATTGTCCTAAAAATTCAAATTGCGTCTCATTTCAGACGTCAAACTGTAATAAATGTGTCAGAATCAGACGAACAAACCCCGGTGTCGTTGAATCTTCAGATTGTACAGTTTTTAGTCGCGTTCTTGTCGTTTATATTTTTGGATTTTTATTGTTTTCTGTCTCTTTTGTGTCCCGTGTCGTCTTCAGGACAAACTGGACTCGTTTGTTGTTTCTCATTCGACAAAAATACAGTTGAGATGAATATATTTCAAATTTTGTTAAAGTTCTTTACACATTTGATCCATGGATGTATTAAAAGAACTGGATAAGCCCCGCCCCCTCTGTCTGTGTCCCAGATTGATTCGTGGTCGTGCGAGGTACTGCAGCCTTTTTCTAAAATGTCACATTATAATCACAGACAGGACTGAATTATTATCAGTATTTAAATAAAATAGAAGGAAATGTTCTTTTCTACCGTTTATAAAATCACACAAATTACCGTTTTTATATGAAGTGGGGGATTGTGGTCACGTGGTGCCCTAAAGCAAAGATGGCCGCCTCCGTATCAGGAAGTAAAGCAAAGATGGCCGCCTCCGTATCAGGAAGTAAAACAAAGATGGCCGCCTCCGTGTCAGGAAGTAAAACAAAGATGGCCGCCTCCGTGTCAGGAAGTAAAACAAAGATGGCCGCCTCCGTGTCAGGAAGTAAAACAAAGATGGCCGCCTCCGTATCAGGAAGTAAAACAAAGATGGCCGCCTCCGTATCAGGAAGTAAAACAAAGATGGCCGCCTCCGTATCAGGAAGTAAATGCGGAAGTAAGAAATTTTTTTGGGGTCATGAACCAATGAGCTCAGGCCACAGGGAGGAACAGGACGGCCGGAAGGCACCAACATGGCGGCCCGATAAGTCGTGTTTTGCTGGAGCTCCGAAAAACCGCAAAATTTGGACGTTAAATACATATTTTTTCCACTGGAAAAGTGATTATGGACACTCAGAAGTTGATTAAACCTGCAAAATTGCAGTTTGCTCCTCCGAAATCCAACGCGAAGAAGCTGTCGAAAGTAACAGAAAGTGAACACGACTATGCTAATATGGAAGTTGCTAATACAGGACCAAATAAGCGCGAACGTGGAGTAGACTCGGCGCCGTCGACTCCATCAAAACAACAGCCGGAGGAAAAAAGGACCAAACCAGCTGAGGAAGGTGATGGTATCTCCAATAAAACAATATTTGATGCCATCTTGGCACTGGAGAAGAAATTTGAGACTCAGCTCGAGGACATCAAAGAACAAAATAGACAGAATGCGGCCATGGTTACCAGTTTGGCAAAGGCTGTGGAGTTTAATGCTAAAGAAATGGAGGATTGCAAAAAGAAAGTTGTTCGGCTGGAGAAGACAAACGAACAGCTGCTCAAAGAAAACTGTGAACTGAAAGAAAGAGTAAAAGAACAAGAACGATACAGAATGAGATGAAAGGTATAAAAGAAAACAAGGACGAGAACATTAGAGCATCTGTAGTGCAAATTCTGCAAAAGATTCCTCCAGATTTGAAGTTGGATGAGGCAGTGGATATTGTCCATAGATTAGGGAAACGAGTTGAGGACAGGAACAGAAATGTTGTTGTTCTTTTCACTCAAAGACGAATAAAAGAAGAAATCTGGAAACGAAGCAAACATTCTCCAGTCTGCAAAGAAGAAGGCATCAGATTTACAGAGATGTTACCACAAGAGGACCTGGAAAACCGACGACGTCTTTGGCCTTTGATTGAGGAGGCGAGACGTGCTGGTAAACGAGGTCCACATGGATTCATCGATGGACGTAAAGTTGAGGAGAAAAGGGCCAATTGATTCTGTCAAGAATTGACACAGTGGAAAATTTGTTGGCGGTTGGAGGAGCTCATCTTTTAGACCGTTTTTTCTTTCTCTTTTACACGGGGTGAGTGAAATCTTGATTATAGTTCATGATAAATGTTAATATTTTATTTGGTTCTTTAAATGTTAGGGGCTTGAAAGAAATTGTCAAAAGAAAAGCTTTATTTTTGTATTGTAAAGGTCAAAAATCTAACTGTGTATTTCGTCAAGAAACTCATTCTTCAGACAGTGACGTTACTTTCTGGTCAAACCAATGGGGCGATAAGATCCTGTTCAGCCACGGCTCATCAAGATGGGGAGGTGTGGCCATATGTTTCAACAACTTTCCTGGAGAAGTCATGACACACCGGACAGACATGAATGGACACTGGTTGACTGCTGTAATGAAAGTTTAACAAATGTATATGGGTACAACAATGACAGTCAGAATAAAGTAATGTTAGAAGAAATAACCAACACAATGTCAGAACTAAAAGGTCGATATCCTACTGAGTATATTCTGATGGGTGGAGACTGGTACATGACATTTGATGAGTGGTATGACAGATGGCCTTCAAGAGCTAGTAGACCTCAATACAATAACATAATGTGGGAATTTATGGCAAATAATAATCTGATAGATATTTGGAAAGTAATGAATCCAGGGCTTCAGTGTTTTTCTTGGTTTAGTCTAGAATTGACTATTGGTTAGGAAGTGATCATATTTGCAAACAAACTTCGAAAGTTGTAATTTCAAATGCACCTCTTTCAGATCATTGTTTCTTCGGCTGAATTTAGAACCTGAAATCAGGAAATCAAATAAAAAAAGTTTTTGGAAGTTTAATGCCAAATTTTTACAAAATGAAGATTATTGCAATATAGTTAAAAGGATAATTAATGATATTAAGGCTAATGTTTCGATTATAGGACACATCAATAAATGGGAATTTATAAAATTTAAGATTAGAGAATTTAGTATTCAGTTTGGTAAAGACCAAATCCGAAAACAAAGAGAATATGAGAGTAAGTTACTTCAAGAAATGAGTCAATGTTGCAGTCAAAACGAATTAACAACTCAAGAAAAAAGTAGACTTATGGAATTGCAAACTCTATTAGATCAACGCTCTGAATAAAGCACAAGGTGCTTTTGTCAGATCTCGTGCCAAATGGATTGAGGCGGGAGAGAAAAACTCTTCTTACTTTTTCAACTTGGAAAAGAGTAGACAAAAAAGAAATTTTATAAGTAGCCTATTAATTAATGAAAATGAATGCAAAGATTCTAAAATGATAGAAAATGAGGTTTATGAATTCTATTCTAAATTATATTCCTCTCACTATTCCCAAAATGAGTGTGATGTTTTTTTTGATCAAACTGGTCATTTGATTCCTAAGATTGATAGGTCATTTAAAGAATTTTGTGATTCAGACCTAAAAATTGAGGAATTGGATGCGGTTATTAAAACAATGACATCTAATAAGTCCCAGGCTGTGATGGGCTCACAGTTAACTTTTACAAATTCTTCTGGGAAGATGTGAGGGACATATTGTTTAAAGCATTATTAGCTTGTATTGAACAGGGAGAGCTGATGAACAGTATGAAACAAGGGATAATTACTCTAATCCCTAAAACAGGCAAAGATAAACGGCTATTGGAAAATTTAAGACCCATAACACTCTTAAACACTGATTACAAAATCTTTTCTGGTTCAATTGCAGCAAGAATTAAACATAGAATTAGTGAAACACAATCAGGTTTTTTAAAGGAGAGAAACATCCATAATAATATTAGACTTGTCTTAGATTTAATTGATTATAGTGATTTAATTGATGATGAAAGTTTTATTTTTTTCTGGATTTTTATAAAGCATTCGATTCTGTAGAACATCCCTTTATTTTAGAAACTCTAACTCGATTCGGATTTGGTGTAAAATTTAGAAACACTGTTAATATTCTGTATAATGATATAAATAGCTCTGTATCCTTAGGCCATGGAACATGCAAAAGATTCAACATTAAACGAGGGATTGGTCACGGCTGTGGAAGCTCGCCCTTATTGTTTATAATGGTTGCAGAGATGCTCGCTATTTTAATAAAAAATAGTGATATTGCTGGTATTGACGTCATGGGCAAAACGTTAATAATTAGTCAACTAGCTGATGACACAACCCTCTTTCTAAAAAATAAAGATCAAATTCCCTTAGCACAACAAATTATTGCTAAATTTTCTAAAGCCTCAGGTCTGCAACTAAATTTGAATAAATGCGAATTATTTGCTCTAAAAGACGATTCTCAACATTCATTCTACAATATTAAGGTGAAGAAAGAGGTGAAATACTTAGGTGAACTTATTACAAAAGACAAATGTAAGTGATAACATTGACAAATGTAAGTTAACTTTAAATAGATGGTTACAACGAGATATTACTGTCTTTGGTAGGATATTACTGACCAAAATGGATAGTCTCTCTAGATGAATCTATCCAGTATATTCTCTCCCTATATCAAAAAGAATGATCAAAACAATTAATAGCTTAAACTTTAATTTCATTTGGAGGAACAAATGCCATTACATAGGAAAAGATGATTTAGTCAAACCTTATGGTGATGGAGGGGGAAATGCAATTGATTTTGACATCATGAATGGTGGATTGAAACTTAAATGGCTAAAATCCTTTTTAAACAATAGCCACTCTATTTGGTTTTACATACCCAACTTAATTTTTAATCAACTTGGAGGAATTAATTTTCTTTTAAAATGTGATTTTGTTTTAAATAAACTACCGGTTAAACTTTCTGATTTTCACCAACAGGTCCTTCTTTACTGGAAAATGATATTCAAACATAATTTTACCTCCATAACAGCCCAGTGTGGAATAATAGATATATAAAGCTCTTCATTGAGGAATGGTTTTCCAAAGGAGTGTGGGCTGTAGCTCACTTCATAAATGATGATGGACATATTTTACAACATGACTCTTTCTGTCAGAAATTTCAAATTCAATGTAATAGAAGAAAATATAACCAGACTGTGAAGGCGATCCCAGTGTGGATTCGAACTATGGTTGAACAGGATGTGATGTATTCTGATATTTCTCCTGGACTGAGACAACTGTGCATTGAAGGCGTTATATTTTGTGATAAGAAATGCAATAACACATTTCTAAGATGTTCCTTATTAAATTATTGTTTTCCAAATTCTGTTAAAAGGAATTACATTCTTAAAGATTTCCAAAAGGAAGAAATTAAAAAGATTAGAATTAAATATCTCTCATTTCCAATTCCTTTCAAAGCTAAAGAAATACAATTTAAAAATTTAAATAAAATTTACCCAACTAACGAATTTCTTAAAAACTAATTTAAAATTGAAACTGGTAAATGTTCATTCTGTGAAACTGTTGATGAAGATTTGGAACATCTTTTCTTTTTTTGTGATGTTATACGAAGATTTTGGCTTGATTTTCAGTCTTGGCTCCAGTCTGGAGGAAGTGTGTTTGCCCCTCTAACTATTAAAGAAATTGAATTTGGAATATTTTTAAAAGATTTCAAAATTGATTATGGTATTAATAATTTATTACTTTTGGGTAAACATTTTATTCGTAAATGCCGTTTTTTCAAAAATCTAAACCTAATATTGTTCACTGGAAGAATGACCTAAGTCTATTTGTCAAATCACTGCGTTAATAGAAGTTAAAGGTGCTGTCTTTCTTATTTCTTTTTGGACGACTTTGATTTGACCTGAAGTTATGTAAAATGACTTACGTTGCCCCTGTTTTTTGTTGTTATATATGTGTAAACATGTATATATGTTTATATATATTCTTTGTATAGTATGTAACATTTGTCTTATGTACATGTGTATATGTATACATATATATATATACATGGTATTGTAGGTATATGGTGCTGTTTTTGTTTTTGTTTTTTGTTTGTATTCACTGGTTCAGCAATTAATAAAAAAAAAAAAAAAAAAAAAAATAAAAAACGGAACAGGGCGGCCATCTTGGATTCATCTTCCAGGTTTTATTATAGTTCTATGGTTTGATCACGGTTTAGCTATTTTTTCGTTTTACTTCCTGGTTGTAAATGATGACATCACACTAGGAAGTTACCATAGCAACCGTCCTGTACACGGGGCCAAAACTCATTTAATGTGACAGATTTTTTTTTAATTTTACAAATAAAAATACATGTGACGCCTTTATTTTGTTAAAGCAATGTTTAGAGAATAAAAAAACTTGTTTCTTTTGCGTAAATTATGCGTAACCTTTGACCTCCCCAGTGTGATGTCATCGTCTGGTCACTTCCTGTTGTTTATTTACAACGGCTCCAAAACGTATCTGTGCAACTGGTATTAACACAAGAAAGAAAGTCAAAATCATCACATCTGTCTGACCCACAGGGGGCGACTCAGCAAAGGCACAGGTCACAGGTCAAAGGTCAAAGGTCAAAGGTCGGCTCACCCTGATGTTTGGCCCGAGGCTGAAGTGCTCGCAGTATTTGTGCAGATATCGCAAAACGTCACGATGAGAAAGAAAACTGTCCAGCTCCGGCTCGAACGGGAAGTCGGGGAACATCATCACCTCTTTGGGAAGATTAGTCCTGAAACAGACCCCGTCCCACCAGAGGAGGGCCAGATTAGACCCAGAACAGACCCCGTCCCACCAGAGGAGGGCCAGATTAGACCCAGAACAGACCCCGTCCCACCAGAACAGACCCCGTCCCACCAGAACAGACCCCGTCCCACCAGAGGAGGGCCAGATTAGACCCAGAACAGACCCCGTCCCACCAGAACAGACCCCGTCCCACCAGAGGAGGGCCAGATTAGACCCAGAACAGACCCCGTCCCACCAGAGGAGGGCCAGATTAGACCCAGAACAGACCCCGTCCCACCAGAGGAAGGCCAGATTAGACCCAGAACAGACCCCGTCCCACCAGAGGAAGGCCAGATTAGACCCAGAACAGACCCCGTCCCACCAGAGGAGGGCCAGATTAGACCCAGAACAGACCCCGTCCCACCAGAGGAAGGCCAGATTAGACCCAGAACAGACCCCGTCCCACCAGAACAGAGCCCGTCCCACCAGAACAGACCCCGTCCCACCAGAGGAGGGCCAGATTAGACCCAGAACAGACCCCGTCCCACCAGAACAGACCCCGTCCCACCAGAGGAGGGCCAGATTAGACCCAGAACAGACCCCGTCCCACCAGAGGAGGGCCAGATTAGACTCCAGAACAGACCCCGTCCCACCAGAGTTGTGCCAGATTAGACCCAGAACAGACCCCGTCCCACCAGAGGAAGGCCAGATTAGACCCAGAACAGACCCCGTCCCACCAGAGGAGGGCCAGATTAGACCCAGAACAGACCCAGACCCACCAGACGAGGGCCAGATAAGACCCAGAACAGACCCCGAAACACAAGAGCAGGGCCAGATTAGACCCAGAACAGACCACGACCCACCAGAACAGACCCGTCCCACCAGAGGAGGGCCAGATTAGACCCAGAACAGACCCTGCCCCACCAGAGGAGGGCCAGATTAGACCCAGAACAGACCTCTGCCCCACCAGAGGAGGGCCAGATTAGACCCAGAACAGACCCCGTCCCACCAGAGGAGGGCCAGATTAGACCCAGAACAGACCCCGTCCCACCAGAACAGACCCAGTCACACCACAGCAGGCACACATTAGACCCAGAACAGACCCAGTCACACCAGAGGAGGGCCAGATTAGACCCAGAACAGACCCCGTCCCACCAGAACAGACCCCGTCCCACCAGAGGAGGGCCAGATTAGACCCAGAACAGACCCCGTCCCACCAGAGGAGGGCCAGATTAGACCCAGAACAGACCCCGTCCCACCAGAGGAGGGCCAGATTAGACCCAGAACAGACCCCGTCCCACCAGAGGAAGGCCAGATTAGACCCAGAACAGACCCCGTCCCACCAGAGGAAGGCCAGATTAGACCCAGAACAGACCCCGTCCCACCAGAGGAGGGCCAGATTAGACCCAGAACAGACCCCGTCCCACCAGAGGAGGGCCAGATTAGACCCAGAACAGACCCCGTCCCACCAGAACAGACCCCGTCCCACCAGAGGAGGGCCAGATTAGACCCAGAACAGACCCCGTCCCACCAGAGGAGGGCCAGATTAGACCCAGAACAGACCCCGTCCCACCAGAGGAGGGCCAGATTAGACCCAGAACAGACCCCGTCCCACCAGAACAGAGCCCGTCCCACCAGAACAGACCCCGTCCCACCAGAGGAGGGCCAGATTAGACCCAGAACAGACCCCGTCCCACCAGAACAGACCCCGTCCCACCAGAGGAGGCCCAGATTAGACCCAGAACAGACCCCGTCCCACCAGAGGAGGCCCAGATTAGACCCAGAACAGACCCCGTCCCACCAGATCCCACCAGAGGAGGGCCAGATTAGACCCAGATGCCCTCCCACCAAACTAAGTCACGATCAGAACATTTTGAGAACCTGAAACATAGACTTTAAGTTTCATTTTTACTTGTTTTTGTTTGTTTTACTCGTGTTTGTTCCTTTTAGCTCCATATTGTCACCTCGAGTCGTGTTTTTGTCACATTCAGTGTCTGATTCTCTCGGAGGATCCTCACCTGAGGTTCTGGTACATGCTGCTGTGAGGCGCTGGTCCTGGTCCTGGTCCTGGTCCTGGCTCTAGTCCTGGTCCTGGCCCTGGTCCTGGTTCTGGTCCTGGTCCTGGTCCTGGCTCTGGTCCTGGCTCTGGTCCAGGTCCTGGTCCGGGTCGGTCTTCGTAGACCCAGGTTCCTCCGACGCTCGGTCCGGACTCGAACACGACGGGAGCCGAGAACGACCCGGGTTTGGACAGAACGTGTCGAGCGGCGCAGAGACCGGCCGCACCCGCCCCGACCACCGCCACCCGGAGCGCCATGGCAGGACCGGGACCGAGACCGGGACTGAGACCGGGAGCAGGAGCAGGACCAGGACCGGGACCGGGACCAGGAGCAGGACCGGGACCGGGACTGAGACCGGGAGCAGGAGCAGGAGCAGGACCAGGAGCAGGAGCAGGAGCAGGACCAGGACCAGGAGCAGGAGCGGGACCGGGACCGGGACTGAGACCGGGACCAGGACTGAGACCAGGACTGAGACCGGGAGCAGGAGCAGGACCGGGACCAGGAGCAGGAGCAGGAGCAGGACCAGGACCGAGACCGGGACTGACACCGGGACTGAGACCGGGACCGGGACCAGGAGCAGGACTGAGAGCAGGGCTGAGACCGGGACCGGGAGCAGGACCAGGACCAGGAGCAGGACCAGGACTGAGACCGAGACTGAGACCAGGAGCAGGACCGGGACCGGGACCAGGACTGAGACCGAGAGCAGGACCGAGACCGGGAGCAGGAGCAGGACCAGGACTGAGACCGAGACTGAGACCAGGAGCAGGACCGGGACCGGGACTGAGACCAGGAGCAGGGGCAGGACCGGGACCAGGACCAGGACCAGGACCGAAAGCAGGACCGGGATCAGGACCGGGACCAGGACCGGGACCAGGACCGGGACCAGGACCAGGACCGAAAGCAGGACCGGGACCAGGACCAGGACCAGGAGCAGGACCAGGACCAGGACCGGGAGCAGGACCAGGACCAGGACCGGGACCAGAGCAGGACCAAGGAAAGCAGCAGGACCGGCCTGTCGCCCTCTGCTGACCTGAGGGAGAAACAGCAGAGCTTAATCTTATGGACTTTAGAGCAGGGGCCCGAAGTGGGGCCCGCGGGCCAAACCTGGCCCACCAGAGGGTCTGATGTGTCCGGCTGGAGTCGACTAAAGGCCCGTCCCATCGACCCATTCATCGACTAAAGGGGTGTGGCAGTATTTCCATGGATTTGACCCAAACTCAGACACAACACCAGGAAACTGTGTTTATACGTTTGGATCTAAAATGTTCAGCAAACTCTCCTCGTCCTTGTGTTTGTCATAAAAATCCTTAATGAGTCGATGATAATAATGTTGGTCTAAGACTCCATCGACCGCGGCCCACGATGAGCTGAGGTCGAGTCTGTTTGGGTCAATTCTGGGCCAAAAAGACTGAGCCGACGCAAAAGAAACTAAATCGAGTCCATTCCTCCAAAACACGTTAATTAAAGGTCATTTGATCATGATGTATTTGCAGATAAACACATTAAATAAAACCCATTATACGTACACATTGTGGCCCGTTGTGGGTGCCCTCGATTTAAACCCATTAAAGCAAAAACATGATGCACTTTTCATCGTGATCGTCCGTTAACCCTGCTCTTGATGCCACGTCATGTCTTTAAATTAAAAAAAGGTTCTTCTCTGCCGTTTGCCTCGACGTCGTATTTGAACAAACGTCACAGAAGGAGGGAGTTCAACAGGAAGTGTGTGTGACTCATCAAACTGTGAAGTCGATAGAAAAGTCACTGCAGAGTAACGTGCTCCTTTAACACGTCTCACAAAAACATGTTCAAGTGTAACGTCATGTGACTGAGTGAGGATCAATGTGAGGACGTGACACAGAGCGCCCCCTGCAGGAGGTCAGGAGTCAGAGCCGCAAACAAGAGCTTTGACTTACAATAATTACACTTTTGTGAAGCTCAGATCAGTATTTTTTCATCTTTTGGAACAGAAAAAACTGACATTTCTAACCTGAAAATCCTAAATTATTGTTTATTTATTCATTTATTTATATAAAGACTAGAAACCATCGAGTAAATGAATGAACATAATTATTAATGAACTCGTCACATCGATGGATGAGGGTTTGCGATTATATAACGTACATAAAGTGTGCGTTAAACGTCGTCTTTGAGTTTTAACGACAAAAACAAACCTGGAGCGACACAGTGAACAGACCAGGTCCTGCTCAGCTTTCCTCTCATTTAAAGTGCACTGCGTAACATTTACACGGTTTAACTGTCTGAATGTAACTGAACAATGGTTTAGAGAAGTGGGCGGAGACACGGGGTGGGTGAAAACAGAAACACAGGACGCACCAGAAAACAAGAAAGTGATGAGCAAACACTGTGAACAGTAAAGAGGAGCTCGTTTAGCAGAACACGTCTCCTTTAAAGGGAGTTACGTGACTAAAGTGAATGTTTAACCAGATGAACTTTGACCGAAACTTAAAAAACATCATTTAATCAACACTCGCGGCTTTTATCAGTTTTGTTGGTTCAGTTAAGGAGCTTTGAGCACAAGAAAAGCCCAAAACATTCACATAAACGTTAAAACGGTTATGTATGTAGCCCCAGTGCGCATGCTCGCGGGTGTTACCTGAGTGCGGGTTAAACGCGGCACAGACACGTGTTTTATCGACACTTCGGGTCCTAAACGCAGCTCGCGGGCGGTGGGTCTTACTGTCCGCGCGGGTCCGCTCCGCCGGGACGAAGGAAAAGTGTCGAACCCCGCGGAAGAAACACGCATGCGCAGGTGTACTACGATGCACCGCGGTCCCCGGATGTGAACTCATCAATGATTGACATCAGTTTTGTTCAGGAGTTTCATGAAAACGACTTTCAGAGAAAGTTCTGTAAATGTGTTAAACATGTCTTCAAACACGTCCGCGGGACAATCATCAGGAAAATGTGAAAAGGACAAAAGGTTAATCTGTTCATCGGATTTAATCTGCAATAAACCTAAACTACGAGGAGCGAAGAAAGAAGATTTAAATGTGAAAAGCTGCAGGACATCCGGTTGTCCATTGGAGCACTGCACACTGTACGCTGTACAGTGTAGTACAGTGTACAGTGTACTACACTGTACTACAGTGTACTACACTGTACTACAGTGTACTACAGTGTACTACAGTGTACTACAGTGTACTACAGTGTACTACAGTGTACTACAGTGTAGTACAGTGTAGTACACTGTACACTGTAGTACAGTGTACAGTGTACTACACTGTACTACAGTGTACTACACTGTACTACAGTGTACTACAGTGTACTACAGTGTACTACAGTGTACTACAGTGTAGTACGGTGTAGTACAGTGTAGTACGGTTGATAGGATTTAACTAAATAAAAGTGACCCGAGCAGCAGATGGTAAATAACGTGAGACATTCTACTTTTGTAAAAGTGAAGATGTGCCCCTCACTCTTCACTTTTACAACTTTGTTTTCTTTTACGGCTGTGATTTAAAATGTTAATGTGATCAGTTTGAAATGAAACACAAACTCAGGGGCAGGTCTTAAATGAGACGATCACATAATTAAACTGTCCTTTATTATTGACGGTTTAGTGGATCGACTTTAGCCTCGATCTGTCGTGACTTTAAGTTTGTGTTTCCTTCAGCTCCAGGATCTTAATGTGACATAATATTTAACAGAATCTCTCCTCCGTCACCTCCAGAGCTCAAACTTAACCACAACACAATCTTTACCAAAAACACATTTATTTACAAAGATCTAAGCTCCGCCTCCCATCAGACACTTTCAATCTGAGGGTCGTCCCTGGAGGAGCCCGCGGCCCCCGTTTGGGAAACATCCTGGAGTTCAGACGAGTCCAGGCTTCAGAGGCTTCAGGTCCGGGGCTCGTCTGTTCATTATCGACTCATGATCAGAAAAACACCGTTTGAAACAAATAAAACTAACAATAAGTCAAAGGGTTCACACCGAGAGTCCAACACCTGGGCTTTTACTGGAGCAAACATCAGCTGCTGCTGCATGTTCACTCTCTGTGGTGTTACTTGGCCGTGCTGTTGGGCGGCTGCGGCGCCTGCTGCTGCGGCGCCTGCTCGGCGAGCGCCTGCTGCAGGCGTGTTCTCTTGCGTGAGTAGTGCTGCCAGTGCAGCAGCTGCTGCTCGTCGATGAACTTGGCGCACTGAGCGTTCACCAGCTCCTTCCTGAAGTGTTCGTACTGAAGCAGCTCCAGCATGTGCAGGCAGTGAGGGTATCTGTGGAGAGAGGACGGACTGAGACTGGGACTGGGACTGGGACTGGGACTGGGACTGGGGACAGGACCAGGACCAGGGCCAGGACTGAGACTGGGACTGGGACCAGACCGGGGCCAGGACCAGGACCAGGACTGAGACTGGGACTGGGACTGGGAACAGGACTGAGACCAGGGCCAGGACCAGGACTGAGACTGGGACTGGACTCACTTGAGGAACTTGGCGTAGTCCGGTTCTTTCCAGTACAGCAGGTACTTGAGGTAATTTATGAACGGCTTCTCTCGGAGGAAACCCCTCTGAGCCAGAACTGACAAGAAACATCACAGGATTAGGACGGGATTATGACGGGATTATGTCGTGTTTATGTCGTGTTTATGTCGTGTTTATGACGTGTTTATGGCGTGTTTATGGTGAATCAGGGACATGTTTATCCCCAGTGTAGTGTAATCCTGCAGTAATGATGTATTTGTGCAGTTATAAATGATTCGATCACACATAATACACTAAATACTGTGGATAATATTTGTACGAGTTTGTTTCAGGTCAAAACATGCAGCTCCCGATCATTGTTCATGGATATGAGCCGTGTTTGAAGTGGGATCACGGTGCCACTCACAGTTGAGGTAGTTGGGATTTGCCAAACACTGAATGAACTCCAGCTCGGCCTGGAAGCGGTTCCGGGCCTGTTCCTCTGAGGACGGAGCAGAACACAAGGGAAACATGTCAGGAGTGCTTTATTTGAGTCCCGGCGGCAGGAGTTCACCTGCTGCTCTTCATTCTCTACAAACATCTACAAAGGTCACAGACTCAAGGATATTTTCAGAATGGAAGTGTTTAAATACGTTACAGATCGGAACCTTTAACGCAGGATTAGAACAACGGTGTTTTATTTCCATAAAAATAGAAGGGAAATAACCTAATAATAATTAGTCAGACCGATCAGATTAATTGGTTGTTATTAATAAAATGATTAGGTCATTTCTTCTACAAATGTTGGTTTATTTTCAGCACAAACTGTTCAAATGTTCAGACGGAGCTTCAGGACAAACAGTGTGACTTTAAAACACATGTTTAACACCGTTTACTGATTGTTTCTGTTCTTTCCTTTTGAAAACAAAGTGCTAACGTTAATGCTAACTGGGCTAACTAGCTTTAGCTTTAGCCCCGCTCAGAACTTACCCGTTTCCATGACGACGACACCGAGTCGAACCGAGCCAAAGCGCCAGGGGAACAAAACAGAACAAAACAGAATAAAACAGAACGACACGGAGTTAAACAGCGCTTTGTGACGTTTGTTTCTTGGTTAAATCCGGACGCAGCGCCGCGCCGCCATCTTTGTGCGGGAGAAGCGTGTGCGACAGTTTACGGCAGTTTACAGCGCTTTACGGCAGCTGCAGGTCTGCGCTGCGACCAGCAGAGGGCGCCGCGCACCGCGTTTGAACTTAAAACCAGCGCGTGTTTGCTTTTCTTTCACGAAGAATATTGTAGTTAAATATTCACGTTTTATTTCACTTTAATAAGCAAAAAGTCTGTCGAATCTGCGGCATTGTCTTAAATACAAGTTTGTTTGTTTGTTTTTTAAATTAAATTTTCAGGGAAACATTCATTAGATCAGAATCAGAATCAGAAAACCGTTTATTGCCATTGTCAGTGAAATTCACAAACATAGGAACTTGCTTCGGCGCGAGGTGCAACATAAAACAATGAATAAAATATAAAAAATATATAAAAAGGCATGCATAAAATTAAGAATAAAATAGACTAGACTAGATAACACGGATCGCAAAAATGTGTTGTTACATTTTTGGTCCAAAAAGGGAACATCATGAAATAGTCAAGAGACATAAACAAGGAACAGAGAGTGTCCACATCCAAACCCTTCAGAGTCCAAACCCTTCAGAGTCCACATCCAAACCCTTCAGAGTCCAAACCCTTCAGAGTCCAAACCCTTCAGAGTCCAAACCCTTCAGAGTCCAAACCCTTCAGAGTCCAAACCCTTCAGAGTCCACATCCAAACCCTTCAGAGTCCACGTCCTTCAGAGTCCACATCCAAACCCTTCAGAGTCCACATCCAAACCCTTCAGAGTCCAAACCCTTCAGAGTCCACATCCTTCAGAGTCCACGTCCTTCAGAGTCCAAACCCTTCAGAGTCCAAACCCTTCAGAGTCCAAACCCTTCAGAGTCCAAACCCTTCAGAGTCCACATCCAAACCCTTCAGAGTCCAAACCCTTCAGAGTCCAAACCCTTCAGAGTCCAAACCCTTCAGAGTCCACATCCTTCAGAGTCCACATCCTTCAGAGTCCACATCCTTCAGAGTCCACATCCAAACCCTTCAGAGTTCAAACCCTTCAGAGTCCAAACCCTTCAGAGTCCACATCCAAACCCTTCAGAGTCCACATCCTTCAGAGTCCACATCCTTCAGAGTCCACATCCTTCAGAGTCCAAACCCTTCAGAGTCCACATCCTTCAGAGTTCACATCCAAACCCTTCAGAGTCCACATCCTTCAGAGTCCAAACCCTTCAGAGTCCACATCCTTCAGAGTCCACATCCTTCAGAGTCCAAACCCTTCAGAGTCCAAACCCTTCAGAGTCCAAACCCTTCAGAGTCCACATCCTTCAGAGTCCACATCCTTCAGAGTCCAAACCTTCAGAGTCCACATCCTTCAGAGTCCAAACCCTTCAGAGTCCAAACCCTTCAGAGTCCAAACCCTTCAGAGTCCAAACCCTTCAGAGTCCACATCCTTCAGAGTCCACATCCTTCAGAATCCACATCCTTCAGAGTCCACATCCTTCAGAGTCCACATCCTTCAGAGTCCACATCCTTCAGAGTCCACATCCTTCAGAGTCCACATCCTTCAGAATCCACATCCTTCAGAGTCCACATCCAAACCCTTCAGAGTTCAAACCCTTCAGAGTCCAAACCCTTCAGAGTCCAAACCCTTCAGAGTCCACATCCAAACCCTTCAGAGTCCACATCCAAACCCTTCAGAGTCCACATCCAAACCCTTCAGAGTCCACATCCTTCAGAGTCCAAACCCTTCAGAATCCAAACCCTTCAGAGTCCAAACCCTTCAGAGTCCACATCCAAACCCTTCAGAGTCCACGTCCTTCAGAGTCCACATCCAAACCCTTCAGAGTCCACATCCAAACCCTTCAGAGTCCAAACCCTTCAGAGTCCACATCCTTCAGAGTCCACGTCCTTCAGAGTCCAAACCCTTCAGAGTCCAAACCCTTCAGAGTCCAAACCCTTTAGAGTCCAAACCCTTCAGAGTCCACATCCAAACCCTTTAGAGTCCACGTCCTTCAGAGTCCACATCCAAACCCTTCAGAGTCCACATCCAAACCCTTCAGAGTCCACATCCTTCAGAGTCCACATCCTTCAGAGTCTACATCCTTCAGAGTCCAAACCCTTCAGAGTCCAAACCCTTCAGAGTCCAAACCCTTCAGAGTCCAAACCCTTCAGAGTCCAAACCCTTCAGAGTCCACATCCAAACCCTTCAGAGTCCAAACCCTTCAGAGTCCAAACCCTTCAGAGTCCAAACCCTTCAGAGTCCACATCCAAACCCTTCAGAGTCCAAACCCTTCAGAGTCCAAACCCTTCAGAGTCCAAACCCTTCAGAGTCCAAACCCTTCAGAGTCCACATCCTTCAGAGTCCACATCCTTCAGAGTCCACATCCTTCAGAGTCCACATCCTTCAGAGTCCACATCCAAACCCTTCAGAGTTCAAACCCTTCAGAGTCCAAACCCTTCAGAGTCCACATCCAAACCCTTCAGAGTCCACATCCTTCAGAGTCCACATCCTTCATAGTCCACATCCTTCAGAGTCCAAACCCTTCAGAGTCCACATCCTTCAGAGTTCACATCCAAACCCTTCAGAGTCCACATCCTTCAGAGTCCAAACCCTTCAGAGTCCACATCCTTCAGAGTCCACATCCTTCAGAGTCCAAACCCTTCAGAGTCCAAACCCTTCAGAGTCCAAACCCTTCAGAGTCCACATCCTTCAGAGTCCACATCCTTCAGAGTCCAAACCTTCAGAGTCCACATCCTTCAGAGTCCAAACCCTTCAGAGTCCACATCCTTCAGAGTCCACATCTAAACCCTTCAGAGTTCAAACCCTTTAGAGTCCAAACCCTTCAGAGTCCACATCCAAACCCTTCAGAGTCCACATCCTTCAGAGTCCACATCCTTCATAGTCCACATCCTTCAGAGTTCAAACCCTTCAGAGTCCACATCCTTCAGAGTTCACAGGAGCTGCTGGAGTTCATTGATGACCTTCGTAAACTGCTGCTTAGAACAAATAACATTTATTTGAAAGTGAAGTCTGTAAAATGAGGCACATGACCCTCTGGTCCATCAGATGGAACACACCAATCAGAATCAAAAGCATTTAGGCCCCTGTTCTAAAGATTTCACGAGGTCGTTTTTCCTGATGTAAGGAGGTTTATTTTTCCACAGAAAATTGAAGTTATTTGGATTGATTTCTTTGATTACTTTTGGAGGTTTAGAGGATTCTGGGTAAATGAGTCTTGAAAGACCTTCCATTTTAGAGCAATAATCTTCCAAAAATAGATCGGTCTCTCTGCGACCACATGATTAAATGGAGATAAGTCGGTCTCTAACGTTGGGGAGCAGGACCACGCCTCATCCACGCCCCTTCCGGTGACTATTCTATTGAAGCTTCTCGGTCACACTCACCTGTTCGTCGTTTCTTGCACTCACAGGAGGCAGAGCTCACGCCCCTCCAGGCCCTGGTTCAGTCGTGTCCCGCTGGGCCGGTCCCGTCCATTACAGTCGATCGTTTCCTTCCACTTTCACCTTCTCCCGCTTCGACTCCAACTGTGGATCCAACCAGCAACGTCCTGCCGTGGATCGCCCCCTTCAAGCGCCGGCGGTCCGTTCCTCCCACGCTCCGGCTCTGATTCCCATGTTCCGGTTGCCGGTTCTCACGCTCCAGTTCCGGCTCGGCTTCTCGTTCTCTGATTCCCGGTCCCTGCTCTCTGACTCCTGCTCAAATTGCAGGTTGGAGCGGTGTGTGAATTGGCGAAGTCGATGTCAGACACCGTAATATTTTCTGGTCCCCTCCCCAATCGGGTCAATGCTGAAATGTACAGCCGCTTTTCAGCATTCAACTGCTGGTTGTCTAGTTGGTGCCCCCAAAACAACGTAGTCTTTGTTGACAATTGGAGTGCGTTCTGGGGAAAGCCCGGGCTCATACGCAGGGATGGCATCCATCCGACTTCGGAGGGTACATCACTTTTAGTTCGGAATTTGGCCGATAGCCTTAGTCGCCTAAAGTGACGCTCTAAATATGAGTCCCGGGTGCAGAGTCTCTTCTCTGTCGCTAAGCTCTCGCCCGCGCTGTCACAGATCAAGTGTTCAGAGTCAAAGCAAATAGAGACTGTGCGTGTCCCTCGTGTAAATAACGCCAATAAGTCAGATCCAAATACAGATAATTTAGGTGTCAGACCAAATAACTTAATACAAATAATCCCTACACATGATACAAATAAACTAATAAATAAGCATGTCAAATGTGGATTGCTAAACATTAGGTCAATTTCCTCCAAATCACTTTTAGTTAATGAATTAATTAACGATTATAATATTGATCTTTTAGCTTTAACTGAAACTTGGCTTCAACAAGATGATTATGTCAGATTAAATGAGGCCCCACAGAGTCATGTTAAGGAGCTCAGGCCGGGGAGGTGGGGGGGCAGTAATCTCACATTCTAGTTTACTCCTGAGTCCTAAAATTAACAAAATTAATAATGAGTCTTCCTCATTTGAAAGCCTTATCCTATCAATCACCTGCCCAAACTGGAGAAACCAAAAAGCTGTTCTGTTCATAATAATCTATCGACCTCCTGGTCCTTATTCATTGTTCTTAACAGAATTCTTTGACTTCCATCAAATTTAGTATTAGACTGGGAAAATATCGTGGTGGTTGGGGATTTCAACATTCATGTGAATGAAAATAATTGCCTCAGTAATGCCTTTAGCGCTTTATTAGATAGCATTGGTTTCACTCAAAATGTAAATGAACCAACCCACAGTCACCAGCACACTCTGGACCTGGTTCTAACTTATGGAATAGAGATTAGTGACCTAAATGTCTTCCCCCAAAACCCAATAATGTCAGATCACTTCCTAATTACCTTTCAGTTTATTCTTAAGGACTATCCAGCTCCTCAGACTAAAACTATAATGAAAAGGACAATATCTGAAAAATCTATTTTAAAGTTCAGAGAAATAATAGAACCAATATTTAATATTACGTCATGTGATCCTGTCGTTAACAGCGCCAGTCCCAGTGCTATTGATAACTCTGTTGACTCAATGGTCAACTCTCTAAAATCTGCTCTTGATGTTGCAGCTCCACTTAAACAGAAAGTAATCAGGCCAAAACGAGCCTCCCCCTGGTACAATGAAGAACTACGTTCTCACAAACAAAGGGGAAGAAAACTAGAGAGATCCTTACGCCGCTCCCACACAGAAGAATCCCTAAAAGAATGGAAAACTTGCCTTCTATCTTATAAGCAGGCTCTGCGTAAGGCTCAAACCAGATATTATTCAAATTTAATAGAAGTAAATAAAAATAACTCTAGATTTCTCTTCAGCACTGTAGCCAGGCTGACAAACTGTCACAGCGCAGTAGAACCCTCAATACCAGTTACTCTAAGCTGCAATGACTTTCTTCTATTCTTTAGCAGCAAAATCACAACTATTAGAGATAAACTAAATGAAATGACTCCCAGTGTCAGTACTGAGCAAGCCCAGACTGCAAAGCTAGTGTCCCATACAAATCCTTCAGTAATACTAGATGGTTCACTGCTGTTGATCAGGCAGAGATAACTTCAGTCATTATGTCCTCCAAAACATCAACTTGTATTTTAGACCCAATCCCAAGTAGACTCCTCAAAGAAATTCTCCCCCTAATTATAAATCCCATTCTTAATATAATAAATACTTCACTAAAGCGGTTATGTCCCTCAGTCCTTCAAATATGCAGTGATTAAACCACTTTTGAAAAAGCCTAATCTAGACCCCGACATACTGGCAAACTATAGACCTATTTCTAATCTGCCCTTTGTCTCTAAAATCCTTGACAGAATTGTGATTAAACAGCTTTGTCGCCACCTGCAGGACTATAATTTATTTGAAGTTTTTCAGTCAGGGTTCTGTGCACACCACAGCACTGAAACTGCACTAGTTAAAGTCACAAATGATCTGTTATTAGCTGCTGATGATGGACAGGTCTCAATCCTGGTTCTGTTGGACCTCAGCGTTTGATACCATCGACCACAACATTCTACTGCAGAGGTTAGAATGTGATGTAGGTGTCAGTGGAACCGCCCTTAGCTGGTTTAAATCCTATCTATCTGATAGGTACCAGTTTGTTAATGTAAACCAGAGATCTTCCCCATGTTCTAAAGTAACCTACGGTGTGCCGCAGGGTTCAGTACTCGGTCCAGTTCTGTTCACTCTTTATATGCTGCCCTTAGGTCTGATCATCAGAAAGCATGGCATTAACTTCCACTGCTATGCAGATGACACTCAGCTGTATTTATCAATGAAACCTGATCAGACCCATCAAGTAGACAGACTTAGTGCCTGCGTGAAAGACATAAAAACTTGGATGACTCTTAATTATCTGCTCCTTAACCCTGAAAAAACCGAGGTCATTCTGCTGGGCCCTAAGCACCTGCCAGACTCTTTATCTGACCAGATAGTTTCTCTGGACAATATCACTGTAGCCCCCAGCTCTACTGTAAGAAACCTTGGGGTCCTATTTGACCAAGATCTCTCGTTCAAAGCACATATAAATCAAGCCTGTAAAACAGCCGACTTTCATCTGCGTAACATCAGCCAAAATTAGAAAAATCCTGCCCAGAGATGATGCCGAAAAACTCATCCATGCATTTGTCACATCCAGATTAGACTATTGTAACGCTCTGCTTACAGCGTGTCCTAAAAGCTCTATAAGAAGCTTTCAACTGGTTCAAAATGCAGCAGCAAGATTATTAACAGGTACTAGAAAAAGAGATCATATTTCACCAGTGTTAGAGTCTCTTCACTGGCTTCCTGTTGAGTTTAGAATCAAATTTAAAATCCTCCTCCTGACTTATAAAGCTTTAAACAATATGGCCCCATCGACCTCAAAGATGCAATAGTAGCGTACCATCCAAACAGAGCTCTTCGTTCTCAAAATGCTGGACTATTGTTAGTCCCAGAGTCTCTAAAAGCACAGTAGGAGGTCGAGCATTTAGCTACCAAGCTCCTGTTATGGAACCAGCTCCTGTTCATGTAAAAGAGGCCGACACAGTCTCTACATTTAAGACCAGCTCAAAACGTTCCTCTTTGAAATAGTTTATGGTCAGGCCAGTTAGGAACAGAAATAAAAACCTACAGTTTTAGCTACGCTGCCCTTGGAGCGACTCTGCTGGAGAAGTATGGAGCTGAACACTGTCCTCTGGTTCTTCTACTTTACCATCAACAATATTTAATATTACTTCAACTGTAGTCTGTTCATTGCTGTTCACATGTTTCTCTCTCTGTTTCAGGCACTACGGCGGCTGCTCCAGTGACGACCCCCCCACCCCCATCTGTCTGGAGGATCTATGCGCCATCCGCCTGGACAGCTGGATTAGCCACACCTCGTCTGCCTGGACCAACTCCATCTACTTTAGATGAACTGCTCCTCGTCCTCCTGGAGGATCTCTCTACACTGGTGGACTGCTCCTCGTCCTCCTGGAGGATCTCTCTACACTGGTGGACTGCTCCTCGTCCTCCTGGAGGATCTCTCTACACTGGTGGACTGCTCCTCGTCCTCCTGGAGGATCTCTACACTGGTGGACTGCTCCTCGTCCTCCTGGAGGATCTCTCTACACTGGTGGACTGCTCCTCGTCCTCCTGGAGGATCTCTCTACACTGGTGGACTGCTCCTCGTCCTCCTGGAGGATCTCTCTACACTGGTGGACTGCTCCTCGTCCTCCTGGAGGATCTCTCTACACTGGTGGACTGCTCCTCGTCCTCCTGGAGGATCTCTCTACACTGGTGGACTGCTCCTCGTCCTCCTGGATGAACTCTTTAAAGCCACCTCCCTCTTGAGTGGTTCTGGTTCAGTCCAAGTGGATGTCAGTCCTAGTTCATCTGCAGCCTGTCCGTCCGTGGGAGTAGGATCTCTCCTTCACTGTGGTTCTCCTGAGGTTTATACTTTGTCCCGTGGGGTTTTTTGTAGTTTTTCCTGAAGGAGGGTCAAAGGACAGGGGCATTCTGGGACAGTTATCTGAACTGCTTTGACCTGTGGCCCATCGAGGCAACTGTTGTTGGGATTTTGGGCATTAGACAAATAAATTGATTTGATTTGATTTGATTTGCTCCGGCTCTCGCGCTCCACTTCCTGGTTCTTATTCAATAAGTCGACAGCAGCAGGACCAGCAGAGCTTCATTTGACTTTGACATTGGACACTTCACCTTTGGACGGAGCAGGGCCCAGACTCAGCTCCTCGTGTCGCGGCTCCAGACGAAAGATAATCGTGGCCACTTTGTTCTGATGAAATGATGGTTTGCTTTGGTTTTTGGTGAGACGTTTTGTCTTGTTTCGTTCAGGTAAACGTTCTGCCATCTTGCCGGAAGTCCAGAACTCACCTCAAACACGGGCTCCTGGTTCTGACGGTGACCGTTTGGCGCCAAAACATGTCACGTGTTTAAAAAGTTCAGTAAAATCAGAGTCGATTCATTTTGTGTTCATTTAACTCTGTCCTCAAGACGAAGGCGCTTTACAGGTTTGACTTTTACAAAACTAACATTTATCTTTCACCCTGGTCCACTTTAGCTCAAACCGTTCAGCTAAATATGGGCCGCTGCTTTTCATTCATTTCACAACAGCTTGAACCGTTTAAGGCTCAGGAAGAACACTCTGGAAACAAACTCTGGAAACAAACTCTGGAAACAAACTCTGGAAACAAACTCAGACTCAAACGGCAAAAGCTCAAATACAACGTTTCATTGATGGTTATTTAAAGGGCCTATGACAGGTTTTGATCATTTTCTAATTTTGACTTTATTTGGTGTATTTATACTTGTTGCAAATATAAATTATAGTTTTACACCAATCAAGTTGCCGTTTGTGGAGAAAAATGGAATAAACCTGTAGAAAGTTACACAAGGTGAACAAATCGATGACGTCACACTGGAGGGACGAAGGTTACGTCCAATTTACACAAAATAAACAACTTTTTTGATCCTTTGAAAGTTAATTTCAACTAAATAACGACGTCCTCGTGCATTTGTATTTGTCAAATTAAAAATCAGTGACGTCAGAGGAGGTTTTGCCCGGTGTACAGTGTGGTTGCTATGGTCATTTCCTAGTGTGATGTCATAATTTACAACCAGGAAGTAAAATTAAAAACCTAAAAAACTGCAAAGCCAGGATCAAATGTGTAAAGTGGTTTGGTGCACTTTGAAATCTATTTATCTTCACCGTGTTTTGGTGACGTGAGCGGTCCGACCGCCATGGGCCCTTTAAGGCCCACTTTACCTTCTGTTGTGGCTCATTTCAGGCCAAACGAGCCGGAAATTTAAAACTTTCACAAAACGTATTTGACAGAGACAAACGACACATAAAACGGTCACAAACTGTATTTAAGAATCCTTTTATTGTTCAACATAAACGTCACACTCTCTACGTGTCATTCACAAACTCTTAAATAAAAACACAAATATTAACATTTCATTAGATCCAAGAAAATACAGAAGTGCTGCAGCTCCAACCCAGGCTTTTCACAGACGTTTGACAACAGTCTTTACATTGAACTCAGACAAACACTGACTCACTTTACTGCTCTGTCAGACGTTCACGGGTCAGATCTGTGTCACGGCGGCCCCTTAAGCCTCAGATCTGGGACATTTGGTTCATGTTCATAGTTTTATACAAAGGTTCTGATAGTTTTACGTTTGTGAAGTTACAGTTTGTCAAGAAATTTATCAAAATGTTTAAAACGACAGAAGTGGAGCTGATCCCTCTGTGATGTCATCAAAGAACGACGCACCATCGAAAACACAGAGACAAAGTAAAGTCTTATCACGGATTATTTCTGTCAGATCTGACTGTCGTGTCGTGTGTGGGTGTGGCCTTGTTTACAGCCCGGTTGCTATGGTAACTGTGTCATGTTTGTGTCGTGTTCAACAGGAAGTGACATCATAAACTTAAACTGGACAAAAGTTTGAATCTGACACAGAATCAGGTTCAATGAGTTTGAGTCAAATTAGATTTTAATCTGAGACTTTACACAGTTAGGTTTGTAGTAGTAGTAGTAGTAGTAGTACTTGTACTTGTAGCAGTAGTAGTAGTAGTAGTAGTAGTAGTAGTAGTAGTAGTAGTAGTAGTAGTAGTAGTAGTAGTAGTAGCAGTAGTAGTAGCAGTAGTAGTAGTAGTAGTAGTAGTAGTAGTAGTAGTAGTAGTAGTAGTAGTAGCAGTAGTAGTAGTAGTAGTAGTAGTAGTAGTAGTAGTAGTAGTAGTAGTAGTAGTAGTAGTAGTACTTGTAGCAGTAGTAGTAGTAGTACTTGTACTTGTAGCAGTAGTAGTAGTAGTAGTAGTAGTAGTAGTAGTAGTAGTAGTAGTAGTAGTAGTAGTAATAGTAGTACTTGTAGCAGTAGCAGAGCAGCGCCCGGGGGCCCCTCAGGGGGGCCTCAGGGGCCCTCAGGGGGGCCCTCAGGGGCCTCAGGGGCCCTCAGCGGGGCCCTCAGCGGGGCCCTCAGGGGGGCCCTCAGGGGGGCCCTCAGGGGGGCCCTCAGGGGGGCCCTCAGGGGCCCTCAGGGGCCCTCAGGGGGGCCTCAGGGGCCCTCAGGGGCCCTCAGCGGGGCGCTGTGGCGTTGGCCCACTCGGGAAACGTGTCCAGCTCAAACAGAACTCGTCCCCAGCCGTTCACCGACAAAGTGATGCACACGACACCAATGATGTTCATCACCAAACCAGCACGAGCCTGGAACCAGACCAGGATCAGACCAGGACCAGGACCAGGACCAGAACCAGGACCAGGACCAGGACCAGGACCAGGACCAGGACCAGAACCAGGACCAGGACCAGGACCAGGACCAGGACCAGACCAGGACCAGACCAGGTCTAAACCAGGTCTAAACTAGGTCTAAACCAGGACTAAATCAGGACTGAACCAGGTCTAAACCAGGTCTAAACCAGGACTAAACCAGGTCTAAACCAGGTCTAAACCAGGTCTAAACCAGAACTAAATCAGGACTGAACCAGGTCTAAACCAGGTCTAAACCAGGACTAAACCAGGTCTAAACCAGGTCTAAACCAGGACTAAATCAGGACTGAACCAGGTCTAAACCAGGTCTAAACCAGGACTAAATCAGGACTGAACCAGGACTGAACCAGTTCTAAACCAGGTCTAAACCAGGTCTAAACCGGGTCTAAACCAGGTCTAAACCAGGTCTAAACCGGGTCTAAACCAGGTCTAACCCAGAGCTCACCATGTCGGAGACTTTGAGGTAGCCATAGGAGAAGACGATGGCGTTTGGGGGCGTGGCCACAGGCAGCATGAAGGCGAAGGAGGCGCTGAGCGTGCACGGAATCATCACATACAGAGGGTTCAGCGCCATGGACTGGGACTACAAACATGGAGGAGCGTCAGGACTACAAACATGGAGGAGCGTCAGGATTACAAACATGGAGGAGGAAGAGTCAGGACTACAAACATGGAGGAGCGTCAGAACTACAAACATGGAGGAGGAAGAGTCAGGACTACAAACATGGATGAAGAGTCAGGACTACAAACATGGAGGAGGAAGAGTTAGGACTACAAACATGGAGGAGGAAGAGTCAGGACTACAAACATGGAGGAGCAGTCAGGACTACAAACATGGAGGAGTGTCAGGATTACAAACATGGAGGAGGAAGAGTCAGGACTACAAACCATAGAACTATAATAAAACCTGGAAGATGAATCCAAGATGGCCGTCCTGTTTATCCCTATGGAGAGTGCTCATTGGCGCATGACCCCAAAAAAGTTTCTTACTTCCGCATTTACTTCCTGATACGAAGGCTGACATCTTTGTTTTACTTCCTGATACGATGGCTGCCATCTTTGTTTTACTTCCTGAAACGATGGCTGCCATCTTTGTTTTAGGGCGCCACGTGACGACAATCCCCCACTTCATATAAAAACGGTAATTTCGGTGATTTTAGAAACGGTAGAAAAGAACATTTCCTTCTATTTTATTTAAATACAGATAATAATTCAGTACTGTCTGCAATTATAATGTGCAATTTTAGAAAAAGGCTGGTTCCAAGAGGCTGCAGTACCTCGCACGGCCACAAATCAATCTGGGACCACAGACAGAGGGGACGTACCTTATCCAGTTCTTTTAATACATCCATGCTACAAACATGGATGAGCGTCAGGACTACAAACATGGAGGAGCGTCAGGACTACAAACATGGAGGAGGAAGAGTCAGGACTACAAACATGGAGGACAGTTAGGACTACAAACATGGAGGAGCGTCAGGACTACAAACATGGAGGAGCGTCAGGACTACAAACATGGAGGAGGAAGAGTCAGGACTACAAACATGGAGGAGCGTCAGGACTACAAACGTGGAGGACAGTTAGGACTACAAACATGGAGGAGCGTCAGGACTACAAACATGGAGGAGCGTCAGGACTACAAACATGGAGGACAGTCAGGACTACAAACATGGAGGAGCGTCAGGACTACAAACATGGAGGACAGTTAGGACTACAAACATGGAGGAGCATCAGGACTACAAACATGGAGGAGGAAGAGTCAGGACTACAAACATGGAGGACAGTTAGGGCTACAAACATGGAGGAGCATCAGGACTACAAACATGGAGGAGGAAGAGTCAGGACTACAAACATGGAGGAGCGTCAGGACTACAAACATGGAGGAGCGTCAGGACTACAAACATGGAGGAGGAAGAGTCAGGACTACAAACATGGAGGAGCGTCAGGACTACAAACATGGAGGAGCGTCAGGACTACAAACATGGAGGAGGAAGAGTCAGGACTACAAACATGGAGGACAGTTAGGACTACAAACATGGAGGAGCGTCAGGACTACAAACATGGAGGAGGAAGAGTCAGGACTACAAACATGGAGGAGGAAGAGTCAGGACTACAAACATGGAGGACAGTCAAGACTACAAACATGGAGGAGGAAGAGTCAGGACTACAAACATGGAGGAGCGTCAGGACTACAAACATGGAGGAGCGTCAGGACTACAAACATGGAGGAGCATCAGGACTACAAACATGGAGGAGCGTCAGGACTACAAACATGGAGGACAGTCAGGACTACAAACATGGAGGACAGTCAGGACTACAAACATGGAGGACAGTTAGGACTACAAACATGGAGAAGGAAGAGTCAGGACTACAAACATGGAGGAGGAAGAGTCAGGACTACAAACATGGAGGAGCGTCAGGACTACAAACATGGAGGAGGAAGAGTCAGGACTACAAACATGGAGGACAGTCAGGACTACAAACATGGAGGACAGTTAGGACTACAAACATGGAGGACAGTCAGGACTACAAACATGGAGGACAGTCAGGACTACAAACATGGAGGACAGTCAGGACTACAAACATGGAGGACAGTCAAGACTACAAACATGGAGGACAGTTAGGACTACAAACATGGAGGACAGTCAGGACTACAAACATGGAGGGGCGTCAGGACTACAAACATGGAGGACAGTCAGGACTACAAACATGGAGGAGTGAATTATTTATCTTTAAACATCTGGAGAAAACTGTGTATTTTCATTCTAAAGAGCCTCAACCCTCTGTAGGCGGAGCGTTACCATGGATGCGAGGATGGGCAGGAAAAGCGTTGCCGTGGCGACGTTGCTAGCACACTCGGTAAACGTGGCGATGAGGAGGCAGATCACCATGGCGACGGCCCAGGGCGGAACCGACTGAAGCGGAGTCATCTGCTCACCGAGCCACCGCGACAAACCTGACTCCTGCAGAGACCAGAGCGTGGGAGGGGCATCTGACACAGGGGGAGGGGCTCTGACACAGGGGGAGGGGCTCTGACACAGGGGGAGGGGCATCTGACACAGGGGAGGGGCTGTAACACAGGGGAGGGCTCTGACAGAGGGAAGGGCTCTGACACAGGGGAGGAGATCTGATACAGGAGGGGCTCTGACACTGGGGGAGGGGCTCTGACAGAGGGGGAAGGGCTCTGACACAGGGGGAGGAGATCTGATACAGGGGGAGGGGCTCTGACACAGGGGGAGGGGCTCTGACAGGGGGTGGGGCTCTGACAGGGGAAGAGGCTCTGACACCAGGGGAGGGGCTCTGACAGGGGGAGGGGCTCTGACACAGGGGGAGGGGCATCTGACACAGGGGAGGGGCTGTAACACAGGGGGAGGGGCATCTGACGAAAGGGGAGGGGCTCTGACACAGGGGGAGGGGCTGTGACACAGGGGGAGGGGCTCTGACACAGGGGGAGGGGCTCTGACACAGGGGGAGGGGCTGTGACACAGGGGGAGGGGCATCTGACACAGGGGGAGGGGTTCTGACACAGGGGGAGGGGCATCTGACACAGAGGGAGGGGCTCTGACACAGGGGGAGGGGCTCTGACAGGGGGAGGGGCTCTGACAGGGGGAGGGGCTCTGACAGGGGGAGGGGCTCTGACAGGGGGAGGGGCTCTGACAGGGGGAGGGGCTGTACCTCGCTGCCTTTGGCCAGAGCGAAGCCTCCTCCGAGCAGGAGGACGATGTTCCAGGGCATCTTCCTCTGAGCCACGTCCCATGTGAGCAGAGCGGGGGCGGGGCCAGCGGGCACTGATGGCTCTGATTGGACAGGACACACAGAGGAGGCGGGGTCAATCACACGACAGCTCTGTGGTGTCAGTTAGAGTTAGAGAAGAAACGGCAAAGTGAAGATTTGGTTAAATTGGTCTGAGCTGCGTAAGCCCCGCCCACAGGGAGGAGTTTCCTTTGTTTAACTATTTGTTTACTCCGCCTCTTTGTTTCCATGTTAGCTGTGAACAGTGCTATCGTTAGCTGTAGCTCCTTGTCACGGCTGAGCGCCTCATTAGCATATGATTAGCATAAGATTGGACTATCGTTTTAAGACCAAGGCTTAGGGCTAGCAGAGGGGGCGGGGTTAGCAGAGGGGGCGGGGTTAGCAGAGAGGGCGGGGTTACCTGAGGGCGGGGTTACCTGAGGGGGCGGGGTTACCTGAGGGGGCGGTCCTCCAGAAGCACAAGTGAGACGGAGGTTCAGACGGAAGAACGAACAGAAGGACAGCCACAAACAGAGCCACCGTGGCATCTGACACAAACCTGCAAGAGACCAGGACTGAACCAGGACTGAACCAGGACTGAACCAGGACTGAACCAGGACTGAACCAGGACTGAACCAGGACTGAACCAGGACTGAACCAGGACTGAACCAGGACTGAACCAGGTCTGAACCGGGACTGAACCAGGACTGGACCAGGACCAGGACTGAACCAGGACCAGGACTGAACCAGGACTGGACCAGGACTGAACCA
This sequence comes from Rhinogobius similis, assembly GCA_019453435.1. Taxonomy (NCBI): domain Eukaryota; kingdom Metazoa; phylum Chordata; class Actinopteri; order Gobiiformes; family Gobiidae; genus Rhinogobius; species Rhinogobius similis. The sequence goes on from CM033637.1 coordinate 18,903,708, forward strand.
GGTCTGAACCAGGACTGGACCAGGACTGGACCAGGACCAGGACTGAACCAGGACCAGGACTGAACCAGGACTGGACCAGGACTGAACCAGGACCAGGACTGAACCAGGACTGAACCAGGACTGAACCAGGACTGAACCAGGACTGGACCAGGACTGAACCAGGACTGGACCAGGACTGAACCAGGACTAAACCAGGACTGGACCGGGACTGAACCAGGACTGGACCAGGACTGAACCAGAACTGGACCAGGACTGAACCAGGACTGAACCAGGACTGAACCAGGACTGGACCAGGACTGAACCAGAACTGGACCAGGACTGAACCAGGACTGAACCAGGACTGAACCAGGACCAGGACTGAACCAGGACTGAACCAGGACTGAACCAGGACTGAACCAGGACTGGACCAGGACTGGACCAGGACTGAACCAGAACTGAACCAGGACTGAACCAGGACCAAGACCAGGACTGAACCAGGACTGAACCAGGACTGAACCAGGACTGAACCAGGACTGAACCAGGACTGAACCAGGACTGAACCAGGACTGAACCAGGACTGAACCAGGACCGGACCAGGACTGAACCAGGACTGAACCAGGACTGAACCAGGACTGAACCAGGTCTGAGGCCCACAGTCTGAGGCCCACAGTCTGAGGCCCACGGTCCGAGGCCCACGGTCCGAGGCCCACGGTCCGAGGCCCACAGTCCGAGGCCCACAGTCCGAGGCCCACAGTATGAGGCCCACAGTCCGAGGCCCACAGTATGAGGCCCACAGTCCGAGGCCCACAGTATGAGGCCCACAGTCTGAGGCCCACAGTCTGAGGCCCACAGTCTGAGGCCCACAGTCTGAGGCCCACAGTATGAGGCCCACAGTCCGAGGCCCACAGTATGAGGCCCACAGTCCGAGGCCCACAGTCTGAGGCCCACAGTCCGAGGCCCACAGTCTGAGGCCCACAGTCTGAGGCCCACAGTCTGAGGCCCACAGTCTGAGGCCCACAGTCTGAGGCCCACAGTCTGAGGCCCACAGTCCGAGGCCCACGGTCCGAGGCCCACAGTCTGAGGCCCACAGTCTGAGGCCCACAGTATGAGGCCCACAGTCTGAGGCCCACAGTCTGAGGCCCACAGTCTGAGGCCCACAGTCTGAGGCCCACAGTCTGAGGCCCACAGTCCGAGGCCCACGGTCCGAGGCCCACAGTCTGAGGCCCACAGTCTGAGGCCCACAGTCTGAGGCCCACAGTATGAGGCCCACAGTCCGAGGCCCACAGTCCGAGGCCCACAGTCTGAGGCCCACAGTCTGAGGCCCACAGTATGAGGCCCACAGTCTGAGGCCCACAGTCTGAGGCCCACAGTATGAGGCCCACAGTCCGAGGCCCACAGTCTGAGGCCCACAGTCTGAGGCCCACAGTCTGAGCTCCGGAGCTGAACCCATCGACCTCTGAACCTTCACCCACTTTCACCACACGCTTGACCTTTGACCCTTTAACTCAGAGCACACTGAGCTCCACAGGCAGCGGTTTAAACGAGGCTCACAACCGTCGCTGCTGCTGCGTGAAAGAGTGACGTCCTCTCAGACTTTCACCTGAAACAATCTGCTCCTGATTGATTCTCCCATCGAATCAGAGACATAAAGACTTCAAGCACAAACTGTACGATCTGGACTCAACAGGATTGTGACACAACGACACCAGGGTTTGACTAAAAGTGACAGAAATGCAACTGTAAGTGACAAAAACACGACTAAATACGACAGAAAAGTGACATAAAGTGATAAAAATCCAAATATAAACGATAAAAACACGACTAAAAGCAGCTCCTGCACAAACTGTACAGATTCTGACTCATTTATTACAGTTTGTCTGAAAAATGAGGCACAATTTGAATTTTTAGGACAATTTTCAGTCAGATCTAGTTTAAACTAAATAATAAATCCAAATCCCTTCTGTACATTTTTATAACTAAAATGTGACCAAATGAACAAGAAATGTAAACCTGGTTCTGTCCATTTTTCAGGTTAAATGTCCCAAATGTGTGGATTTCTGTCCGTTTTCACATAAAATGTCTTATTTCTACATGAAACCATGACACGATGACAAACTTCCTCTGAATAAACTACAGCAGAAGTTTTCATATCAAACTCAGATCATACATGATATGAGTTTTTCCTTTTCATTTGGAGCATCGAGGGAGAAAAATACATTTTAAGAAAACAGTGTCCAGAGAAATGTGGATTCAATGGAAGAATCAAACGTCAGGAGTGTCGAGTGAGAAACTGACAAACAACAAGTGAAGGTTTGAGCTGAAGAGAATGGATCCCCTGATGACATCACCAGGTGGAGCGGCACCACCTGATGACATCACCAGGTGGAGCGGCACCACCTGATGACATCACCAGGTGGAGCGGCACCACCTGATGACATCACCGGGTGGAGCGTCACCACCTGATGACATCACCGGGGGGCGCGGCACCACCTGATGACATCACCGGGGGCGCGGCACCACCTGATGACATCACCGGTGGAGCGGCACCACCTGATGACATCACCGGGGGGCGCGGCGCGGGCAGCAGGCCTGTGTGTCCTGATAACAGGCTCCTGTCGTACAAACATGTTTTTGTGAATGAAGCGGCTGCACACGTCACACTCAGCAGCAGGAGGTCAAAGGTCACACAGGGTCACAACAAACCCTGGTGAACGGCCGTCTGCTCCGAGGGTCTGAGGGTCCACGTCTGCGCTCTGAGGGTCCGAGGGTCCACGTCTGCGCTCTGAGGGTCCACGTCTGCGCTCCGAGGGTCCGAGGGTCCACGTCTGCGCCCCGAGGGTCCACGTCTGCACTCCGAGGGTCCGAGGGTCCACGTCTGCTCCGAGGGTCCGAGGGTCCACGTCTGCTCTGAGGGTCCACGTCTGCACTCCGAGGGTCCGAGGGTCCACGTCTGCGCTCCGAGGGTCCACGTCTGCTCCGAGGGTCCACGTCTGTGCTCCGAGGGTCCGAGGGTCCACGTCTGCGCTCCGAGGGTCCGAGGGTCCACGTCTGCGCTCCGAGGGTCCACGTCTGCTCCGAGGGTCCACGTCTGCGCTCCGAGGGTCCGAGGGTCCACGTCTGCGCTCTGAGGGTCCACGTCTGCGCTCTGAGGGTCCGAGGGTCCACGTCTGCGCTCTGAGGGTCCAAGGGTCCACGTCTGCTCTGAGGGTCCAAGGGTCCACGTCTGCGCTCCGAGGGTCCGAGGGTCCACGTCTGTGCTCTGAGGGTCCGAGGGTCCACGTCTGCGCTCTGAGGGTCCGAGGGTCCACGTCTGCGCTCCGAGGGTCCGAGGGTCCACGTCTGCGCTCCGAGGGTCCAAGGGTCCACGTCTGTGCTCTGAGGGTCCAAGGGTCCACGTCTGTGCTCTGAGGGTCCGGGGGTCTGCGCTCCAAGGGTCCGAGGGTCCACGTCTGCGCTCCGAGGGTCCGAGGGTCCACGTCTGCACTCCGAGGGTCCACGTCTGCGCTCCGAGGGTCCACGTCTGCTCGCGCCAGAGGTCCACGCTGCGCCCTGAGGTCCGAGGGTCACGCTCGCGCTCTGCTCTGAGGGTCCGAGGGTCCACGTCTGCTCTGAGGGTCCACGTCTGCTCTGAGGGTCCACGTCTGCAATCCGCGGGTCCTAGGGTCCACGTCTGCGCTCTGAGGGTCCGAGGGTCCACGTCTGCGCCCTGAGGTCAGGTCCACGTCTGCTCTGAGGGTCCGAGGGTCCACGTCTGCGCTCTGAGAGGGTCACGTCTGCGCTCTGAGGTCGAGGTCACGTCTGCGCCCCGAGGGTCGAGGTCACGCTCTGCGCCCGAGGTCCAGAGGTCTACGCTCTGCGCCCGAGGTCCGAGGGTCCACGTCTGCACTCCGAGGGTCCACGTCTGCGCCGAGGGTCCACGTCTGCGCTCCGAGGGTCCGAGGGTCCACGTCTGCGCTCCGAGGGTCCACGTCTGCGCACCGAGGTCCGGTCCAGGGTCACGCCTGCGCTCCGAGGGTCACGCCTGCGCCCAGGTCCGAGGGTCCACGTCTGCGCTCCGAGGGTCCGAGGGTCCACGTCTGCGCTCCGAGGGTCCGAGGGTCCACGTCTGCGCTCCGAGGGTCCGAGGGACGTCTGCGCTCTGAGGGTCCACGTCTGCGCTCCGAGGTCCGCGTCTGCGCTCCGAGGTCACGTCTGCGCTCCGAGGGTCACGTCTGCTCTCCGAGGGTCCACGTCTGCACTGAGGGTCCTCGTCTGCGCTCAGAGGGTCCACGTCTGCGCTCCGAGGGTCTGCGCTCCGAGGGTCCACGTCTGCGCTCCGAGGGTCCACGTCTGCGCTCCGAGGGTCCACGTCTGCGCTCCGAGGGTCCACGTCTGCGCTCCGAGGGTCCGAGGGTCCACGTCTGCGCTCCGAGGGTCCACGTCTGCACTCCGAGGGTCCACGTCTGCGCTCTGAGGGTCCGAGGGTCCACGTCTGTGTGGCCTTGTTTACGGTCCGGTTGCTATGGTAACTGTGTCATATTTGTGTCGTGTTCAACAGGAAGTGACATCATAAACTTAAACTGGACTAAAGTTTGAATCTGACACAGAATCAGGTTCAATGCGTTTTATAAAATGTGAGTCTGAAGTGTCAAACGTCACTTTGAGTCAGTTACACGTTTTTATCGATAATTCCATGAGACGCAGAACATTTGACGGGATTCGAGGTCTTTCTGAAACAACAACACGTGACCAAAGCTCACAGAAACGATCGTCGTGCGTTTGTTTGTGACGTGTGTCTGACTTTTACACTTTTGTCTCAAACTGTGTGTTTTATCAAATCAATAAAGTCAGAACTCAAACAATAAAAGCCTGAGGTAAAGACCCGGAGCTGGACCAGAGCCAGAGTCCAGTCTGGTCCAGGTCCGGGTCTGGTCCAGGTCTGATCCAGGTCCAGGGCTGATCCAGGTCTGGTCCAGGTCTGGTCCAGGTCTGGTCCAGGTCTGATACAGGTCTGGTCCAGGTCTGGTCCAGGTCTGATACAGGTCTGGTCCAGGTCTGGTCCAGGTCTGGTCCAGGTCCAGGTCTGGTCCAGGTCTGGTCCAGGTCCAGGTCTGGTCCAGGTCTGGTCCAGGTCTGGTCCAGGTCCAGGTCTGGTCCAGGTCTGGTCCAGGTCAGATCCAGGTCTGGTCCAGGTCCAGGTCTGGTCCTTGTCTGGTTCAGTTCTGATCCAGGTCTGGTCCAGGTCTGGTCCAGGTCTGGTTCAGGTCTGATCCAGGTCTGGTCCAGGTCCAGGTCTGGTCCAGGCCTGGTCCAGGTCTGATCCAGGTCTGGTTCAGGTCTGAGTCTGGTCCAGGTCCAGGTCTGATCCAGGTCTGGTCCAGGTCCAGGTCTGGTCCAGGTCCAGGTCTGATCCAGGTCTGGTCCAGGTCCAGGTCTGGTCCAGGTCTGGTCCAGGTCTGGTCCAGGTCCAGGTCTGGTCCAGGTCTGGTCCAGGTCCAGGTCTGGTCCAGGTCTGGTCCAGGTCTGGTCCAGGTCCAGGTCTGGTCCAGGTCTGGTCCAGGTCCAGGTCCAGGTCTGGTCCAGGTCCAGGTCTGGTCCAGGTCTGGTCCAGGTCTGATCCAGGTCTGGTCCAGGTCTGGTCCAGGTCTGGTTCAGGTCTGATCCAGGTCTGGTCCAGGTCCAGGTCTGGTCCAGGTCTGGTCCAGGTCTGGTCCAGGTCCAGGTCTGGTCCAGGTCTGGTCCAGGTCCAGGTCTGGTCCAGGTCTGGTCCAGGTCCAGGTCTGGTCCAGGTCTGGTTCAGGTCTGATCCAGGTCTGGTCCAGGTCTGGTCCAGGTCTGGTTCAGGTCTGATCCAGGTCTGGTCCAGGTCCAGGTCTGGTCCAGGCCTGGTCCAGGTCTGATCCAGGTCTGGTTCAGGTCTGAGTCTGGTCCAGGTCCAGGTCTGATCCAGGTCTGGTCCAGGTCTGAGTCTGGTCCAGGTCCAGGTCTGATCCAGGTCTGGTCCAGGTCCAGGTCTGGTCCAGGTCCAGGTCCAGGTCCAGTGTTTGCTCGGCGCCTCGGCTTCCTGTTTGTTCTGGAACGGACTCAGATCTGGACCAGGTCCACGTCAGAGTCCGGACTTTAGCCGGACCCACGTGTCACACGACTGGACCGGGACTAAACCAGGACTAAACCAGGTCTAAACCAGGTCTAAACCAGGACTAAACCAGGACTAAACCAGGACTAAACCAGGTCTAAACCAGGACTAAACCAGGACTAAACCAGGTCTAAACCAGGACTAAACCAGGACTAAACCAAGTCTAAACCAGGACTAAACCAGGACTAAACCAGGACTAAACCAGGTCTAAACCAGGTCTAAACCAGGACTAAACCAGGACTAAACCAGGACTAAACCAGGTCTAAACCAGGACTAAACCAGGACTAAACCAGGTCTAAACCAGGACTAAACCAGGACTAAACCAGGTCTAAACCAGGACTAAACCAGGACTAAACCAGGACTAAACCAGGTCTAAGCAGGACTCACTCTTTGTTGCTGTTGAAGAGGCGGGTGGCCCACCCGTCCATGAAGTGCGGGTCTCGTGTGAACCACAGCGCCACCATGAGGCCGAACAGCAGGAGGACGCTGCACTGAGCGAAGCTGACGGGGCCCAGGCTCCGGTGCTGGTCCTGGATCAGTCTGAAGGCCGAGTCCTCCTCCTGTGGGCCCCGAGACCGGCCCCGGGACCAGGACCTGAGGAGAGAGAGAGACCGGGTCAGGACCAGGACCAGAGGAGAGAGAGAGAGAGACCGGGTCAGGACCAGGACCAGAGGAGAGAGAGACCGGGTCAGGACCAGAGCCGGGACCAGAGACCGGCCCCGGGACCAGGACCTGAGGAGAGAGAGAGACCGGGTCAGGACCAGGAGACCGGGTCAGGACCAGGACCAGAGGAGAGAGAGACCGGGTCAGGACCAGGACCAGAGGAGAGAGAGACCGGGTCAGGACCAGGACCAGAGGAGAGAGAGAGACCGGGTCAGGACCAGGACCAGAGGAGAGAGAGAGACCGGGTCAGGACCAGGACCTGAGGAGAGAGAGAGAGAGACCGGGTCAGGACCAGGACCTGAGGAGAGAGAGAGACCGGGTCAGGACCAGGACCAGAGGAGAGAGAGACCGGGTCAGGACCAGAGCCTGGGACCAGAGACCGGGACCAGGACAAGTTTAAAATGACAGGAAGTGATTGAGTTCTAAAACAGACCTCGCCCTCTGTGATGTCATCAAAAAGCAACGAGCCACACTAGGAAATCACCATAGCAACCACACTGTGTTCTGGGCCAAATTCATCTAATGTCACAGATTTTTTATTTATTTTACAAATATAAATACATGTGGGCACATTTTTTGTTGAATTCATGTATAAAAGGTCAAATAAAGTCGTTTATTTTGTGTAAATTATGCACAAACTTGGTCTCCCCAGTGTGATGTCATCGATGTTCACTTCCTGTAACTTTCTGCAGATTTGTCAACTTTTCTCCACAAACTGATACTTGATCAGTGTCAAACTATAATTTATATTTACAACAAGAATTAATGCACCGAATAAAGACTAAATTAGAAAAGAATGAAAACCTGTCATAGGCCCTTTAAACCTGTCATAGGCCCTTTAAACCTGTCATAGGCCCTTTAAACCTGTCATAGGCCCTTTAAACCTGTCATAGGCCCTTTAAACCTGTCATAGGCCCTTTAAACCTGTCATAGGCCCTTTAATGTTTGGTCGATGCAGTAAATGTTAAACATGCTGTTTGTGGCTCTGACGTCACATGACACACCACACACCTGCAGGGGGCGCTGTGTCAGTCACATGACACACCACACACCTGCAGGGGGCGCTGTGTCGGTCTGACGTCACATGACACACCACACACCAGCAGGGGGCGCTGTGTCGGTCTGACGTCACATGACACACCACACACCAGCAGGGGGCGCTGTGTCGGTCTGACGTCACATGACACACCACACACCAGCAGGGGGCGCTGTGTCGGTCTGACATCAGTCACATGACACACCACACACCAGCAGGGGGCGCTGTGTCGGTCTGACATCAGTCACATGACACACCACACACCAGCAGGGGGCGCTGTGTCGGTCTGACATCAGTCACATGACACACCACACACCAGCAGGGGGCGCTGTGTCGGTCTGACATCAGTCACATGACACACCACACACCAGCAGGGGGCTGTGTCGGTCTGACTTCAGTCACATGACACACCACACACCAGCAGGGGGCGCTGTGTCGGTCTGACATCAGTCACATGACACACCACACACCAGCAGGGGGCGCTGTGTCGGTCTGACATCAGTCACATGACACACCACACACCAGCAGGGGGCGCTGTGTCAGTCTGACATCAGTCACATGACACACCACACACCAGCAGGGGGCGCTGTGTCAGTCTGACGTCACATGACACACCACACACCAGCAGGGGGCGCTGTGTCGGTCTGACATCAGTCACATGACACACCACACACCAGCAGGGGTCGCTGTGTCGGTCTGACATCAGTCACATGACACACCACACACCAGCAGGGGGCGCTGTGTCAGTCTGACATCAGTCACATGACACACCACACACCAGCAGGGGGCGCTGTGTCAGTCTGACATCAGTCACATGACACACCACACACCAGCAGGGGGCGCTGTGTCAGTCTGACATCAGTCACATGACGTTAGCTCTGTGTTTTATTTTGCAGACGTTTAAAGCCTGTTGGTGCTGCAGAATCACAGAGTCACAGCACGGGTCGCAGTGGGGGGGCGTCTCCACGGCAGCGCTGCGAGTGGGCGGAGCGACACACCTCCGCGCCGCGATTGGTCGGACGCTGAGACGAGGAGCGGGCAAAAACAGACTTTAAAACGTGATCTCAAAATAACAAACCCCGCCGAGTTCCCGGGACCAGAGCGGCAGGAGTAAAGAGGTGTGACAGGGGCGCACCTGCAGCCTCCGTGCAGCAGCTGCAGCCACAGCCAGGCGAGCAGCAGCATCAGGAGCATCGTGGGGAACGCGAAGAAGAACCACGACGCAAAGTTTATCACATCACCGTTCTGAGGGAAGAGTCTGCAAGAAAAGACACAAGTGTGAGACACAAGACACAACACACACAACACACACAACACACACAAGACACACACAAGACACACAAGACACAAGTGTGAGACACAAGACACGCAACACACACGTGACACACAACACAAACATGACACACACAAGACACGCAAGACACAAGTGTGAGACACAAGACACGCAAGACACACACAAGACACACGCTGGGCTGGGGGACCTGGGGGGCCTGAGGGCCTGGGGGTGGGCTGGGGGGCCTGGGGGGCGGTCAGATGTCTTACACGGGGCAGAACATGAACCCATGTCCTGCTGCGTCTGACACGTCCTCAGAGTCATTTTTGGCCCAAAGTACTTTTCATCACGTTGTCCTCATTGTACAAAGAGCCTGATTCCAGAAGTAAATATTTTATTTAAAATCGGCTTCTGAATCGTTTTAAAACATTTTGTCAAATGTGACAAACATCTAAATTGACCTGTGCTCCGTGTTGTGTGTTGTGTGTTGCGTGTTGTGTGTTGTATGTTGTATGTTGTGTGTTGTATGATGTTTGTTGTGTGTTGTATGTTGTATGTTGTATGTTGTATGTTGTATGTTGCGTGTTTGGGTCTCACTGGCTCATCTGTCCCACCAGCACCAGGTTTGGGCCCGTCCCGGTCAGAGTGGCGATTCCTCCGATACTCGCGGCGTAGCACACACTCAGCAGCAAACCTTTGGACCTCCTCAGCCTCTCGTCCTCTTTGTCCTCACACACCTCCTCCAGCTCCAGGGACAGCACCACTGCAGGGGACAGCTCTGAGGTCAGACAGGGGACAGGGGACAGATCTGAGGTCAGACAGGGGACAGGGGACAGGGGACAGGGGACAGCTCTGAGGTCAGACAGAGGACAGGGGACAGCTCTGAGGTCAGACAGAGGACAGGGGACAGCTCTGAGGTCAGACAGAGGACAGGGGACAGATCTGAGGTCAGACAGAGGACAGGGGACAGATCTGAGGTCAGACAGGGGACAGGGGACAGATCTGAGGTCAGACAGAGGACAGGGGACAGGGGACAGGGGACAGCTCTGAGGTCAGACAGAGGACAGGGGACAGGGGACAGGGGACAGCTCTGAGGTCAGACAGAGGACAGGGGACAGCTCTGAGGTCAGACAGAGGACAGGGGACAGCTCTGAGGTCAGACAGAGGACAGGGGACAGGGGACAGGGGACAGCTCTGAGGTCAGACAGAGGACAGGGGACAGGGGACAGATCTGAGGTCAGACAGAGGACAGAGGACAGCTCTGAGGTCAGACAGAGGACAGAGGACAGCTCTGAGGTCAGACAGAGGACAGATCTGAGGTCAGACAGGGGACAGGGGACAGATCTGAGGTCAGACAGAGGACAGATCTGAGGTCAGACAGAGGACAGGGGACAGATCTGAGGTCAGACAGAGGACAGGGGACAGCTCTGAGGTCAGACAGAGGACAGATCTGAGGTCAGACAGAGGACAGATCTGAGGTCAGACAGAGGACAGGGGACAGCTCTGAGGTCAGACAGAGGACAGATCTGAGGTCAGACAGAGGACAGATCTGAGGTCAGACAGAGGACAGAGGACAGATCTGAGGTCAGACAGAGGACAGAGGACAGATCTGAGGTCAGACAGAGGACAGAGGACAGCTCTGAGGTCAGACAGAGGACAGAGGACAGGGGACAGATCTGAGGTCAGACAGAGGACAGAGGACAGATCTGAGGTCAGACAGAGGACAGAGGACAGCTCTGAGGTCAGACAGAGGACAGGGGACAGATCTGAGGTCAGACAGAGGACAGAGGACAGATCTGAGGTCAGACAGAGGACAGAGGACAGGGGACAGATCTGAGGTCAGACAGAGGACAGAGGACAGATCTGAGGTCAGACAGAGGACAGGGGACAGCTCTGAGGTCAGACAGAGGACAGATCTGAGGTCAGACAGAGGACAGGGGACAGAGGACAGATCTGAGGTCAGACAGAGGACAGAGGACAGATCTGAGGTCAGACAGAGGACAGGGGACAGCTCTGAGGTCAGACAGAGGACAGAGGACAGATCTGAGGTCAGACAGAGGACAGAGGACAGGGGACAGATCTGAGGTCAGACAGAGGACAGAGGACAGATCTGAGGTCAGACAGAGGACAGGGGACAGCTCTGAGGTCAGACAGAGGACAGATCTGAGGTCAGACAGAGGACAGAGGACAGGGGACAGATCTGAGGTCAGACAGGGGACAGCTCTGAGGTCAGACAGAGGACAGGGGACAGGGGACAGATCTGAGGTCAGACAGAGGACAGAGGACAGGGGACAGATCTGAGGTCAGACAGAGGACAGAGGACAGATCTGAGGTCAGACAGAGGACAGAGGACAGCTCTGAGGTCAGACAGAGGACAGGGGACAGATCTGAGGTCAGACAGAGGACAGATCTGAGGTCAGACAGAGGACAGAGGACAGATCTGAGGTCAGACAGAGGACAGAGGACAGGGGACAGATCTGAGGTCAGACAGAGGACAGAGGACAGATCTGAGGTCAGACAGAGGACAGGGGACAGCTCTGAGGTCAGACAGAGGACAGATCTGAGGTCAGACAGAGGACAGGGGACAGAGGACAGATCTGAGGTCAGACAGAGGACAGAGGACAGATCTGAGGTCAGACAGAGGACAGAGGACAGATCTGAGGTCAGACAGAGGACAGAGGACAGGGGACAGATCTGAGGTCAGACAGAGGACAGAGGACAGATCTGAGGTCAGACAGAGGACAGGGGACAGCTCTGAGGTCAGACAGAGGACAGATCTGAGGTCAGACAGAGGACAGAGGACAGGGGACAGATCTGAGGTCAGACAGGGGACAGGGGACAGGGGACAGAGGACAGGGGACAGGGGACAGGGGACAGGGGACAGAGGACAGATCTGAGGTCAGACAGAGGACAGAGGACAGGGGACAGGGGACAGAGGACAGATCTGAGGTCAGACAGAGGACAGAGGACAGGGGACAGCTCTGAGGTCAGACAGAGGACAGATCTGAGGTCAGACAGAGGACAGGGGACAGCTCTGAGGTCAGACAGAGGACAGAGGACAGCTCTGAGGTCAGACAGGGGACAGGGGACAGCTCTGAGGTCAGACAGAGGACAGATCTGAGGTCAGACAGAGGACAGGGGACAGGGGACAGATCTGAGGTCAGACAGAGGACAGGGGACAGATCTGAGGTCAGACAGAGGACAGAGGACAGCTCTGAGGTCAGACAGAGGACAGGGGACAGCTCTGAGGTCAGACAGAGGACAGATCTGAGGTCAGACAGAGGACAGGGGACAGGGGACAGATCTGAGGTCAGACAGGGGACAGCTCTGAGGTCAGACAGAGGACAGGGGACAGGGGACAGATCTGAGGTCAGACAGGGGACAGGGGACAGGGGACAGAGGACAGGGGACAGGGGACAGGGGACAGAGGACAGATCTGAGGTCAGACAGAGGACAGAGGACAGGGGACAGGGGACAGAGGACAGATCTGAGGTCAGACAGAGGACAGAGGACAGGGGACAGCTCTGAGGTCAGACAGAGGACAGATCTGAGGTCAGACAGAGGACAGGGGACAGCTCTGAGGTCAGACAGAGGACAGAGGACAGCTCTGAGGTCAGACAGGGGACAGGGGACAGCTCTGAGGTCAGACAGAGGACAGGGGACAGCTCTGAGGTCAGACAGAGGACAGAGGACAGCTCTGAGGTCAGACAGAGGACAGATCTGAGGTCAGACAGAGGACAGGGGACAGCTCTGAGGTCAGACAGAGGACAGGGGACAGATCTGAGGTCAGACAGAGGACAGGGGACAGATCTGAGGTCAGACAGAGGACAGGGGACAGCTCTGAGGTCAGACAGAGGACAGGGGACAGATCTGAGGTCAGACAGGGGACAGCTCTGAGGTCAGACAGAGGACAGGGGACAGATCTGAGGTCAGACAAGGGACAGCTCTGAGGTCAGACAGAGGACAGGGGACAGGGGACAGATCTGAGGTCAGACAGAGGACAGGGGACAGATCTGAGGTCAGACAGAGGACAGGGGACAGATCTGAGGTCAGACAGAGGACAGGGGACAGCTCTGAGGACAGACAGAGGACAGGGGACAGATCTGAGGTCAGACAGGGGACAGCTCTGAGGTCAGACAGAGGACAGGGGACAGATCTGAGGTCAGACAGAGGACAGGGGACAGCTCTGAGGTCAGACAGAGGACAGGGGACAGATCTGAGGTCAGACAGAGGACAGATCTGAGGTCAGACAGAGGACAGAGGACAGGGGACAGCTCTGAGGTCAGACAGAGGACAGGGGACAGCTCTGAGGTCAGACAAGGGACAGATCTGAGGTCAGACAGAGGACAGCTCTGAGGTCAGACAGAGGACAGGGGACAGCTCTGAGGTCAGACAGAGGACAGATCTGAGGTCAGACAGAGGACAGGGGACAGCTCTGAGGTCAGACAGAGGACAGGGGACAGATCTGAGGTCAGACAGAGGACAGAGGACAGATCTGAGGTCAGACAGAGGACAGAGGACAGCTCTGAGGTCAGACAGGGGACAGGGGACAGATCTGAGGTCAGACAGAGGACAGAGGACAGATCTGAGGTCAGACAGGGGACAGAGGACAGCTCTGAGGTCAGACAGAGGACAGAGGACAGCTCTGAGGTCAGACAGAGGACAGGGGACAGCTCTGAGGTCAGACAGAGGACAGGGGACAGCTCTGAGGTCAGACCGAGGACAGAGGACAGGGGACAGCTCTGAGGTCAGACAGAGGACAGGGGACAGCTCTGAGGTCAGACAGAGGACAGGGGACAGCTCTGAGGTCAGACCGAGGACAGAGGACAGAGGACAGCTCTGAGGTCAGACAGAGGACAGAGGACAGCTCTGAGGTCAGACAGAGGACAGGGGACAGCTCTGAGGTCAGACAGAGGACAGGGGACAGCTCTGAGGTCAGACAGAGGACAGGGGACAGATCTGAGGTCAGACAGGGGACAGCTCTGAGGTCAGACCGAGGACAGAGGACAGCTCTGAGGACAGCAGTAGTAGTAGCTTCAAACCCGGCGTGTTACCTGAGCTGGGCGGAGCCGGGGGGAGGAGCTTCACTGCAGGAGGCGGGGTCAGGTCAGCGTGCTTCTCTGGGGTCACACCTGAGACGAGCAGAGCTTATGATGAGACACGACGTCAAACTGAACTGTGATTGTTCAACATGTGAGGAGTCCATCGCTGAGTGTCATGCGCCTCTTCTGGACAACCGGCAGCAGTTAATCACATTCTGTATCACTACGCTGTGGATGTCGCCATAGCAACGGGTAAACAAATAAAAGGAGATGATCCTCGGAGGCAAAAGGACACAGACAGGCGCATGTTCACTGTCGCAGTTTGAGGGACCTGTCGCTAAACGTCGATGCATTGCACAGTTTTCACGCGCCGCAGGTTAGCCCCGCGGGTTAGCGCCGCGGGTTAGCGCCGCGAGTTAGCGCCGCGGGTTAGCGCTGTGAAACACACACAATTTTACTTTCCCAACCAAGTTATCCCACTCAACCGCCACATGGCTATGCTAGCAATGTTTGATTTTTATGACATATATTTTTCACAATTAGGGTCAAAGTAGAGTTAGGTTTAAGAAAAGTTTCCAGTCGGATTTGAACACTGATAGTTCTGGTGTTATTTTCTCTGTAGATGCTCTGCTGCCCCCTGCTGTCTGTGAAGCTGCTCCTGTTGAGCTTCTGCTGTTATAAATGCTAATGTTATGCTAATGTTGCTAACGTCTGCACAGAGCTAATGACAACAGAAGCACAAATCCACATTCAAACGTTCAACTCAGACGTAATAACTCTGTCCAGGTTCAGGAAGTGACTCCATTGGATCCATATTTTGTTTGATTCGAGTCGTTCCAGCTCACGACCTCTGAGGCCACCAGAGGCGTTCATCTGTTGTTTACTTTGTGTTTTAAGTCTGATACTTTACTTTAGACTTACGTTTGTTAAAAGACGATATGAACGTTTCTTTGCAAACTCTCCTTCATAAATGAACTCTACGTAACTTAAATGACTGGACACTTTAGAATACAACCGACAGAGAACATTTCAAGTAAAATATGGAGCTCGGGATAGAAGGTCAAAAACAGCTGTTACCATGGAAACCCGCCATGTTTGCAGCCGGCGTGTTAAAGTGACACAAAGACAAATGTCTAAATCGGAAACAGAATCAGGTTCAGGACGTTTTCTTTCTGTGTGAGTTTAATTTGAAGATGGACTCAGGAGCAGGACTCACCGGCTCCAAGACCGGACTGAAGGACACAGTGGACCTTCTCGTCTGATTCCAGCTGGACTTTCTCCCCTGGTCCTGGCTCTGTCCTTGGTCCTGGCTCTGTCCTTGGTCCTGGCTCGGTCCGTGGTCCTGGCTCTGTCCTTGGTCCTGGCTCTGTCCTTGGTCCTGGCTCTGTCCGTGGTCCTGGCTCGGTCCTTTGTCCTGGGGGTGTCCCAGGTCCAATGCTGGTCTTAGGTCCGGTCCCGGTCTGGTTCTGGGTCTCTCCTGGTCCGTAGAGCTGGTCCAGAACAGCCTGGACTATGGGGACCATCATGGCGGTGGTGGCCGTGTTACTGATCCACATCGAGAGGAACGCAGTGACGCACATGAAGCCCAGCATCAGCCTGAAACACAGAGACCGGGTCAGAACCGGGTCAGGACCGGGTCAGAACCGGGTCAGGACCGGGTCAGGACCGGGTCAGGACCGGGTCAGAACTGGTGACGTCATAGACAGTGACGTCATAGAAGGTGACGTCATAGAAGGTGATGTCATAGAAGGTGATGTCATAGAAGGTGACGTCATAGAAGGTGATGTCATAGACGGTGACGTCATAGACAGTGACGTCATAGAATTTGCTGAGTTTAAATCACGTTTAAACAGACTGGACAGAAACAGGAAGTACTCACAGCGCGGGCCGGACCCCGACCAGCAGCAGGACCCTGAGGGCGATGCGTTTGTGGACGTCCCAGTGCTCCACGGCCACCGCCACCAGGAGGCCCCCCACGAACAGGAAGTTAGTGTCCTTCAGGTACTGCACGCACACCTGAGGAGAACCGGGTCAGAACCAGGACTGAAGCGGGTCACAACCAGGACTGAACCGGGTCAGAACCAGGACTGAAGTCCACCAAGGAATGTAGTAGTAGAAGTAGCAGTAGCAGTAGCAGTAGCAGTAGCAGTAGTAGTAGTAGCAGTAGTAGTAGTAGTAGTAGTAGTAGCAGTAGCAGTAGCAGTAGCAGTAGTAGTAGTAGTAGTATGTGCAGTACTCACGTCTTTGCTCTCCATGACGCCCAGCAGAGGGAACAGTATCGTGGGCAGCAGAGCAGTGACAGCGAGAGGCAGAGCTTCAGTGCACCAGAACACGGCCATGAGAGCGATGACGTACGCACAGGCCGCCTCCTGCAGGAGGAAATACAACAAATATTATATGTGTGTACTTCTATATGTACTTCTGTACTTCTATATGTACTTATGTACTTCTATATGTACTTATGTACTTCTATATGTACTTATGTACTTCTATATGTACTTCTGTACTTCTATATGTACTTATGTACTTCTATATGTACTTATGTACTTCTATATGTACTTCTGTACTTCTATATGTACTTATGTACTTCTATATGTACTTCTGTACTTCTATATGTACTTCTGTACTTCTATATGTACTTCTGTACTTCTATATGTACTTCTGTACTTCTATATGTACTTCTGTACATTCGGTGAAGCCTCTGCAGCAGGTGAAGCCTCTGCAGGTGAAGCCTCTGCAGGTGAAGCCTCTGCAGGTGAAGCCTCTGCAGCAGGTGAAGCCTCTGCAGCAGGTGAAGCCTCTGCAGGTGAAGCCTCTGCAGGTGAAGCCTCTGCAGCAGGTGAAGCCTCTGCAGCAGGTGAAGCCTCTGCAGGTGAAGCCTCTGCAGGTGAAGCCTCTGCAGGTGAAGCCTCTGCAGGTGAAGCCTCTGCAGGTGAAGCCTCTGCAGCAGGTGAAGCCTCTGCAGGTGAAGCCTCTGCTGCAGATGAAGCCTCTGCAGCAGGTGAAGCCTCTGCAGGTGAAGCCTCTGCAGGTGAAGCCTCTGCAGGTGAAGCCTCTGCAGGTGAAGCCTCTGCAGGTGAAGCCTCTGCAGGTGAAGCCTCTGCAGCAGGTGAAGCCTCTGTGTGGTTTGTGTTCGTCCTTCGAGCCTGAAGCCTGATCTTTTCCGTCTGCGTCCGGCGTCGGCGGCGAGAACAACGGCCAGAGCGACCGACGCCAAAACACAGGCTTCAGGCCGCCCTTGACGCTCTGGACGCGACGAGAAAACACAGGACGCCCTGGACCCGCCCCACACGGACTTTACACTGGACCACAAGAGGGCACTGCTGCTCAGAGGGGCCCTTTGTGGCCCCCGAGCCACAGCCCAGAGGAGCCACTGAGTCAAGACGGCCCTGGGCAGCAGAAAGACTAGGAACAGTCAGAGTTATGATGTTATATCAGGGTTAGAAGAGTGAATGGACCTGCCCCTGTCAGACACCTGCACCTGTCAGAGACCTGCCCCTGTCAGAGACCTGCCCCTGTCAGAGACCTGCACCTGTCAGAGACCTGCCCCTGTCAGAGACCTGCCCCTGCCGAGCGTGTGGAGAATCATAATGACCCGCCCAAAGGCATGCTGGGTAATCTGTGTGTGCACCAGCGGGAGGAGGAGGGGCCAGAGAGGGGCATCGTGGGAAAAAGTGAGACGCACAGACTAAGAACCTGGTCTGGTCCTGGTCCTGGTCCTGGTCCTGGTCCTGGTCTGAGTCTGGTCCTGGTCCTGGTCCTGGTCTGGTCCTGGTCTGGACCTTCTCCTGGTCTGAGTCTGGTCCTGGTCCTGGTCTGGTCCTGGTCTGGTCCTGGTCTAGTCTTGGTCCTGGTCCTGGTCTGGTCCTGGTCTAGTCTTGGTCCTGGTCTAGTCTTGGTCCTGGTCCTGGTCCTGGTCTGGTCCTGGTCTGGTCTTGGTCCTGGTCCTGGTCTGGTCCTGGTCTAGTCTTGGTCCTGGTCTAGTCTTGGTCCTGGTCCTGGTCTGGTCCTGGTCTAGTCTTGGTCCTGGTCTAGTCTTGGTCCTGGTCCTGGTCCTGGTCCTGGTCCTGGTCTGGTCCTGGTCTGGTCTTGGTCCTGGTCCTGGTCTGGTCCTGGTCTAGTCTTGGTCCTGGTCTAGTCTTGGTCCTGGTCTGGTCCTGGTCCTGGTCCTGGTCCTGGTCTGGTCCTGGTCTAGTCTTGGTCCTGGTCTTGTCCTGGTCTGGTCCTGGTCCTGGTCTAGTCTTGGTCCTGGTCTGGTCCTGGTCTGGTCCTGGTCTGGTCCTGGTCCTGGTCCTGGTCCTGGTCTTGCTCTGATCCTGATCCTGGTCCTGGTCTGGTCCTGGTCCTGGTCTCGGTCTGGTCTCGGTCTGGACAGGGTTAATTTTGGCTGAGGTTTTGTGGAAGTCCAGGCTCAGACCAAAGTCCAGATCACGTCCGGTTTATCTGTCACTCATTCAGAGCCAAACTCATTCAGAAAATCCCAAACTGATCCTGATCCAACTCTGGACTAAACCAGGACTAAACCAGGACTAACCCAGGACTTACCTTGGTACTGGTTGCCAACGGTAACAGCAGAAATGGAGTGAGGACCAGGATGAACGTGGTCTTCCTGGACCAGACCCTCCGGAGGATCCGGACCCCGACCGGCAGCACCGACATCGGGACCAAAACTGGGACTGAACCTGGACTAAACCTGGACTAAACCTGGACTAAACCTGGACTAAACAGGATTAAACAGGGACTTCTATTGGTCTAATACTTGGACTAAAACGGGACTGAACTGAGCAGTAAAAAAGACACTTATTAGATCTAAACCGGGTCTAAACATAGTCTAAATAACTTAAAAAATAATAATAATAAAAAATCCAAACACAAAATATAATAAATAAAAATACCTTTAAATAAATTAAGAACAAAAATGATTTTGTCAAATACAAAAATGTTGAGGCGGAGAATCTGAATGAAACGAGTCACTGAGACCGGTTTGTCTGCTCCGGTCCTGGTCTCACACAGATCCCTCTGAGTCCGGACTCTCTCTGGTCTCAGGTCTGGTCTGGGCTCAGTCCGGACTCTCTCTGGTCTCAGGTCTGGTCTGGGCTCAGTCCGGACTCTCTCTGGTCTCAGGTCTGGTCTGGGCTCAGTCCGGACTCTCTCTGGTCTCAGGTCTGGTCTGGGCTCAGTCCGGACTCTCTCTGGTCTCAGGTCTAAGGGGGAGGTCCTGGTCTAGTCCTGGACTTGTGTAAACATTAACAGCTCGTCTCGGCCTCGCACCAAACATCCCACGGACTAAACCTGGACTAAACCTGGACTAAAGTGGGACAAAACCTGGACTTAACCTGGACTAACCTGGATTTAACCAGGGTCCGAGGCAGACCGGGCCCTACTGGCTGCACCTCATTAAAGCCTGGTCTGAGGCTAAGCAGAGCTGGCCTGGTTTAGTCCTGGTTTAGTCCTGGTTTAGTCCTGGTTTAGTCCTGGTTTGGTCCTGGTTTAGTCCTGGTTTGGTCCTGGTTTAGTCCTGGTTTGGTCCTGGTTTAGTCCTGGTTTAGTCCTGGTTTAGTCCTGGTTTGGTCCTGGTTTAGTCCTGGTTTAGTCCTGGTTTAGTCCTGGTTTAGACCTGGTTTAGTCCTGGTTTAGTCCTGGTTTAGTCCTGGTTTAGTCCTGGTTTAGTCCTGGTTTAGTCCTGGTTTGGTCCGGTTCACCGTGTGTGTGTCCAATGATTCTTTAATTGAGAATCCACTCTAAACTCTGGTCCAGACCAAAGGTCTAGACTTGGATTCGTCTGAAAACAGTTAGTCTCAGTTAGAACAGCGCCCCCTGCAGGTCACACAGCCCCCTGCAGGTCACACAGCGCCCCCTGCAGGTCACAGCGCCCCCTGCAGGTCAGTCACGGCGCCCCCTGCAGGTCAGTCACGGCGCCCCCTGCAGGTCAGTCACAGCGCCCCCTGCAGGTCAGTCACGGCGCCCCCTGCAGGTCAGTCACAGCGCCCCCTGCAGGTCACACAGCGCCCCTGCAGGTCACACAGCGCCCCTGCAGGTCACACAGCGCCCCTGCAGGTCACACAGCGCCCTGCAGGTCACACAGCGCCCCCTGCAGGTCACACAGCCCCCTGCAGGTCACACAGCGCCCCCTGCAGGTCACACAGCGCCCCCTGCAGGTCACACAGCACCCCCTGCAGGTCACACAGCGCCCCCTGCAGGTCACACAGCGCCCCCTGCAGGTCACACAGCGACCCCTGCAGGTCACACAGCCCCTGCAGGTCACACAGCGCCCCCTGCAGGTCACACAGCGCCCCGCAGGTCACACAGCCCCCCTGCAGGTCACACAGCCCCCTGCAGGTCACACAGCGCCCCCTGCAGGTCACACAGCGCCCCGGCAGCTCACACAGCGCCCTGCAGGTCACACAGCGCCCCCTGCAGGTCACACAGCACCCCCTGCTGGTCACACAGCCCCTGCAGGTCACACAGCGCCCCTGCAGGTCACACAGCGCCCCCTGCAGGTCACACAGCCCCTGCAGGTCACACAGCGCCCCTGCAGGTCACTGGCGCCCTGCAGGTCACACAGCGCCCCCTGCAGGTCACACAGCCCCCTGCCGGTCACACAGCGCCCCCTGCAGGTCACACAGCGCCCCCGCAGGTCACACAGCGCCCCCTGCAGGTCACACAGCGCCCCCTGCAGGTCACACAGCCCCCTGCAGGTCACACAGCGCCCCCTGCAGGTCACACAGCGCCCCCTGCAGGTCACACAGCGCCCCCTGCAGGTCACACAGCGCCCCCTGCAGGTCACACAGCGCCCCCTGCAGGTCACACAGCCCCCCGCAGGTCACACAGCCCCCCGCAGGTCACACAGCCCCCTGCAGGTCACACACGCCCCCTGCAGGTCACACACGCCCCCTGCAGGTCACACAGCGCCCCCTGCAGGTCACACAGCGCCCCCTGCAGGTCACACGGCGCCCCCTGCAGGTCACACAGCGCCCCCTGCAGGTCACACAGCGCCCCCTGCAGGTCACACAGCGCCCCCTGCAGGTCACACAGCGCCCCCTGCAGGTCACACAGCGCCCCCTGCAGGTCACAGCGCCCCCTGCATTAGAGCAGGGTTTCAGGGTTAAAGGCGCCCCCTCCTGGACACTGCAGTGACACTTCTGTTTGACACAGTGCAGTGCTGCCCCCTGGTGGAACTACAGCTGTGGTCACTTTGGATTAGGATTTGAACTCATCGTTTACAAGAAATAATTAAAAAGTTGTGTTTTTAAAGAAAAAAAAAAAAAAACATCCACAGAGAAAATGTAGTGAAATATTATTATACATTTGATATAAAATAATGCATCTGTGTCTGTGGTTTATGTTTAATTATTACAGCACGTCTGGTCCAGGTCCAGGTCCAGGTCTGATCCAGGTCCAGGTCTGATCCAGGTCCAGGTCTGGTCCAGGTCCAGGTCTGGTCCAGGTCCAGGTCTGATCCAGGTCCAGGTCTGATCCAGGTCCAGGTCCAGGTCCAGGTCTGGTCCAGGTCTGGTCCAGGTCTGATCCAGGTCCAGGTCCAGGTCCAGGTCTGGGACTGAGCCATTTCTGAGCGCGTGTGTGATATTTCACAGTAAGAGTCCAGACCGAGTCACATTTCAACTGAATCCAGGCCCAAACCAGGTCTGAACCAGGTCTGAACCAGGTCTTAGCCAGTGAGGTGGTCTACTCTGTC
Organism: Rhinogobius similis; assembly: GCA_019453435.1. NCBI lineage: Eukaryota > Metazoa > Chordata > Actinopteri > Gobiiformes > Gobiidae > Rhinogobius > Rhinogobius similis. Next base: position 18,925,512 of record CM033637.1, read on the forward strand.
TCCTCTGGTTCAGACCTAAGGATTCGTGATTCGATTTCAATTGTTGTTTTTTTGTTTGTTTTTTTCTTCACAAAAGACCCAGAGCAGGAGCAACGGACACTGGAGCTGGATTTGACATAAACGCATTCCTCCAGGTCCTCCAGGTCCTCCAGGTCCTCCAGGTCCTCCAGGTCCTCCAGACCCTCCAGACCCTCCAGGTCCTCCAGACCCTCCAGACCCTCCAGACCCTCCAGGCCCTCCAGGTCCTCCAGGTCCTCCAGGCCCTCCAGACCTTCCAGACCCTCCAGGTCCTCCAGGTCCTCCAGACCCTCCAGACCCTCCAGACCCTCCAGACCCTCCAGGCCCTCCAGGTCCTCCAGGTCCTCCAGGCCCTCCAGACCTTCCAGACCCTCCAGACCCTCCAGACCCTCCAGGCCCTCCAGGCCCTCCAGGTCCTCCAGGTCCTCCAGACCCTCCAGACCCTCCAGGCCCTCCAGGTCCTCCAGGTCCTCCAGACCCTCCAGGCCCTCCAGGCCCTCCAGGTCCTCCAGGTCCTCCAGACCCTCCAGACCCTCCAGACCCTCCAGGCCCTCCAGACCCTCCAGACCCTCCAGACCCTCCAGACCTTCCAGACCCTCCAGACCCTCCAGACCCTCCAGTTTCTCCAGACCCTCCAGACCCTCCAGACCCTCCAGGTCCTCCAGACCCTCCAGACCCTCCAGGTCCTCCAGACCCTCCAAACCCTCCAGACCCTCCAGGTCCTCCAGACCCTCCAGACCCTCCAGGTCCTCCAGACCCTCCAGACCTTCCAGACCCTCCAGGCCCTCCAGACCCTCCAGACCCTCCAGACCTTCCAGACCCTCCAGGCCTTCCAGGTCCTCCAGGTCCTCCAGACCCTCCAGGTCCTCCAGGCCCTCCAGACCTTCCAGACCCTCCAGGTCCTCCAGACCCTCCAGACCTTCCAGACCCTCCAGACCCTCCAGACCCTCCAGGTCCTCCAGGCCCTCCAGACCCTCCAGACCCTCCAGGCCCTCCAGGTCCTCCAGACCCTCCAGGCCCTCCAGGTCCTCCAGACCCTCCAGACCCTCCAGGTTCACAAAAGACCCAGAGCAGGAGCAACGGACACTGGAGCTGTATTTGACATAAACGCATTCCTCCAGGTCCTCCAGGTCCTCCAGGTCCTCCAGACCCTCCAGACCCTCCAGGTCCTCCAGACCCTCCAGACCCTCCAGATCCTCCAGACCCTCCAGTTCCTCCAGGGCCTCCAGACCCTCCAGACCCTCCAGACCCACCAGACCCTCCAGGCCCTCCAGGTCCTCCAGGTCCTCCAGGCCCTCCAGACCTTCCAGACCCTCCAGGTCCTCCAGACCCTCCAGGCCTTCCAGACCCTCCAGACCCTCCAGACCCTCCAGGCCCTCCAGGCCCTCCAGGTCCTCCAGACCCTCCAGACCCTCCAGGCCCTCCAGGTCCTCCAGGTCCTCCAGACCCTCCAGGCCCTCCAGGTCCTCCAGACCCTCCAGACCCTCCAGTTTCTCCAGACCCTCCAGACCCTCCAGACCCTCCAGGTCCTCCAGACCCTCCAGACCCTCCAGGTCCTCCAGACCCTCCAGTTTCTCCAGACCCTCCAGACCCTCCAGACCCTCCAGGTCCTCCAGACCCTCCAGACCCTCCAGGTCCTCCAGACCCTCCAGACCTTCCAGACCCTCCAGGCCCTCCAGACCCTCCAGACCCTCCAGACCTTCCAGACCCTCCAGGCCCTCCAGGTCCTCCAGGTCCTCCAGACCCTCCAGGTCCTCCAGGCCCTCCAGACCTTCCAGACCCTCCAGGTCCTCCAGACCCTCCAGACCTTCCAGACCCTCCAGACCCTCCAGACCCTCCAGGTCCTCCAGGCCCTCCAGACCCTCCAGACCCTCCAGGTCCTCCAGACCCTCCAGGTCCTCCAGACCCTCCAGGTCCTCCAGACCCTCCAGACCCTCCAGGCCCTCCAGGCCCTCCAGACCCTCCAGACCCTCCAGACCCTCCAGACCCTCCAGACCCTCCAGGTCCTCCAGGCCCTCCAGACCTTCCAGACCCTCCAGACCCTCCAGACCCTCCAGACCCTCCAGACCCTCCAGGCCCTCCAGACCCTCCAGACCCTCCAGACCCTCCAGACCCTCCAGACCCTCCAGGCCCTCCAGACCCTCCAGGCCCTCCAGGTCCTCCAGACCTTCCAGACCCTCCAGACCCTCCAGACCCTCCAGACCCTCCAGACCCTCCAGACCCTCCAGACCCTCCAGACCCTCCAGGCCCTCCAGACCCTCCAGACCCTCCAGCCCCTCCAGACCCTCCAGGCCCTCCAGGTCCTCCAGGCCCTCCAGGTCCTCACGACCCTCCAGACCCTCCAGACCCTCAGAGTTAGCATTAGCCCCAGAGTTACTGTTAGCCTCAGAGTTAGCATTAGCGTCAGACAGAGCAATAGTGTTAGAGTTAGCCTCAGAGAAAGAATTAGCCTCAGAGATAGCGTTAGCCTCAAAGTTAGCATAAGCCCCAGAGTTACCATTAGCCTCAGAGTTAGCATTAGCCTCAGACAGCGCAACAGTGTCAGAGTTAACCTCAGAGTAAGAATTAGCATCAGAGTTAACATTAGCCTCAGAGTTAGCATTAGAGTAAGCCGAGTTAGCATTAGCCCCAGAGTTAGCCTTAGCCTCAGAACAGCCTCTGGACACGTGAGTAACACTAGAGCAGAGTTAGAAACATCACACCTTTTGTGTAGACTGTTAGCATTAGCCATTAGCACTAGCATACATGCTAACATCCTGGATAACAGTTTGACTGAAATGTTTGACCAAGTGCCATCACACAGAGAAAGGGGCGGGGTCTGAGCCCATCACACAGAGAAAGGGGCGGGGTCTGGGCCCATCACACAGAGAAAGGGGCGGGGTCTGGGCCCATCACACAGAGAAAGGGGCGGGGTCTGGGCCCATCACACAGAGAAAGGGGCGGGGTCTGGGACCATCACACAGAGAAAGGGGCGGGGTCTAGGTCTGAGCCCATCACACAGAGAAAGGGGCGGGGTCTGGGCCCATCACACAGAGAAAGGGGCGGGGTCTGGGACCATCACACAGAGAAAGGGGCGGGGTCTGAGCCCATCACACAGAGAAAGGGGCGGGGTCTGGGACCATCACACAGAGAAAGGGGCGGGGTCACAGAGTACACTGCAGTGATCTTTTCTCTAGGTCTGAACCAGGACTAGACCATGACTGGACCAGGACTAGACCAGGACTAAACCAGGATTGAACCAGGACTGAACCAGGACTGAACCAGGACTAAACCAGGACTAAACCAGGATTGAACCAGGACTGAACCAGGACTAGACCAGGACTAGACCAGGATTGAACCAGGACTGAACCAGGACTAGACCAGGACTAGACCAGGACTCAGGACTGAACCAGGACTAGACCAGGACTCAGGACTGAACCAGGACTAGACCAGGACTCAGGACTGAACCAGGACTGAACCAGGACTAGACCAGGACTCAGGACTGACATAAATCAGTGACTGTTTGACCTTTGACTCTGAGAATGTAAAGGTCATGACCCCTGACCTCGGTCACATGACCAGGTCTGATCCTGGAGCCTTTTCTTGTGTTTCGTTTGGTGCTTTTCACGTCGTTCTTGTGCTTTGAAGCTGCTCTGGAGGGACCTGAGTGTGCGGCCAGCAGAGGGCGCTATCACACACAGGACTTCATTATCATCGGTATTTAAATCAAATAGAAGGAAATGTTCTTTTCCACAGTTTTATATGAAGTGACGTCACATAAACACGTGTGAGCCGCGAGAACGACACAAACAGAAGCTCGTGACCTGGTCAGACACACGACAGCTGAAAGTTGTATTTCAGAATACAATTACAACACAAAACCCTTCAAAGCATCATGGGACGGGTCATGCACCAATGAGCTCAGGCCACAGGGAGGAACAGAGCGCCATTTTAGGTTCATCTTCAGGTTTTAATCCAAGTTCTATGGCTCGACCGAAGGACTGAAACAGCAGCAGAGTCAGAGAAACGACGTCACAGAAGGAGGGAGTTCAACAGGAAGTGTGTGTGACTCAAACTGTGAATGAAGTCGATGGGACCAGAGCGTTTGACCCACAACAGAACAGGGTTAAAGGAGACAAGTCACTGTAGAGTAATGTGTGTCCTCCTGCGGGACGCGCTCCTCCTGTGGGACGCGCTCCTCCGGTGGGACGCGCTCCTCCGGTGGGACGCGCTCCTCCTGTGGGACGCGCTCCTCCGGTGGGACGCGCTCCTCCGGTGGGACGCGCTCCTCCGGTGGGACGCGCTCCTCCTGTGGGACGCGCTCCTCCTGTGGGACGCGCCCCTCCTGTGGGACGCGCTCCTCCGGTGGGACGCGCTCCTCCTGTGGGACGCGCCCCTCCTGTGGGACGCGCTCCTCCTGTGGGACGCGCTCCTCCTGTGGGACGCGCTCCTCCTGTGGGACGCGCTCCTCCTGTGGGACGCGCTCCTCCTGTGGGACGCGCTCCTCCGGTGGGACGCGCCCCTCCTGTGGGACGCGCTCCTCCTGTGGGACGCGCTCCTCCAGTGGGACGCGCTCCTCCTGTGGGACGCGCCCCTCGGCCTCAGCGGCTCCAGAAACACTTGGACTTTCCACTGAAAAATGTGCTTTTACGTTTGTACTTTCCACCACCGACGAGGACCAGGATCCAGACCTGGGCCGGGATCCAGACCTGGGCCGGGATCCAGACCTGGGCCGGGATCCAGACCTGGGCCGGGATCCAGACCTGGGCCGGGATCCAGACCAGGATCCAGACCTGGACCAGGATCAGTCTGGTCTCTGAGTCGTCCTCAAACCAAACGGTTTAAACCTCACCCAGGAGTGTCCCACGTTTACACTCTCTCCCCTGTTCCCTCACCCCTCGCTCTCTCTCCCCTGTTCCCTCACCCCTCGCTCTCTCTCCCCTGTTCCCTCACCCCTCGCTCTCTCTCCCCTGTTCCCTCACCCCTCGCTCTCTCTCCCCTGTTCCCTCACCCCTCGCTCTCTCTCCCTCTTTCTTCTCCCCCCTCTCTCCCCCCTCTCTCCCTCTCTCTCTTCCCCCCTCTCTCTCCCTCTCTCTCTTGCTCTCTCTCTCTCCTCCCCCCTCTGTGTTGTGTCCCTCCTCCCTCTCCCCCCCTTTGTGTCCTCCTCCTCTCTCTCTCTCTCTCCCCCTCTCCTCTCTCTCTCTCCCTCTCTCTCTCTCTCCTCCCTCTCCCCCCACCCCCCTCTCTCTCCCCCTCTCTCTCCCCCTCTCTCCCCTCTCTCTCTCTCTCCCCCTCTCTCCCCCTCTCTCCCTCTCTCTCTTCCCCTCTCTCTCCCTCTCTCTCTTGCTCTCTCTCTCTCCTCCCCCCTCTGTGTTGTGTCCCTCCCCCTCTCCCCCCCCTTTGTGTCCTCTCCTCCCCTCTCTCTCCTCTCTCTCCTCTCTCTCTCTTTGTGTTCAGTTGAAGCTAAATTTCTTCCAGATGTTTAAAGTTCCACAGACGGAGAACGAGACGGAGGAGACACCGCTGGAGCTAAACCAGGTCTCAACCAGGACTAAACCAGGTCTAAACCAGGACTAAACCAGGTCTCAATCAGGACTAAACCAGGTCTAAACCAGGACTAAACCAGGTCTCAACCAGGACTCAATTCTGGACTTTTAAAACAAATTTAAACTCAGAGATTATTAGCAAATATTTACATTTTAGAGTTCACAAAAGGCTGAAGAAGCGAGGACTGTGTCTGAACCAGGACTAAACCAGGACTAATCTAAGCCCGGTCTCTGCCTGGTCTAAGCCCGGTCTCTGGTCTGGTCTAAGCCCGGTCTCTGGTCTGGTCTAAGCCCGGTCTCTGGTCTGGTCTAAGCCCGGTCTCTGGTCTGGTCTAAGCCCGGTCTCTGGTCTGGTCTAAGCCTGGTCTCTGGTCTGGTCTAAGCCCGGTCTAAGCCCGGTCTCTGGTCTGGTCTAAGCCCGGTCTCTGCCTGGTCTAAGCCCGGTCTCTGGTCTGGTCTAAGCCCGGTCTCTGGTCTGGTCTAAGCCTGGTCTCTGGTCTGGTCTAAGCCCGGTCTAAGCCCGGTCTAAGCCCGGTCTCTGGTCTGGTCTAAGCCCGGTCTCTGCCCGGTCTAAGCCCAGTCTCTGGTCTTGCAGGATGAGGCTCGTCGCTCTGTTCTTCTGTGGCGTGTTCTTGGGGTCGGCTCTGGCTCAGGTAAAACACACTTTACACTCGACACAGAACAAGGGGAGGGGCTCTGTCACAGGGGGAGGGGCTCTGACACAGGGGGAGGGGCTCTGACACAGGGGGAGGGGCTCTCACACAGGAGGGCTCTGACACAGGAGGGGGCTCTGACACAGGGGGGGGGGCTCTGACACTGGGGGAGGGGCTGACACAGGGAGGGGCTCTGACACAGGGGAGGGGGGCCTCTGACACAGGGGGAGGGGCTCTGACACAGGGGGAGGGGCTCTGACACAGGGGGAGGGGCTCTGACACAGGGGAGGGGCTCTGACACAGGGGAGGGGCTCTGACACAGGGGGAGGGGCTCTGACACAGGGGAGGGGCTCTGACACAGGGTGATGGGCTCTGACACAGGAGGGGCTGTGACACAGGGAGGGCTCTGACACAGGAGGGGCCTCTGACACAGGAGGGGCTCTGACACAGGGAGGGGCTCTGACACAGGAGGGGCTCTGACACAGGGGAGGGGCTCTCACACAGGGGAGGGGCTCTGACACAGGGGGAGGGGGGCTCTGACACAGGGGGAGGGGCTGTGACACAGGGGAGGGGCTCTTACACAGGGGAGGGGCTCTGACACAGGGGGAGGAGCTCTGACACAGGGGGAGGGGCTCTGACACAGGGGGAGGAGCTCTGACACAGGGGGAGGGGCTCTGACACAGGGGGAGGGGCTCTGACACAGGGGAGGGGCTCTGACACAGGGGGAGGAGCTCTGACACAGGGGGAGGGGCTCTGACGCAGGGGAGGGGCTCTGACGCAGGGGAGGGGCTCTGACGCAGGGGGAGGGGCTCTGACACGTTATAAACCGTGCGTTAAACTCGATGGTAAAGAGTCAAACATTAAATCTAATTCATGTTTTGTTTAAATCTGTGTTTATTATTTTTGTCGCCCTCTGGTGGAGCCTGGACCAACACAATGTGTCTGAATCCTACCGAGTAATTAATCATAACATTAGTAACTCCTCCCACTCCCTGTGTGGTATATCAAGATGCTGATTAGAGAGCATGACTATCACAGTGTTGTGTCATTGAGTCTGGTGTGACACATGGACCTCCCGCGGTGCAGCGCCCTCCCACAGAGCTGACCCGTGAGCCACAGGGGGCGCTGGAGGACGTGTCTTTAGGCAAGACACTTCAGCCACACTGTATGAAAATGATGCATGCGTCAGTGGTTGGTGGTGGGAGGGGCTGATGGCACAGATTGGCAGCCCCACTTCCATCAGTCTGCCCCGGGGCAGCTGTGGCTACAGTGGTGTCTCACCACCGAGTGTGGAGTGAAAGAATAATGAACGTGAAGCGTCTGAGCGTCCAGACACGCCCTGTATGAGGCTTTATTATTATTACATAACAACGTGACCCACGGAGCACGTTTGGGACGCTCCGGATCCACGCTGTCTCATCAGCATCTTGATATGCCACACCTGTGAGGTGGGAGGGGCTATAATACAGCTATGGTTTGTTTAACCCTCCGCTGCCCCCAACAGCTAGACCCGGCCGAGGACACGCCCCCGGAGGAGGAGGAGCCTGTGGAGCTGTTCACCACGCCCACCACAAAGATGGCCGCCGCCGCCTCGGACTTCGGCTTCAACCTGTTCAGATCTTTGTGCGTCCGAGAGAGCGGCAACGTGTTCCTGTCCCCCCTGAGCGTGAGCGCCGCCCTGAGCCAGCTGAGCATGGGTGAGGGAGGGGGAGAGAGGGAGGGGTGAGGGCTGAGGGGTGAGGGAGGGCTGAGGGAGGGCTGAGGGGGGAGGGAGGGCTGAGGGAGGGGTGACGCCTGAATTCCACATCATGCGTCTCCGCTCCGCTCCGCTGCGCCGCAGACCGCCTCCGATTTAGAGCGCAGACCCTCGCCTACTGGATGCAATTTGTCTCCGCCAGTCCGCGCAGCGCAGGGCTGCGAAGTCCCGAGGAGCGGGACTCGCGGGACCCGCGGGACCCGCGAGAACTCGCGATCAGAAAGCGCTCCAAAAGTATCGGAAAGAAAACAAATGCAGATTAACTGAAAGTCTGTCGTTTGTGCAACTGCAATCACTTTTTCACCGAGTCAACACAGCGCATGAATAGAGCATTAATAAAAGTGACAGCCTAAAACTGTATTTAAGACATTTACAACCATTTACATGTTTCGGGTGGTATTGATTGTAAACATTTGCCTTCTGGGTAACAAAAAGTTTAATGCACGTCATTAGGTCTGAGTTAAAAGTTTTTGTTTTGGAAACCCAGATGTAGTTCGTGTTCTCTTTCCTGTTTGGTGCGATCTAAACTGCGTGGCTTGATCCGGTCGGACTCTGGCGCAGAAGAAAATAGACTTGATCCGCAATTCTGTCGGAGAGCGGCGGAGTGGCGGAGCTGAGGCGCAGACCTGCGCAGCGCTTACGCGGGATGTGGAACGGGCTTCATTCATTCAGAT
>CM033637.1:18941637-19189223 GCA_019453435.1 Rhinogobius similis
CTCTGCTCCTCTGCTCCTCTGACCCTCTGCTCCTCTGACCCTCTGACCCTCTGACCCTCTGCTCCTCTGCTCCTCTGACCCTCTGCTCCTCTGACCCTCTGCTCCTCTGACCCTCTGACCCTCTGCTCCTCTGACCCTCTGCTCCTCTGACCCTCTGCTCCTCTGACCCTCTGCTCCTCTGACCCTCTGACCCTCTGCTCCTCTGACCCTCTGCTCCTCTGACCCTCTGCTCCTCTGACCCTCTGCTCCTCTGACCCTCTGCTCCTCTGACCTCTGACCTCTGACCTTGTTTTTCTCTCTAAAGGAAAGTGGGTGACCCGTTTTGGGAACTCAGGTTCCATGGGCCAGTTCCAGGTTGATGGTTCCAGTCCCGTCCAAGTTCCCATGATGCAACAGGACAACTACCCGATAAAGATGGGCATCGACTCAGATCTGAGCTGCACGGTCAGAACACGCAACGCCACACTTTTTACATCAAACATCAAGATCCTGCCTCAGGATCTGAGTCTCTGCCCCCTGTGGTGCCTCCTGTGGTGCCCCCTGTAGTGCCCTCTGTAGTGCCCCCCTGTGGTGCCCCCTGATGTGCCCCCTGTGGTGCCCCCCCCGGTGCCCCCTCCGGTGCCTCCTGTGGTGCCCCCTGTGGTGCCCCCTGTGGTGCCCTCTGTGGTGCCCCCTGTGGTGCCCCCTGTAGTGCCCTCTGTGGTGCCCCCTGTGGTGCCCTCTGTGGTGCCCCCTGTGGTGCCCCCTGTAGTGCCCTCTGTGGTGCCCCCCTGTGGTGCTCCCTGCTGTTTGGTGCCCCCTGTGGTTTGGTCAGTGTCACATGTTTTTGTCACGAGGAGCTGAGTCTTGTCTTTTTCTTGTCAAACTTTATTTGTCGACTGTATTTGGTGAAATGACAGAACGATTGTGTAAATGTGCGAGTTCTTCTGCAGCCGTGTGTTGTGTCCTCAGATCGCAGAGCTCCCCCTGCAGGACGGGGTCAGCCTCTTCCTCTTCCTGCCCGACGCCGTGACCTCTAACCTCACGGCCATCGAGGACGCGCTCACGGCAGAGTTCGTCCAGGACCTGTCCACGACGCTGCTGCCCGCCCACGTGTCACTGAGCGTGCCCAGTCTGAAGCTCGCCTACAGCGCCGAGCTGCTGCCCCTGCTGGCCGACCTGGGTATGTGCACCAGGAGCGGGACAGGAGCGGGACAGGAGCGGGACAGGAGCGGGACAGGAGCGGGACAGGAGCGGGACAGGAGCGGGACAGGAGCGAGACAGGAGCGGGACTGGAGAGGGACAGGAGCGGCACAGGAGTGGTACAGGAGCGGGACTGGACTGGGACTGGAGCGGGACTGGAGCGGGACTGGAGCAGGACTGGAGCGGGACAGGAGCGGGACTGGACTGGGACTGGAGAGGGACTGGAGCGGGACAGGAGCGGGACAGGAGCGGGACAGGAGCGGGACAGGAGCGGGACAGGAGCGGGACAGGAGCGGGACAGGAGCGGGACTGGACTGGGACTGGAGCGGGACTGGAGCGGGACTGGAGCGGGACTAGACTGGGACTGGAGAGGGACTGGAGAGGGACAGGAGCGGGACAGGAGCGGGACTGAAACAGGACAGGAGCGGGACAGGAGCGGGACAGGAGCGGGACTGGAGCGGGACAGGAGCGGGACAGGAGCGGGACAGGAGCGGGACAGGAGCGGGACAGGAGCGGGACAGGAGCGGGACAGGAGCGGGACAGGAGAGGGACAGGAGAGGGACTGGAGCGGGACAGGAGCGGGACAGGAGCGGGACAGGAGCGGGACAGGAGAGGGATAGGAGCGGGACAGGAGCGGGACAGGAGCGGGACTGGAGCGGGACAGGAGCGGGACAGGAGCGGGACTGGACTGGGACTGGAGCGGGACTGGAGCGGGACAGGAGGGGGACAGGAGCGGGACAGGAGCGGGACTGGAGCGGGACAGGAGCGGGACAGGAGAGGGACAGGAGAGGGACAGGAGCGGGACAGGAGCGGGACTGAAACAGGACTGGAGCGGGACTGGAGCGGGACAGGAGGGGGACAGGAGCGGGACAGGAGCGGGACAGGAGCGGGACAGGAGCGGGACTGAAACAGGACTGGAGCGGGACAGGAGCGGGACAGGACCTGGACAGGAGCGGGACAGGAGCGAGACAGGAGCAGGACAGGAGCGGGACAGGAGCGGGACAGAAGCGGGACAGGACTGGGACTGGAGCGGGACTGGAGCGGGACTGGGACTGGAGCGGGACAGGAGCGGGACAGGAGAGGGATAGGAGCGGGACAGGAGCGGGACAGGAGCAGGACAAGAGCGGGACAGGAGAGGGACTGGAGCGGGACAGGAGCGGGACAGGAGCGGGACTGGAGCGGGACTGGACTGGGACTGGAGCGGGACTGGAGCGGGACTGGGACTGGAGCGGGACAGGAGCGGGACTGGGACTGGAGCGGGACAGGAGCGGGACTGGAGCGGGACAGGAGCGGGACTGGAGCGGACTGGAGCGGGACAGGAGCGGACAGGAGCGGACTGGAGCGGGACAGGAGCGGACTGGAGCGGGACTGGAGCGGGACTGGAGCGGACTGGAGCGGGACAGGAGCGGGACAGGAGCGGACAGGAGCGGACAGGACTGGGACAGGAGCGGGACAGGAGCGGGACTGGAGCGGGACAGGAGCGGGACTGGAGCGGGACTGGAGCGGGACTGGAGCGGGACAGGAGCGGGACTGGACTGGGACTGGAGCGGGACTGGAGCGGGACTGGGACTGGAGCGGGACAGGAGCGAGACAGGAGAGGGATAGGAGCGGGACAGGAGCGGGACTGGAGCGGGACAGGAGCGGGACAGGAGCGGGACTGAAACAGGACAGGAGCGGGACAGGAGCGGGACAGGACTGGGACAGGAGCGGGACAGGAGCGGGACAGGAGCAGGACAGGAGCGGGACAGGAGCGGGACAGGAGCAGGACAGGAGCGGGACTGGAGCGGGACAGGAGCGGGACAGGAGCGGGACAGGAGCGGGACAGGAGCGGGACAGGAGCGGGACTGGAGCGGGACAGGAGCGGCTCTGGGAGCTGATTGGCTCTTCTCTCTGATTGGCCCTTCTCTCCCTCAGGCCTCTCTGATTGGCTCTTCTCTCCCTCAGGCCTCTCTGATTGGCTCTTCTCTCCCACAGGCCTCTCTGATTGGCTCTTCTCTCTGATTGGCTCTTCTCTCCCACAGGCCTCTCTGATTGGCTCTTCTCTCCCACAGGCCTCTCTGATTGGCTCTTCTCTCCCACAGGCCTCTCTGATTGGCTGGCGGACACCGGTTTGGACCAGATTTCGGCGCAGCCCGTCAAACTGAACGCCGTGGTCCACAAAGTGGTTTTGGACTCCGCCCCTGAAGGTCTACAGTACGCCCCTGAGCCCGCCCACGCCACCGCTCTGACCTATCACGTCGACCGGCCGTTCCTCTTCCTCATCCGCGACCAATCAACTGGAGCTCTGCTGTTCACCGGCCGCATCACCAACCCCAAACTGCTCCAGCTCTGAACCGGGACTGAACCAGGACCGGACCAGGACCGAACCAGGACTAAACCAGGACTGAACCAGGACCGAACCAGGACCGAACCAGGACCGAACCAGGACCGAACCGGGACTGAACCAGGACTAAAGCAGGAGCTCATGAAGACCAGACGACGACCAAACTTCAGCCTGTTGTTGGTGACAAGTTTTTATTGGTCTAAGATTCAAATGACATTTACAGAACACAAAAGATTTTCATAAATAAAACTCAAAATGGAAAATAAAAAAAGTACTGTTTTTGTTATTAGTATTTTATTTATTTCTGCCAAACCAGGACTAGGTCTAAACCAGGACTGGCACAGGTCTGACCCTGTGGCTGTTTTGGAGCGTTGCTTCAGACTCAGGTTTGACGAGGGTCAGGGGTCAATGATGAAGCACCTGCCAAAGCCAACCTGCCCGAGCAGCTGGGGTTGAACTGTGGGCCTTAGGTTTGGGGTCTGCGGCCCCTCGGTGTGTTTGATCTGTGGTCCCGTGTGACAGCTTTGTGCCGTTATAACCCTCTGTCTCTGATCACAGTAACACAGAGGCTCAGGCGCTGACAGCTCCAGGTGCTGCACCTTCTTGAAGCTGGACGTGTCCCTCACACTTTGCCCTCCTCTGAACCTCAAAATATGTACTCTGCTCAGCAACAGCCGGAATGCTCAAATAAATAAATAGATATAAAAGGTAGAATTTTCATTTCCCCCCAGAGGGCCCGGCCCCGGCCCACGGCCCGGCCCAGGGCCTGGTCCAGGCGTTGCGTATTTCCCTGCACTGCACTCCGTACACGACAGGGTTCACCATCCCGGGCACCGTGAACAGCAGGACGGCGGCTATCGTCCTGTAGTGAGCGTACTCTGGGAAGCGGTGCAGCGTGATGACCACGGCTCCGCTCAGCAGCATCAGCAGGTACACCAGCAGGTGAGTGGAGCAGGTCTGCAGGGCGCGGTGGTTCAGGCTGGAGCTGTGCGTCCTCAGACACACCAGCGTGATCCTGCCGTAGGTCAGGAGGACGGAGCCGATGGAGGCGCCCAGCAGCAGCACGGTGAAGAGCAGCCCGTACACGTTGTTGATCAGGGTGCTCTCACACGACAGCTTGAACAGAGAGGCGTTATCGCAGTACGGGTTTGTGACGAGAGAACGGCAGCGCGTCAGCCGCACCGTCAGCCCGATCAGAACGCTCACCAACACCAAAGCCACGCCCCACGCCAACGCCATCAGCTTCAGCACCATCCGACCGCTCATGACGGAGGAGTAGTGCAGCGGGTCGCAGATGGCCACGTAACGGTCGAACGCCATGATCATCAGGATGGTGTGGGACGCCGTGGCAAAAATGTGAGTCACAAAGGCCTGAGTGACACACGCGGGGTACGAGATGAGGCGCTCCGAGGGCTCTCTGAACATGTCGACCAGTAACCGCGGGATGATATGAGTCCCGCCGATGATGTCGTTGATGCAGAGGTTACACAGCAGCAGGTACATGGGCTGGTGCAGGCTGCGCTCCCTCAGGACCAGGACAATGTTCCCCAGGTTCCCCACCATCATCAGGACGTAAGACAGAAGGAAGAAGGAGAAGGCGGCGAGAAGAGAGCCGTGAGACAGAGACAGGCCTTCCAGCTGCAGCAGGTCGATGCTCCCGTTCTCCATTCACCTGTGGAGACGAGAACATGTGACCTGTACACACGTGTGACACACCTGTGGAGACGAGAACATGTGACCTGTACACACGTGTGACACACCTGTGGAGACGAGAACATGTGACCTGTACACACGTGTGACACACCTGTGGAGACGTGAACATGTGACCTGTACACACTGTGACACACCTGTGTGACTGTGAGAGCACATGTGGCACTGTGACCTGTACACACGTGTGACCTGTACACACGTGTGACACACCTGAGGCGAGAGATGTGACCATGTGACCTGTACACACAGACACCTGTGTGACACACCTGTGACACACCTGAGAGCGAGTACACATGTGACCATGTACCTGTACGTGTGACACACCTGTGCAGTGACACACCTGTGCAGAACATGTGACCTGTACTGTGTGAGCCCTGTGGAGAGTGCGAGAACATGTGAGCCTGTACACCACGTGTGACACACCTGTGGAGCGAGAACATGTGACCTGTACACACATGGTGACCTGACACACCTGTGGAGACGAGAACATGTGACCTGTACACACGTGTGACACACCTGTGGAGACGAGAACATGTGACCTGTACACACGTGCTGACACACCTGTGGAGAGCAGAACATGTGAGGCCTGTACACACGTGTGACACACCTGTGGAGGCGAGAACATGTGACCTGTACACCGTGTGACACACCTGTGGAGGACGTGAACATGTGACCTGTACACACGTGTGACACACCTGTGGAGACGGTAGAGACATGTGACCTGTACACACGTGTGACACACCTGTGGAGACGTGAACATGTGACCTGTACACCGCGTGTGACACACCTGTGGAGGCAGAGACATGTGACCTGTACACACGTGTGACACACCTGTGGAGACGAGAACATGTGACCTGTACACACGTGTGACACACCTGTGGAGACGAGAACATGTGACCTGTACACACGTGTGACACACCTGTGGAGACGTGAACATGTGAATGGTAAATGGTAAACTAAGTCATTACGTTTGTGCCAGTCGGTCAGTTCATCTTATTTATCCAACAGTGAGACAGAGTTCCCAGGCCACAGACAGTCTCTCCAGTCTGTCCTGATCTTCCCCTGGACCTCAGCTGCTCCTCTCAATGTGGAAGAGCAGTAGCTCTACTCCGAGCTCCTCCGTTTGACTGAGCTCCTCTCTATTATTAAGGGAGCGCTGGCTGTGGAGGACACTCAGTTCCTTTAATTTTTCATTGACCTTTTGATCATCAGCCAAAGCTCACGACCAGGTGACAGAGGGACGTAGATTGAGCAGTAAATGTAGAGCTTTGTCTTTGGACTCAGCTCTTTCTTCACCACAACAGTCTGACACAGTGACCCCGTCACTGCAGGGCTGCACCTGTCAATCTCACACTCTGTGCTTCTCTCTGAACAAGACCCCGAAATACTGAACCCTTCCACCTGAGACAAGGACTCTCCTCCTGGAGACAAGACGCCTTTTCAGGTCCAGATCCATGACCTTGGATCTAGAGCTGATCTTCATCCCAGCTGTCAGGTGTCTCGCCCTCTGCAGGTGTCTCGCCCTCTGCAGGTGCCTCACCCTCTGCAGGTGTCTCGCCCTCTGCAGGTGTTTCGCCCTCTGCAGGTGTCTCTGTCTGTCTCGCCCTCTGCAGGTGTCTCACCCTCTGCAGGTGTCTCGCCCTCTGCAGGTGTCTCTGTCTGTCTCGCCCTCTGCAGGTGTCTCACCCTCTGCAGGTGTCTCGCCCTCTGCAGGTGTCTCACCCTCTGCAGGTGTCTCGCCCTCTGCAGGTGTCTCACCCTCTGCAGGTGTCTGACCCTTTGCAGGTGTCTCGCCCTCTGCAGGTGTCTCTGTCTGTCTCACCCTCTGCAGGTGTCTGACCCTTTGCAGGTGTCTCGCCCTCTGCAGGTGTCTCACCCTCTGCAGGTGTCTCACCCTCTGCAGGTGTCTCGCCCTCTGCAGGTGTCTCGCCCTCTGCAGGTGTCTCGCCCTCTGCAGGTGTCTCGCCCTCTGCAGGTGTCTCGCCCTCTGCAGGTGTCTCTGTCTCGCCCTCTGCAGGTGTCTCTGTCTCGCCCTCTGCAGGTGTCTCGCCCTCTGCAGGTGTCTCACCCTCTGCAGGTGTTTCGCCCTCTGCAGGTGTCTCACCCTCTGCAGGTGTCTCACCCTTTGCAGGTGTCTCCAGCGGCTCCAGACCCCAGCTGTGCAGGAAGTGAGACGGTCTCTAGCTGGTAACCTCCTCCTCCAGCTCAGGCCCCTCCCCCTCAGGCCCCTCCCCCCTCAGGCCCCTCTCCCTCCCCCCCTCAGACTCCTCCCCCCTCAGGCTCCTCCCCCCCTCACCACGTGTCTTTCCCGCTCAGTTCTTAGTTTCATATTTTCTGTAAATGACCAGAATCCAGATTGTGGTGAACTTACAGATCTTAGATATTCTTATATTTCCGATTTTTATGACATAATAAAGATTTCAGACATATCTTTGTTTCATTCCTTGGTTGTAATGACTCGTGTAAAGTCCTGTTTCAGAGGATTTCTTCAACATTTCGAAGCTTCTCATTTGATTTTCTATAACAATCTGTTCAAACCGGACCTTCCTCCTGGTGTCAGTGACTCCAGTGTGGTCCATGTTTGGTGAAAGCCACAGATTCTCTGGGCAGGACCCTCTGGGCAAGACCCTGTGGGCAGGACCCTCTGGGCAGGATCCTGTGGGCAGGACCCTCTGGGCAGGATCCTGTGGTCAGGACCCTGTGGGCAGGACCCTCTGGGCAGGAGCCTGTGGGCAGGACCCTCTGGGCAGGACCCTCTGGGCAGGATCCTGTGGGAAGGACCCTGTGGGCAGGACCCTCTGGGCAGGATCCTGTGGGCAGGACCCTCTGGGCAGGATCCTGTGGGCAGGACCCCCGTGGCTCCTCGCTCTGGTCTGAGCTCAGAGCTTTGAACACAAACCACCGCTGTGACCGTAGAACACCACAGGACGGCGCTGTGACCCAGTGAGAGCAGGGAATTCAACCCCTGAAACACAACGACGTAAAACACGGCCAAACCCTGTCAGGCCCCGTCCCGGCTCAGTCCAGAGGGTCGTGGTGGGGTATAGACCCGGGAGCGTTTACCGTCTCTTGTTCCGTCTTGTGTCCCGTGCCTGTGTGGCTCCTGAGCTCGGGCACCGGTCGCTGGGCAATCTGTGCGGGCTCAGGTTGCCTTTGACACGCCCTTTGGGCGTCCCGTATGCAGTGTTAATAAAAGTCAGGAGGGGGAGGTTTGTGTCCGGGTCGATGCCACGTTTGGTTTGGTCCAAAACAACAGAACGTCACGTGTTTGAGTCTCTTTTCAAACGTGGAGCTTTTGACTTTAGAGCAAATCATCAAGAAACGTCCCACAAGTGACATTTTTATTGAACATGAAAAACGTAATTGTGAGGACTAAACCAGGACTAAACCAGGACTAAACCAAGACTAAACCAGGACTAAACCGGGTCTAAACCGGGTCTAAACCAGGTCTAAACCAGGACTAAACCGGGACTAAACCAGGTCTAAACCGGGACTAAACCGGGACTAAACCAGGTCTAAACCGGGACTAAACCGGGACTAAACCGGGACTAAACCGGGACTAAACCGGGACTAAACCAGGTCTAAACCGGGACTAAACCGGGTCTAAACCGGGACTAAACCGGGACTAAACCGGGACTAAACCAGGTCTAAACCAGGACTAAACCGGGACTAAACCATGTCTAAACCGGGACTAAACCGGGACTAAACCAGGTCTAAACCCGGACTAAACCAGGACTAAACCAGGTCTAAACCAGGACTAAACCAGGACTAAACCAGGTCTAAACCTGGACTAAACCAGGACTAAACCAAGACTAAACCAGGACTGAACCAGGACTAAACCAGGTCTAAACCTGGACTAAACCAGGACTAAACCAGGACTAAACCAAGACTAAACCAGGACTGAACCAGGACTAAACCAAGACTAAACCAAGACTAAACCAAGACTAAACCAGGACTGAACCAGGACTAAACCAGGTCTAAACCAGGACTAAACCAGGACTAAACCAAGTCTGAACCGGGACTAAACCTGGACTAAACCAGGACTAAACCAAGACTAAACCGGGACTAATCCGAGACTAAACAGGGACTAAACCAGGTCTAAACCAGGACTAAACCAGGACTAAAGCAGGACTAAACCAGGACTAAACCAGGACTAACCCAGGACTAGACCAGGTCTAAACCAAGACTAAACCAGGGCTAAACCAAGACTAAACCAGGACTAAACCAGGTCTAAACCAGGACTAAACCAAGACTAAACCAGGACTAAAGCAGGACTAAACCAGGACTAAACCAGGACTAAACCAGGACTAAACCGGGACTAAACCGGGACTAAACCAGGTCTAAACCCAGACTAAACCAGGTCTAAACCTGGACTAAACCATGTCTAAACCAGGTCTAAACCAGGACTAAACCAGAACTAAACCAGGTCTAAACCAGGTCTAACCCAGGACTCATTTTCATCCAAACCAAAAGTGTGGTTAAACACAGTCTTCTTTTTACAACTGAATAAACTGACATGTTTAGACTAAAAACGTCCGTTTGACACAAATGATTCAGAAAACACAGTTTAGAAAGAAATAATCGCATTAATTGAACAAACATCGTTAACTGAAGCCTGTTTGGTGTCGGTGAGTTTGATGGTGTTTGATGGTGTTTGATGGTGTTTGATGGTGTTTGATGGTGTTTGGTGTAAATGTTGGGTCTGGCTCGGGGCTCGTCCTGGATGTTCCTGATCTCAGTCGACGTTTGGACTTTTCAGGATGAACCCTTTGGAGGCTTCAGTGGAGACGAGACAACGAGCTCCAGGCTCAGACCTTCACCAGGAACAAGAACCACGTCTGCACCGAATCTGAAGACACCACCTCAGCAAACACCCACCGAACACTCACCGAACACTCACCGAACACCCACCGAACACCCACCGAACACTCACCGAACAC
This sequence comes from Rhinogobius similis, assembly GCA_019453435.1. Lineage (NCBI taxonomy): Eukaryota > Metazoa > Chordata > Actinopteri > Gobiiformes > Gobiidae > Rhinogobius > Rhinogobius similis. The sequence goes on from CM033637.1 coordinate 18,951,793, forward strand.
CCACCGAACACTCACCGAACATCCACCGAACACCCACCGAACACTCACCGAACACTCACCGAACACTCACCGAACACTCACCGAACACCCACCGAACATTCACCGAACACTCACCGAACACCCACCGAACACTCACCGAACACCCACCGAACATCCACCGAACACCCACCATACACGAACACCACCGAACGCACTCACCAGACATCCACGAACACCACGAACACCACACGAACACTCACGAACATCCACTTCCACACGAACACCCACGAACATCCACAGAACGAACACCCACGAACACCACGAGCGCTCACGAACATTCACCACGAACACCCACCGAACACCCACCGAACACCCACCGAACACTCACCGAACACCCACCGAACATTCACCGAACACTCACCGAACACCCACCGAACACTCACCGAACATCCACAGAACACCCACCGAACACCCACCGAACATCCACAGAACACTTAACACCCACGAACACTCACGAACACCCACGAACACCAGGAACACCCACCGAACACTCACCGAACATCCACAGAACACCCACCGAACATCCACAGAACACCCACCGAACACCCACCGAACACTCACCGAACACTCACCGAACACCCACCGCGGAACATCACGAACGCCACGAACACCCACGAACGCCACGAACACTCACGAACACCCACGAACACCCACGAACACCCACGAACATCACGAACATCCACGAACACCACGAACGCTCACGAACAGCCACGAACACCCACGAACACCCACGAACACTCACCGAACATCCACCGAACACCCACCGAACGCTCACCGAACACTCACCGAACACCCACCGAACGCCCACCGAACGCCCACCGAACACTCACCGAACATCCACCGAACACTCACCGAACACTCACCGAACACTCACCGAACGCCCACCGAACGCTCACCGAACGCCCACCGAACACTCACCGAACACCCACCGAACACCCACCGAACACCCACCGAACGCCCACCAACCACTCCCCGGACCCAGAAGAGGGCTTACCTGGTCTGGTCCTGGCTCTGGTCCTAGTCTTGGTCCTGGTCCTGGCTCTGGACTTGATTCTGGTCTTGGTCCTGGTCCTGATCTTGGCTCTGGTCCTGGTCCTGGTCTTGGTCCTGGTCCTGGTCCTGGTCCTGGTCTTGGTCTTGGTCTTGGTCTTGGTCCTGGTCCTGGTCCTGGTCCTGGTCTTGGTCTTGGTCTTGGTCTGGTCCTGGTCCTGGTCCTGGTCCTGGTCCTGGTCCTGGTCTTGGTCCTGGCTCTGGTCCTGGCTCTGGCTCTGGCTCTGGCCCTGGCCCTGGCCCTGGTCCTGGTCCTGGTCTTGGTCTTGGTCTTGGTCCTGGTCCTGGTCCTGGTCCTGGTCCTGGTCTTGGTCCTGGCTCTGGTCCTGGCTCTGGCTCTGGCTCTGGCCCTGGCCCTGGCCCTGGTCCTGGTCCTGGTCTTGGTCTTGGTCTTGGTCCTGGTCCTGGTCCTGGTCCTGGTCCTGGTCCTGGTCTTGGTCTTGGTCTGGTCTGGTGTTGGTTTGATGGATTTAAATAACCCGTTTGGCACCTCCTTGTTTTCTTCTTAAAGCGGTGCAGTTTGTCTCTGAGTTTGTTCCAGGTTCAGTTTCCTTCTTTATTTAAACTTCCAGAACATGACCCTCCCCAAGCTCCTCCCATTCCTGAGGTTTTGCTTCAGCGACAGGACGGGCTGTGGTACGACTGGCCTCGGGAGAACAGGAGCTTCAGGAGAACCACAAGCCACAAGGCCTGGTAGGACTCCTTCTTCAGCCTGACCATCCCTTACTTCTAGTGTCCACCACCGGGTTCAGGGATTGGCGCCGCGACAGGCACCAGAGACACCACAGCTACGAGCCGCCGCATGGACACTGGAGGCGGAGAACATGGTCCACTCGGACTCAATGTCCCCAGTGTCCCCCGGGATCTGGGAGAAGTTCACCCGGAGGACCTGCTGACAGAGGGCTCTGCCAGACGTTCCCGGCAGACCCTCACGATACACTGGGGCCTGAAGAGTCTGCGGGAGTCTTTACCACCTCCGTGACTCATGATACGACGGAGCCTCTGACTGTTTCAAAAGCCTGAGGTTTCCTTCGATGTGGCCCGTTCTGGTCCTGAGGCTCTGGCAGCTTCACGTCTGGAACTGTGGAGCGTCCAATGACCAGAGCGTCCCGTTCACGTGTGAGCGCCGAGTGGGACGAAGGCTGGTGTTTACCATCGATCCCTCCAACTGACACTAACCCATCCCTGTCTGGTCCTGGTCTGGTCCTGGTCTGGTCCTGGTCCTGGTCTGGTCCTGGTCCGGGTCTGGTCCTGGTCTGGTCCTGGTCTGGTCTGGTCCTGGTCTGGTCCTGGTCCTGGTCCTGGTTGGGTCCTGGTCCTGGTCCTGGTCTGGTCCTGGTCTGGTCCTGGTCTGGTCCTGGTCTGGTCCTGGTCCTGGTCTGGTCCTGGTCTGGTCCTGGTCCTGGTCTGGTCCTGGTCTGGTCCTGGTCTGGTCCTGGTCCTGGTCCTGGTCTGGTCCTGGTCCTGGTCCTGGTCCTGGTCTGGTCCTGGTCTGGTCCTGGTCTGGTCCTGGTCCTGGTCTGGTCCTGGTCTGGTCCTGGTCCTGGTCTGGTCCTGGTCCTGGTCCTGGTCTGGTCCTGGCCTGGTCCTGGTCTGGTCCTGGTCCTGGTCTGGTCCTGGTCTGGTCCCAGCTGCGCGGGAGACGCTGGGGGCTGGTCTTAGCCTGAGGCTTAGCCTTACTATCGCTAGCACTGCTAACTATGCTAACATTGCTAACTATGCTAACATTGCTATGCTGTGTGCCCCTGTTCACCTTACTCTGCCCCGCCCTCTTGAGGTGATGTGACCCACAACAACAGGAGGTTGGACTTTGATTTCTTGTTTTTTGAGGCGTTTGTCCTAAACTTTTAATCAGAACAGAACGTTTCACTTTAATTTTAAAGTAAAATTATTTCGGGGCACCAGCTCATTTGAGCAAATTACCAATTTCCAAATCAAATATCAAAATGAACAATTATCAATAAATAATTGTACATTACGTTGGTCAGTCTGAAGGTTGTAAGAACGTAACCGTGACATTGACTTCTTTCCTGGAAATAAAATAATACTTTACCAACTGTGTTTTATGGATATTTATTGATTAACATACAAACAGATAAACATGGTGATTAAATATTCAAATTAATCATTAAATGTATGTAAAACTAGACAAGGTTGTTCTGGATCTATGTGTTGGAGTTCGTTTTAACAATTAATGTATTAAAGCCCGTTTGTGTCTGTGACATCTGTGTGTTTACGACCCAAGAGTTTCTCCAGCCTCGTGTCCCATGTGTGACCTGAGGGTCAGATGTGTCCCATGTGTGACCTGAGGGTCAGAGGTGTCCCATGTGTGACCTGAGGGTCAGAGGTGTCCCATGTGTGACCTGAGGGTCAGAGGTGTCCCATGTGTGACCTGAGGGTCAGAGGTGTCCCATGTGTGACCTGAGGGTCAGAGGTGTCCCATGTGTGACCTGAGGGTCAGAGGTGTCCCATGTGTGACCTGAGGGTCAGAGGTGTCCCATGTGTGACCTGAGGGTCAGAGGTGTCCCACGTGTGACCTGAGGGTCAGATGTGTCCCATGTGTGACCCGAGGGTCAGATGTGTCCCATGTGTGACCTGAGGGTCAGATGTGTCCCATGTGTGACCCGAGGGTCAGATGTGTCCCATGTGTGACCTGAGGGTCAGAGGTGTCCCATGTGTGACCCGAGGGTCAGATGTGTCCCATGTGTGACCTGAGGGTCAGATGTGTCCCAGGTGTGACCCGAGGGTCAGAGGTGTCAGATGTGTGAAGAGGTGTCACGTGTGACCTGAGGGTCTCGTGTGGAGGTCAGAGAGCTTCTCTGTTGAGCGTCTGGGTCCAGCAGTGAATGGTCACAGAGTAAAACCCGGAGGTTGTTGTTGTCGACTGAAGAATTAAATAAGGTCCTTTGCTTGAAAATGCATGTGTGCCGTCAAAATCATGTCAAAAGACGGGCGCAGATCTTGGAGAAGAGGGGAGCCAGCTCCTTGGGCCTTTGTTCCTCGTAGCTGAGCTGATCAGCACGAGGTGCTCTCAGACTCTGTCTCCTCTGTTTCTTGGTTGCAGGAGGCCTGGATGGTTCTCTCCTGTAGAACCACCATGTGCGGTTCCTCCGTTGGGACTCGTACTGGGACGAGGCCGCGCCCGGCGGGAGCTCCGAGTGGCTCGGAACTCAGTTGCTTTCTTCCAGCTTGCTCCGCAGAAGAACTAGTAGAAGAGTCGAAGTGTCGAAGAGAAGTAAAGTGGTCTGTGAGGTGCATGGGCTTTTTAGCTTGTCAGCATCCTCAGGCTTTGGCGCTAACTTTCAGCCAATCAGGGACTTGATTGTCCTGACTTAAAAGTGCGGCCGAGTCTGATGCATGAGGGTCATGAGGGTCATGAGGGTCATGAGGGTCATGAGGGTCATGAGGGTCATGAGGGTCAGGGCTGGACGTTAAACAGGCCTCCACTGTGTGACCATTAACCCAAGTTAAAGTCATTTTTCATTGTGGTTGACATGCAGATTACACACTTAAATGTTCACAAGACGATTCACTAAATATTTGAATCCACAAAAGAACACAACATTGTAAATTCATTCATCACATTGTAAAGTCAGTTCATGAATGAGACGTTCAAGTTTTTCAGTCAAACAGAGTCTTTTATCTGTGTTTGGGTTTCTTTTCTCTGAAAATGTTTAATGGTTCATCAGAGTTTATTTTAATCCATTTTCAAAGAGAAAACAATTATTTTTGCAAACTTTAATCCAGCTTCAGATTAGTCATTTTTCAACTATGAAGCAAAGCTTGGAATGTGGTTGGACGGGTGTTTAGAGAGGGGGCGGGGCTGATAAGGTCATGATCTCTGTGCAGCCCAGTGCAGCCTGCTCTGTGCACGATTCTTCAGGTCAACGATAGTTCGCCTGATGCGTCCTACACAGATCTCTACAATAGACTTTTTTGTTCCACGTTTAAACATGTGGATGAGACACAATTCAGTTTCACACGTACATTTCTGATGTGAACCCTGCCGTACCAACCACGGACGTGTGACAGGGTCTGGGCAGGGACCTGCCACAGCCGAGTCACATGACCCTGGGCCGCTGCACAGCCCACGAGTTCGTTTGACCAGCGGAACGAGCCCTCTCACTAAAACGATCAAACGTGCTCAGAATGTCCCGATGGACGCCATTGACCAGGGCTTTGGTAAAACCAGACGCCATCACAAGCGTCGCCCGTGGATCTGCTGGAACGACTTACATGAATCAGACCCTCGGGAGAACAGGAGCGGGACTATCTGGAGCCCAAAAGTCTGATGAAAATGTCAGAACCCGAGTCAGTTAAAGCGGTCACAGAGCACCATCCTCAGGCAACAGACGAGCTTCAGGCTGTGGACAAGGACGATGGACACAGAGACTCTGAGGAGACCCCTTCTCCTGGACCTCTGAGGACACGACGACCACAGGAGCCGCAGTAGAGACAGAGATTACCCTGACGACGGCGCTCTCGCTCTTCAGGAGAAGAACCCGCACCTTCACGGGCTCTGGGCGTCATCCTGAGGAGCAGGGCGTGGCAGACTGACCCCGAGGGCGTCGCACAGGTCGTCCTTCAGGAAGCTTTATCTCCTGTTGTCGAGCTCGGATTTGCTGATCCAGTTTGAAGTTATCAGGGACGAGTGAAGACGAGCCACGACTCTGTCCTGTGCGAGCCCCGTTAGCACCAGCGCGAGCCCCGTTAGCACCAGCGCGAGCCCCGTTAGCACCAGCGTGAGCCCCATTAGCACCAGCGCGAGCCCCGTTAGCACCAACGCGAGCCCCGTTAGCACCAGCGCGAGCTCCGTTAGCACCAGCGCGAGCCCCGTTAGCACCAGCTGCACCTGGTCCATGGGGCTCCGAACGCCGCGCAGGAGCAGCTGTCTGCCACGCCCATTCCGTGGTTGACAGCGCTAGCCCGTTAGCCACCGCGATTGGCTTCAATTGGCTGGAGCCGACCAGGACGACCTGCAGGTAACAGTCGCTGCCGGCCCATGGTTCACCAGCGGCTAATGTTAACTGTCAGGGGGCTCCATGGGGCCCTCCTCGTGCGTTGAGTCCACACTGGATGAACTCTACGATCACACGGGAAACTACACTCAAGTCCGACACAAAGAAGACACACGTGGTCTCAGTACAACAGAGAAGGAGTCTCTGAAATGACAAATCAGGCAGAAACAACAAACGTTTAATGTCTTTATTAATATCAGTATAAATCCTCCAAATGAGAGAATCATTAAAAAGAAAACAGGCTGAGTATAAACTCAGAAACACAAGAGAACAGGGCGGCTGAACACATGCAGAGCATCTATAATCCAAGACTGAACCGAGGGAGAAACGACTTGGAACGAGAAGCAGCTGAGCGGGAAAACCAGACTGAGCTGGACTGAACAGACTGAGCTGGACGTGGGATAAACATGCACAGATCAAATAGAACTGTGACAACTGTGCAAAGCCGTAGTCTCTGAACTCCTGTGTGGATCCAGCCGTCCCTGCAGAGGCCTGAGTGAAGACCAAACAGGACAGAACACACAGGTCTGTGTTCATGGTGTCTTCCTGCCCCCCCGGAGCGCCCGGCACAGGGCGTTACGCATCTCTTTGCACTGCACTCCGTAAATGACAGGGTTCACCATCCCGGGCACCGTGAACAGCAGCATGGCCGACAGCTTCCTGTAGTGAGCGTACTCTGGGAAGCGGTGCAGCGTGATGACCACGGCTCCGCTCAGCAGCATCAGCAGGTACACCAGCAGGTGAGTGGAGCAGGTCTGCAGGGCGCGGTGGTTCAGGCTGGAGCTGTGCGTCCTCAGACACACCAGCGTGATCCTGCCGTAGGTCAGGAGGACGGAGCCGATGGAGGCGCCCAGCAGCAGCACGGTGAAGAGCAGCCCGTACACGTTGTTGATCAGGGTGCTCTCGCACGACAGCTTGAACAGAGAGGCGTTATCGCAGTACGGGTTTGTGACGAGAGAACGGCAGCGCGTCAGCCGCACCGTCAGCCCGATCAGAACGCTCACCAACACCAAAGCCACGCCCCACGCCAACGCCATCAGCTTCAGCACCATCCGACCGCTCATGACGGCCGAGTAGTGCAGCGGGTCGCAGATGGCCACGTAACGGTCGAACGCCATGATCATCAGGATGGTGTGGGATGTGGTCCCGAACATCTGACTCACAAAGGCCTGAGTGACACACGCGGGGTACGAGATGAGGCGCTCCGAGGGCTCTCTGAACATGTCGACCAGTAACCGCGGGAAGACGTGAGTCCCGCCGATGATATCGTTGATGCAGAGGTTACACAGCAGCAGGTACATGGGCTGGTGCAGGCTGCGCTCCCTCAGGACCAGGACAATGTTCCCCAGGTTCCCCACCATCATCAGGACGTAAGACAGAAGGAAGAAGGAGAAGGCGGCGAGAAGAGAGCCGTGAGACAGAGACAGGCCTTCCAGCTGCAGCAGGTCGCTGCTCCCGTTCTCCATTCACCTGTGGAGACGAGAACATGTGACCTGTACACACGTGTGACACACCTGTGGAGACGAGAACATGTGACCTGTACACACGTGTGACACACCTGTGGAGACGAGAACATGTGACCTGTACACACGTGTGACACACCTGTGGAGACGAGAACATGTGACCTGTACACACGTGTGACACACCTGTGGAGACGAGAACATGTGACCTGTACACACGTGTGACACACCTGTGGAGACGAGAACATGTGACCTGTACACACGTGTGACACACCTGTGGAGACGAGAACATGTGACCTGTACACACGTGTGACACACCTGTGGAGACGAGAACATGTGACCTGTACACACGTGTGACACACCTGTGGAGACGAGAACATGTGACCTGTACACACGTGTGACACACCTGTATGTTATCATTTTATGTTGCTCATTGCAAACCACAATATTAATCTAAAACACACCAAGGAAACAGGTTCGTTAACTTATAATAATATAGAATAAGCCCCGCCTCTTCATAGTGATAAGCCCCGCCTCTTCATAGCGATCAACAGATTTTCATGTGGTTGTTAAAAAATTGTGATGTCATCGCTTTGATTAATTATAAGCCATGGAAGTGGGAGGGGATAGGGGGTGAGTGAAAACAGAGATTTTCTGAGCCTCAAATGCAGGACAAAACTCCACCCAGAGTGAATCAGCGCTCAGGACGCCCCGCTGTGACCTGGGACCAGGACATGGAAGTGTCGCCGCCTCGTTGGTCCAGGCGGGTTCCAGCGTAGAAAGGTCACAGTGAAGATCGAGACGTGTCGACTTCTGCCCAGAGGTCACTGTCCATCAGAGAGCTGCTCTGATGGGTAAGCCCCGCCCACAGGGCGGAGTCACTGAGAACGGCCTGTTTTTGTTGGAAACCATGAACCAAACATTTGACGTAAAACACTCCAAACAGCCTCTGGACGACAAAATGAAATGACCCCACGACGCTGGAGTTTTTGACCTGTGTCTCCAGGACCTTTTCCAGGACCTGTGTCTCCAGGACCTTTTCCAGGACCTTTTTTCTCCAGGACCTGTCTCCAGGAACTTTCCCAGTACCTTTTCCAGGACCTGTGTCTCCAGGACCTTTTCCAGGACCTGTGTCTCAGGACCTTTTCCAGGACCTGGGTCTCCAGGATCTGTGTCTCCAGGACCTTTTCCAGGACTTTTTCCAGGACCTGTGTCTCCAGGACCTTCTCCAGGACCTTATCCAGGACCTTTTTCTCCAGGACCTTTTCCAGGACCTATATCTCCAGGACCTTCTCCAGGACCTGTCTCCAGGACCTTTTCCAGGACCTATGTTTCCAGGACCTGTGTCTCCAGGACATTTTCCAGGACCTTTTCCAGGACCCTGCTGCTTTAATCTTCAGTAGATTTATTTGACACGTTGCACTTTTGTCAAACTGTACATTTTTGTTTATTTTATTTTATTTTTAATCTCAGTCGTGCGTCTTTTGTACATTTTGTTAATATTTTATCCATTATTTTTTGTTGCACTTTACACCAAAACAAGTTCCTGGTTTAGTTTTTAAGTAAAGTAGATCTGATCTCCTTCAAACTTCCATAAATGAGTCAGAGTCTGATCTTAAATCCTTGTTTGGTCTAAATGTGTTGAGTCCAGATTGTACAGTTTGTGTGGATCGACTTTAATGATCTTTATGTCTCGAGGGACAAAAATGCATTTGAAGAAAACAATGTCAGAGAAATCTATGGATGAAGTGGATTCAATGGAAGAATCAAACGTCAGGAGCAGGTTGGACATTGGTTGTTTTTCCTGCCGAGTCGGTTCAGGTCGCGGCGCTGACCCGGAGCAGGACACGCCCACAACTGACATCAGACAGGACCCTCCCCCACGACTGTTACCACCATTTACCGTCCACCCAAATACAATAAGGACTTTCTGAATGACTTCTCTCATCTCCTCACCCATCTCTCTGCATTTTCTCAAAATACTGTTATCCTTGGCGACCTAAATATTCACGTGGACGTCTCTACTAACGCTCTCTCCAAAGATTTCTTATCCTGTCTTGATAGTTTTGGTTTTCAACAGTACATTCACTTTCCTACCCACTGCAAAGGTCATATTCTGGATTTAGTATGCTGTTCTGGTGTAACTCCATTTCAATGCAAACCCCACACTCTCCCCTTCACTGACCATATGCTTATCACCTTCAACATAAATCTGTCATTATCCAAACTCCTCCTTCCTCGCACCATATCATTTCGCAAAATTAAAGACATCAACATCAACACATTCTCATCCGACATTAATAACTTCCCCAGTACAGCCACCAACACCCCAACTGACAACCTAGTCTCTCTCTACAATAACAACCTCCGTACCCTTCTCAACTCCCACGCTCCACTAAAAACCCGACCTGTTTCCTTCTCCCGCTCTGCACCCTGGTTCACACCCACACTCCGACTACTCAAAGCCAAAGGACGACAACTTGAACGCTTACAAAACAAATCTGGACTCACCATACACAAGGACATGTACAACAACCACATACAGCTCTATAAGGACACTATATCTGCTGCCAAATCCTCCTACTATTCTGGTCTGATTCATTCAAATCAACACAACTCCAAGACTCTCTTCTCCGTCCTCTCAAACATAACAAAACCCCCTGACTCGCTCCCCAACCACCTGCATTCTTCTGACTTCTGTAACTCCCTCATGTCCTTCTTTGTTTCCAAGGTGACCACCATCCATCATAACCTAACAAGCCAAGCTGCAGTTCCTGGAGTGGACATCTCTGCCCCCCTCTCACATGTTACACCATTTTCTAGCTTCTCCCTTCCTTCCGTCCAAACCATCTCTGATCTCATTTTGAACTCTAAACCTTCTACCTGTCACCTTGACCCTCTCCCCACAGCTCTTGTCAAATCTTGCCTACCTTCGCTTGCCCCCTTCATTACTAATATCATCCACTCATCCTTGACCTCCGGAACTGTTCCATTATCACTCAAAACTGCCTCTGTTACCCCTATTCTGAAAAAACCTGGATTAGATCCCAACAACTTCAATAATCTGCGCCCCATCTCTAATTTACCTTTCATATCCAAAATTCTTGAAAAAACAGTCGCCTCTCAACTTCACACCCATCTCATTTCAAACAGTCTCTATGAACATTTTCAATCTGGTTTTCGCCCACTCCACAGCACAGAAACTGCACTTCTTAAAATTACAAACGATCTCCTCATAGCTTCTGACTCTAATTTACTATCTATTCTCATCCTCCTCGATCTAACAGCAGCATTTGACACCATCTCACACAGCACTCTCATCCACAGGCTTAAATCTATTGGCATCTCCCACACTCCTCTCTCTTGGTTCACTTCCTATCTCTCTGATCGCAGTCAGTTCATTCAACTTAAATCCCACCAATCCAACCCCTTCCCTGTCCCAGCTGGTGTGCCCCAGGGCTCTGTCCTGGGTCCCCTTCTCTTCATCATCTACATTCTCCCTCTTGGTTCTATCTTCCGTAAACACAACATTCATTTCCATTGCTACGCGGATGACACCCAGCTCTACCTCTCCTCTAAACCCACTGCATCACTTCCACCAGCCTCTCTTACCCTCTGTCTGCAGGAAATCAATTCCTGGTTCTCTTCAAATTTCCTCAAACTTAACAGCTCAAAAACCGAAGTCTTACTGGTCGGCACCCCTTCCACTCTCTCAAAATCAAACAGTTTAACAATTTCTATCAATGACTCCACCGTCCTCCCCTCAAGTCAAGAGTCTGGGTGTCATCCTCGACAGCACCCTTTCTTTCCACTCCCACATCAACAACATCACCCGTTCTGCCTACTTCCACCTTCGCAACATCTCTCGTCTCCGCCCTTCTCTCACTCCTCACACCACAGCCATACTTGTCCACAGTCTAGTCACCTCCCGGATCCATTATTGTAACTCTCTCCTCTTTGGTCTCCCCAATAAATCCCTCCAGAAACTGCAGCTTCTCCAAAACTCTGCAGCCCGCATCATCACCAGGACGCCCTCCCACCATCACATCACCCCCATCCTCCAACAACTTCACTGGCTCCCCATAAAACAACGGATTCACTTCAAAATTCTCCTTACCACTTTCAAAGCCATCCATAACCTGGCTCCACCGTACATCTCTGACCTCCTCCACATCTCCACTCCCTCTCGCTCCCTCCGGTCCTCCTCTTCTCTCCAGCTCTCTGTCCCCTCTCTCCGTCTTGTTTCAATGGGGGGCAGAGCCTTCAGCCGCTCTGCTCCTCAGCTCTGGAACTCTCTCCCTCCTGACCTCCTTCCACTTTTCAAATCCAGACTCAAAACTCACCTGTTCAGACAATCCTACACCACAGAACTCACTCCAACACCATCATCCAGTTCTGTTTGTGGGTTTTATTCTGTTGTTTTTATTTCTTGTTGTCCTGTACAGTGTCCTTGGGTGTTTTGAAAGGCGCTTATAAATAAAATGTATTATTATTATTATTAACAAGCTTCATCTCAAGAACAGCTGGTACCACTTTATAATAACTACATCTTATTTAGCCTTAATAAAGCATTAACAAAGACTTAACTAATAATGAATATATAGTTAATTAAACATGATTCAGGATCAGTGACGACTTCATTAAGATTAAGGTTAGAAACTAAGGTTAGGATATTTGTTAAAGAGTCACTAATCCTGAATCATTCTTAAACTGTTTGTTGATCATGAACTAAGTCTTTGTTCATGTTTTATTAACTCATGAATAAGTGCAGTTATTACAAAGTGGTACCGAACAATTCAAGAATCAGGACGGAAAAGGTGAGCAGCGGCCAATCACGGACGAGGACGAAGGATTCACACGAGAAGAAACACAGAGGAACAGTCCAGGTCCAGGTCCAGGTCCAGGTCCAGGTCCAGGTCCAGGTCCAGGTCCAGGACCAGGACAGGACCAAGTCACTTCATCAGTTCCAAAGATGAAGGAAGATTCAGCCTCAAAAATAATTGTGTTCAAAGTTTGTCTCAGAAAAACGTGGGACTCACAGAACGAAACCAGGACTAAACCAGGACTAAACTAGGACCAAACCAGGTCTAAACCAGGACTAAACCAGGACTAAACCAGGACTAAACCAGGTCTAAACCAGGACTAAACCAGGACTGAACCAGGACTAAACCAGGACTAAACCAGGACTAAACCAGGACTAAACCAGGACTAAACCAGGACTAAACCAGGTCTAAACCAGGTCTAAACCAGGACTAAACTAGGACCAAACCAGGTCTAAACCAGGTCTAAACCAGGACTAAACCACGTCTAAACCAGGTCTAAACCAGGACTAAACCAGGACTAAACCAGGTCTAAACCAGGACTAAACCACGTCTAAACCAGGACTAAACCAGGTCTAAACCAGGACTAAACCAGGTCTAAACCAGGACTAAACCAGGTCTAAACCAGGACTAAACCAGGTCTAAACCAGGACTAAACCAGGTATAAATCAGGACTAAACCAGGTCTAAACCAGGACTAAACCAGGACTAAACCAGGACTGAACCAGGACTAAACCAGGACTAAACCAGGTCTAAACCAGGTCTAAACCAGGTCTAAACCAGGACTAAACCAGGGCTAAACCAGGTCTAAACCAGGTCTAAACCAGGACTAAACCAGGGCTAAACCAGGTCTAAACCAGGACTAAACCAGGGCTAAACCAGGTCTAAACCAGGACTAAACCAGGACTAAACCAGGACTAAACCAGGGCTAAACCAGGTCTAAACCAGGACTAAACCAGGACTAAACCAGGACTAAACCAGGTCTAAACCAGGACTAAACCAGGTCTAAACCAGGCCAGAAACACAAACATTAAATATTCTAAGATGAATTTGTTTAAAGAGAAAACCAACAGGAGGTGAAACCGGGTCTGCACCAGAACTAAACCAAGACTAAACCAGAACTAAACCAGGCCCAAACCAGGACCAAACCAGGTCTGCACTAAGACCAAACCAGGACTAAACCAGGTCTGCATTAAGACTAATCTTGCAAACATACTGACATTAGTGACACTCCAGATGCCCTTACATGATCCTCGGTCCGATCTTGAGTCTGGTTTGAGTCCGGGCGAAGTCCTGGACTGGGTCTGGTCTGGGTTTATATGGATGCTTCTCGAGGGCGCCCCCTCTCTGCTGGTGCTCGGAACTTTATCGACACTCGAGGGAAACGACAGCTCACGGCAAAACAACCTGGAGCAAAAGTCAATGGTCTGTCGTAGAATGTGATCCAAGTCAGAAGAAGCCCCCTAGAAGCCCCCCAGAAGCCCCCCAAGAGGCCCCCAGAAGCCTCCTGCAGCCCCCCCTAGAAGCCCCCTGCAGCCCCCCTGCAGCCCCCTGCAGGCCCCCCTAGAAGCCCCCTGCAGCCCCCCAGCAGCCCCCTGCAGCCCCCCCCAGAAGCCTCCTGCAGCCCCCCAGAGGCCCCCTGTAGCCCCCCTAGAGGCCCCCTGCAGGCCCCCCTAGAAGCCCCCTGCAGCCCCCCAAGAGGCCCCCTGCAGCCCCCCCTAGAAACCCCCTGCAGCCCAGGCCTGCAGCCAAGGGCCCCCTGCAGCCCAGAGCCTATTTTGGGCCCTGCAGCCCCCCAGAAGCCCCCAGATGCCCCCTGCAGCCCCCCAGAAGCCTCCTGTAGCCCCCTAGAAGCCCCCTGCAGCCCCCCAGAGGCCCCCTGTAGCCCCCTCTAGAAGCCCCCTGTAGCCCCCCAGAGGCCCCCTGTAGCCCCCCCCAGAAGCCCCCTGCAGCCCCCAGAAGCCTCCTGCAGCCCCCAGAGGCCCCCTGTAGCCCCCCCTAGAAGCCCCCTGTAGCCCCCCAGAAGCCCCCCAAGAGGCCCCCAGAAGCCCCCTGCAGCCCCCCAGAAGCCCCTGCAGCCCCCTCTAGAAGCCCCCTGTAGCCCCCCCCTAGAAGCCCCCTGTAGCCCCCCCTCTAGAAGCCCCCTGTAGCCCCCCCTGCAGCCCCCTGTAGCCCCCTCTAGAAGCCCCCTGCAGGAACAGGAAAAAAATGATAATGGAAAAATTTAAAGGTTCAATTCAATTTATTTCAATTTTAATTTCAATTGATTTCTTTTTATGCTCAACAGTCGCCTCGAGGCCTCAGAGCAGCTCAGTTACAGTTTGTCTCACGAGTTGTTTTTATGTTAAAAGTGTTTTTCAGGTGGAACGGGCTGATTCTGCTTTAATCCTGGTCGGGGCACCGCTCTTTTTGGTCGTGTTTCTTGTACTTTGTCCCTGTCTCTCTTTTACTGAAGGAACGTCTGACAGAGTTAAACTTCTCTGACGAACAGTTCATGTGAACAAACACGTGTCGTTTCTACAGACGATAGATTTAAGTTCAATAAACTGTTCAAAGTGTCGCTCCTCATTTTTATTCCAAACGTTTGTGTTTATAAAAGACTAAACACATGAAAAGTCAAACCTTGACTGAAGAAGTCCATGTGGAGCTCAGAGCTTTGGCTCAGAACTAGAAGAAGCAGCACATGACGCCGGTGTTAGAGGCTCCTCACTGGCTCCTGTGGAGTTTAGAGTCACATTTAAGCTCCTCCCCCTGAACTATAGATCCATAAATGATATGGTCCCATCGACTCAAAGCTGTGACAGTAGAGTCCCATCAAACAGAGCCTGGACTCTAATGTGGACTATTGTTGGTCCTAGAGTCACAGCAGGAGGCGGAGCTCCTGTTCATGTTCAAGAGGCACAGGCTCCTCCCCCTCTGTCAGAGTTGATGTCATAAACCCCTCTGCTGCCCCCTGCTGTGCTGGAGGAGTCTGATCTCACACTGGACTCTGCTTCTTCTACTTTATCAACAACATTTAAGGTTTTAGTTCAACTGGAGTCATTGCTGTTCACATGTTTTTTCTCTTTCTCCACTTCCCTCCAGGGGAGTCTGGAGGAACTGTCTCTGCACCAGATGAACTGTCCTGTGGGAGGAGCATCTCTTCTTCATCTGCTTCTCCTCAGGTTTACACTTTTCCCCCAGGGTTTCTGTAGTTTGCAGTGAGAGAAGGAGGCTCTGGTGGTTCTGTGATCTTAGTTCTCTTGGATCTGTCAGAAGCCTTTGATACTGTCGATCACTGTATTTTATTTTCTCGTTTGGAGCAATTTGCAGGCTTCAAAGGCACAGCACTAAATTGGTTTGGCTCTTACCTTAGAGACAGGTATTTTTCTGTTCATCTTGGGCCCCACAAATCAACCTTAGCACCACTTCACTGCGGGGTTCCACAAGGATCAGTATTAGGCCCTGCCCTGTTCTCCCTTTATATGATGCCACTAGGCTCCATTCTTAACAAACATAATATTGCCTTTCATTTTTATGCCGATGACCTGCATTTTACCCCTGAAACCTGCCTCTGATTCTGTTGATACTTTGTTAAATTGTCTGCAGGAAGTGAAAACGTGGCTAGGCCAAAACCTTTTGATTCTTAATGAAAAGAAAACTGAAATAGTTGTTTTTAGCCCCAAATCCCCTGCAGGCTTGGATTGTGCGCTTGGTCCTGTCTCCTTATGTGAACGATTCACTTAGGACTCTTGGTGTGATTCTAGACAGCTCTTTCAAAATGGACAAGAAAATAAATTCTGTTCTCAAAGCTTCTACAGCTCAGAACATTAAGTAAAGTTAAGGCTTACCTTCCAGCCAGTGACTTTGAACGAGTCATTCACTTGTTTATTTCATCTCGCCTTGATTACTGTAACTCTCTGTACTGTGGGCTGGACCTGTCCTCCCTACAGCGCCTCCTGCAGGTCTAAAATGCTGCTGCCGCTTGTTGACGGGGACGAGAAAGAGTGAGCACATGACCCCAGTGCTCGCCTCCTTCACCGGCTTCCTGTCAAATTCAGGATTGACTTTAAGATCTTGATGTTGGTTTTTAAATGCCTAAATGGATCGGCCCCTGAATACCTGTCTGAACCTTTAACAGCTCATGTCCCGGTCAGGTCAGAGGTCCGAAAATCAGTTGTTAAATGTGCCCAGATCCCAATTAAAAACTCGAGGAGACGGAGCCTTTGCTGTGGCCGCCCCAAAACTGTGGAACAGTCTCCTCTACAGATCAGAGCTGCTCCATCACTAGAGTTGTCATGGTCCTGCCTGTGACTACTCTCTCTCCACTATTCCCCCTTTCCTTTGTGTGTGTGGGCGGAGCTTTGCTGGGAGCTGTTGCAGGGCGGAGATTGTTCCTGCCCCTACTCACCTGGCTTCACTTTCCAGTGATTGAGGGGACTATTAAAGGCCAGCTCTCCAACCAGTCGACGCCAGATTATTAGTCTACCAGACGGTGAATTTTGGCTGCTCTGCTTTTTGATCTTGTCCCTGAATTCCATAATAGAGATTTGTTTTTGTCACAGAACTTCAAGCTTCCGCTCCTGCTTGCTGTCCTGATACTCACCTGTGCTCCTCGGTCCAGCCTGCTCCTGCCTGCTGTCCTAATACTCACCTGTGCTCCTCGGTCCTGCCTGCTCCTGCCTGCTGTCCTGATACTCACCTGTGCTCCTCGGTCCTGCCTGCTCCTGCCTGCTGTCCTGATACTCACCTGTGCTCCTCTGTCCAGCCTGCTCCTGCCTGCTGTCCCGGTACTCACCTGTGCTCCTCGGTCCAGCCTGCTCCTGCCTGCTGTCCCGGTACTCACCTGTGCTCCTCGGTCCAGTCTGCTCCTGCCTGCTGTCCCGGTACTCACCTGTGCTCCTCGGTCCAGCCTGCTCCCGCCTGCTGTCCTGATACTCACCTGTGCTCCTCGGTCCTGCCTGCTCCTGCCTGCTGTCCTGATACTCACCTGTGCTCCTCTGTCCAGCCTGCTCCTGCCTGCTGTCCCGGTACTCACCTGTGCTCCTCGGTCCAGCCTGCTCCTGCCTGCTGTCCCGGTACTCACCTGTGCTCCTCGGTCCAGTCTGCTCCTGCCTGCTGTCCCGGTACTCACCTGTGCTCCTCGGTCCAGCCTGCTCCCGCCTGCTGTCCTGATACTCACCTGTGCTCCTCGGTCCAGTCTGCTCCCGCCTGCTGTCCTGATACTCACCTGTGCTCCTCGGTCCAGTCTGCTCCTGCCTGCTCCCGCCTGCTGTCCTGATACTCACCTGTGCTCCTCGGTCCAGTCTGCTCCTGCCTGCTCCCGCCTGCTGTCCTGATACTCACCTGTGCTCCTCGGTCCAGCCTGCTCCCGCCTGCTGTCCTGATACTTACCTGTGCTCCTCGGTCCAGTCTGCTCCCGCCTGCTGTCCTGATACTTACCTGTGCTCCTCGGTCCAGTCTGCTCCTGCTTGCTGTCCTGATACTCACCTGTGCTCCTCTGTCCTGCCTGCTCCTGCCTGCTGTCCTGATACTCACCTGTGCTCCTCTGTCCAGCCTGCTCCTGCCTGCTGTCCCGGTACTCACCTGTGCTCCTCGGTCCAGTCTGCTCCCGCCTGCTGTCCTGATACTTACCTGTGCTCCTCGGTCCAGTCTGCTCCCGCCTGCTGTCCTGATACTCACCTGTGCTCCTCGGTCCAGTCTGCTCCTGCCTGCTGTCTTGGTACTCACCTGTGCTCCTCGGTCCAGTCTGCTCCTGCCTGCTCCCGCCTGCTGTCCTGATACTCACCTGTGCTCCTCGGTCCAGTCTGCTCCCGCCTGCTGTCCTGATACTTACCTGTGCTCCTCGGTCCAGTCTGCTCCTGCCTGCTGTCCTGATACTCACCTGTGCTCCTCTGTCCTGCCTGCTCCTGCCTGCTGTCCTGATACTCACCTGTGCTCCTCTGTCCAGCCTGCTCCTGCCTGCTGTCCCGGTACTCACCTGTGCTCCTCGGTCCAGTCTGCTCCTGCCTGCTGTCCCGGTACTCACCTGTGCTCCTCGGTCCAGCCTGCTCCCGCCTGCTGTCCTGATACTTACCTGTGCTCCTCGGTCCAGTCTGCTCCTGCCTGCTCCCGCCTGCTGTCCTGATACTCACCTGTGCTCCTTGGTCCAGTCTGCTCCTGCCTGCTGTCCTGATACTCACCTGTGCTCCTCGGTCCAGCCTGCTCCCGCCTGCTGTCCTGATACTCACCTGTGCTCCTCGGTCCAGTCTGCTCCCGCCTGCTGTCCTGATACTCACCTGTGCTCCTCGGTCCAGTCTGCTCCTGCCTGCTCCCGCCTGCTGTCCTGATACTCACCTGTGCTCCTTGGTCCAGTCTGCTCCTGCCTGCTGTCCTGATACTCACCTGTGCTCCTCTGTCCAGCCTGCTCCTGCCTGCTGTCCCGGTACTCACCTGTGCTCCTCGGTCCAGCCTGCTCCCGCCTGCTGTCCTGATACTTACCTGTGCTCCTCGGTCCAGTCTGCTCCCGCCTGCTGTCCTGATACTCACCTGTGCTCCTCGGTCCAGTCTGCTCCCGCCTGCTGTCCTGATACTAACCTGTGCTCCTCGGTCCAGCCTGCTCCTGCCTGCTGTCCCGGTACTCACCTGTGCTCCTCGGTCCAGTCTGCTCCCGCCTGCTGTCCCAGTACTCACCTGTGCTCCTCGGTCCAGTCTGCTCCTGCCTGCTGTCCCGGTACTCACCTGTGCTCCTCGGTCCAGTCTGCTCCTGCCTGCTGTCCCGGTACTCACCTGTGCTCCTCGGTCCAGCCTGCTCCTGCCTGCTGTCCCGATACTTACCTGTGCTCCTCGGTCCAGTCTGCTCCCGCCTGCTGTCCTGATACTTACCTGTGCTCCTCGGTCCAGTCTGCTCCCGCCTGCTGTCCTGATACTCACCTGTGCTCCTCGGTCCAGTCTGCTCCCGCCTGCTGTCCTGATACTCACCTGTGCTCCTCTGTCCTGCCTGCTCCTGCCTGCTGTCCCGGTACTCACCTGTGCTCCTCGGTCCAGTCTGCTCCTGCCTGCTCCCGCCTGCTGTCCTGATACTTACCTGTGCTCCTCGGTCCAGCCTGCTCCTGCCTGCTGTCCTGATACTCACCTGTGCTCCTCGGTCCAGCCTGCTCCTGCCTGCTGTCCTGGTACTTACCTGTGCTCCTCGGTCCAGCCTGCTCCTGCCTGCTGTCCTGATACTCACCTGTGCTCCTCGGTCCAGTCTGCTCCTGCCTGCTGTCCTGATACTCACCTGTGCTCCTCTGTCCAGCCTGCTCCTGCCTGCTGTCCTGATACTCACCTGTGCTCCTCGGTCCAGCCTGCTCCTGCCTGCTGTCCTGATACTCACCTGTGCTCCTCGGTCCTGCCTGCTCCTGCCTGCTGTCCCGGTACTCACCTGTGCTCCTCGGTCCAGTCTGCTCCTGCCTGCTGTCCCGGTACTCACCTGTGCTCCTCGGTCCAGTCTGCTCCTGCCTGCTGTCCAGGTACTCACCTGTGCTCCTCGGTCCAGTCTGCTCCTGCCTGCTGTCCCGGTACTCACCTGTGCTCCTCGGTCCAGTCTGCTCCTGCCTGCTGTCCCGGTACTCACCTGTGCTCCTCGGTCCAGCCTGCTCCTGCCTGCTGTCCTGATACTTACCTGTGCTCCTCGGTCCAGTCTGCTCCCGCCTGCTGTCCTGATACTTACCTGTGCTCCTCGGTCCAGTCTGCTCCCGCCTGCTGTCCTGATACTCACCTGTGCTCCTCGGTCCAGTCTGCTCCTGCCTGCTGTCCCGGTACTCACCTGTGCTCCTCGGTCCAGCCTGCTCCTGCCTGCTCCCGCCTGCTGTCCTGATACTCACCTGTGCTCCTCGGTCCAGTCTGCTCCCGCCTGCTGTCCTGATACTTACCTGTGCTCCTCGGTCCAGTCTGCTCCCGCCTGCTGTCCTGATACTTACCTGTGCTCCTCGGTCCAGTCTGCTCCCGCCTGCTGTCCTGATACTTACCTGTGCGCCTCGGTCCAGTCTGCTCCCGCCTGCTGTCCTGATACTTACCTGTGCTCCTCGGTCCAGTCTGCTCCCGCCTGCTGTCCTGATACTCACCTGTGCTCCTCGGTCCAGTCTGCTCCCGCCTGCTGTCCTGATACTTACCTGTGCTCCTCGGTCCAGCCTGCTCCTGCCTGCTGTCCCGGTACTCACCTGTGCTCCTCGGTCCAGTCTGCTCCTGCCTGCTGTCTTGGTACTCACCTGTGCTCCTCGGTCCAGTCTGCTCCTGCCTGCTCCCGCCTGCTGTCCTGATACTTACCTGTGCTCCTCGGTCCAGCCTGCTCCTGCCTGCTGTCCCGGTACTCACCTGTGCTCCTCGGTCCAGTCTGCTCCCGCCTGCTGTCCTGATACTTACCTGTGCTCCTCGGTCCAGCCTGCTCCTGCCTGCTGTCCCGGTACTCACCTGTGCTCCTCGGTCCAGTCTGCTCCCGCCTGCTGTCCTGATACTTACCTGTGCTCCTCGGTCCAGTCTGCTCCTGCCTGCTCCCGCCTGCTGTCCTGATACTCACCTGTGCTCCTTGGTCCAGTCTGCTCCTGCCTGCTGTCCTGATACTCACCTGTGCTCCTCGGTCCAGCCTGCTCCCGCCTGCTGTCCTGATACTCACCTGTGCTCCTCGGTCCAGTCTGCTCCCGCCTGCTGTCCTGATACTCACCTGTGCTCCTCGGTCCAGTCTGCTCCTGCCTGCTCCCGCCTGCTGTCCTGATACTCACCTGTGCTCCTTGGTCCAGTCTGCTCCTGCCTGCTGTCCTGATACTCACCTGTGCTCCTCTGTCCTGCCTGCTCCTGCCTGCTGTCCTGATACTCACCTGTGCTCCTCTGTCCAGCCTGCTCCTGCCTGCTGTCCCGGTACTCACCTGTGCTCCTCGGTCCAGTCTGCTCCTGCCTGCTGTCCTGATACTCACCTGTGCTCCTCGGTCCAGTCTGCTCCTGCCTGCTGTCCTGATACTCACCTGTGCTCCTCTGTCCAGCCTGCTCCTGCCTGCTGTCCCGGTACTCACCTGTGCTCCTCGGTCCAGCCTGCTCCCGCCTGCTGTCCTGATACTTACCTGTGCTCCTCGGTCCAGTCTGCTCCCGCCTGCTGTCCTGATACTCACCTGTGCTCCTCGGTCCAGTCTGCTCCCGCCTGCTGTCCTGATACTTACCTGTGCTCCTCGGTCCAGCCTGCTCCTGCCTGCTGTCCCGGTACTCACCTGTGCTCCTCGGTCCAGTCTGCTCCTGCCTGCTGTCCCGGTACTCACCTGTGCTCCTCGGTCCAGTCTGCTCCTGCCTGCTGTCCCGGTACTCACCTGTGCTCCTCGGTCCAGTCTGCTCCTGCCTGCTGTCCCGGTACTCACCTGTGCTCCTCGGTCCAGTCTGCTCCTGCCTGCTGTCCCGGTACTCACCTGTGCTCCTCGGTCCCAGCCTGCTCCTGCCTGCTGTCCCGGTACTTACCTGTGCTCCTCGGTCCAGTCTGCTCCCGCCTGCTGTCCTGATACTCACCTGTGCTCCTCGGTCCAGTCTGCTCCTGCCTGCTGTCCTGATACTTACCTGTGCTCCTCGGTCCAGTCTGCTCCAGCCTGCTGTCCTGATACTACGCTGTGCTCCTCGGTCCAGTCTGCTCCTGCCTGCTGTCCTGATACTTACCTGTGCTCCTCGGTCCAGTCTGCTCCTGCCTGCTGTCCCGGTACTTACCTGTGCTCCTCGGTCCAGTCTGCTCCTGCTTGCTGTCCTGATACTCACCTGTGCTCCTCTGTCCTGCCTGCTCCTGCCTGCTGTCCTGATACTCACCTGTGCTCCTCTGGTCCAGCCTGCTCCTGCCTGCTGTCCCGGTACTCACCTGTGCTCCTCTGTCCTGCGTCTGCTCCTCGCCTGCTGTCCCGATACTCACCTGTGCTCCTCGGTCCAGGCCTGCTCCTGCCCTGCTGTCTGATACCTACCTGTGCTCCTCGGGTGATCTGTCTCCTGCCTGCTGTCCTGATACTCACCTGTGCCTCCTCCTCTGTCCTGCCTGCTCCTCGCCTGCTGTCTGATCACCTCCACCTGTGCTCCTGGTCCAGTCTGCTCCTGCCTGCTGTCCTGATACTTACCTGTGCTCGGTCCAGCCTGCTCCTCGCCTGCTGTCCCGATACCACCTGTGCTCCTGTGGTCAGTCTGCTCTTTACCTGCTGTCCTGATACCTCACCTGTGCTCCTCAGGTCCGAGTCTGCTCCTGCCCAGCCTGCTGTCCTGATACTCACCTGTGCTCCTTGGTCCAGTCTGCTCCTGCCTGCTGTCCTGATACTCACCTGTGCTCCTCTGTCCTGCCTGCTCCTGCCTGCTGTCCTGATACTCACCTGTGCTCCTCTGTCCAGCCTGCTCCTGCCTGCTGTCCTGATACTCACCTGTGCTCCTCGGTCCAGTCTGCTCCTGCCTGCTGTCCTGATACTCACCTGTGCTCCTCGGTCCAGTCTGCTCCTGCCTGCTGTCCTGATACTCACCTGTGCTCCTCTGTCCAGCCTGCTCCTGCCTGCTGTCCTGATACTCACCTGTGCTCCTCGGTCCAGTCTGCTCCTGCCTGCTGTCCTGATACTTACCTGTGCTCCTCGGTCCAGTCTGCTCCCGCCTGCTGTCCTGATACTCACCTGTGCTCCTCGGTCCAGTCTGCTCCCGCCTGCTGTCCTGATACTTACCTGTGCTCCTCGGTCCAGTCTGCTCCCACCTGCACCTGTGCTCCTCGGTCCAGTCTGCTCCCGCCTGCTGTCCTGATACTCACCTGTGCTCCTCGGTCCAGTCTGCTCCTGCCTGCTGTCCTGATACTTACCTGTGCTCCTCGGTCCAGTCTGCTCCTGCCTGCTGTCCAGCTCACCTGTGCTCCTCGGTCCAGTCTGCTCCTGCCTGCTGTCCTGATACTCACCTGTGCTCCTCGGTCCAGTCTGCTCCTGCCTGCTCCCGCCTGCTGTCCTGATACTTACCTGTGCTCCTCGGTCCAGTCTGCTCTCGCCTGCTGTCCTGATACTTACCTGTGCTCCTCGGTCCAGTCTGCTCCCGCCTGTCCTGCCTGGTCTGTCCTGATACTCACCTGTGCTCCCTCGGTCCAGTCTGCTCCTGCTCCTGCCTGCTGTCCTGATACTCACCTGTGCTCCTCGGTCCAGTCTGCTCCCGCCTGCTGTCCTGATACTTACCTGTGCTCCTCGGTCCAGTCTGCTCCTGCCTGCTGTCCCGGTACTCACCTGTGCTCCTCGGTCCAGTCTGCTCATGCCTGCTCCCGCCTGCTGTCCTGATACTCACCTGTGCTCCTCGGTCCAGTCTGCTCCTGCCTGCTCCCGCCTGCTGTCCTGATACTTACCTGTGCTCCTCTGTCCAGCCTGCTCCTGCCTGCTGTCCTGATACTTACCTGTGCTCCTCTGTCCTGCCTGCTCCTGCCTGCTGTCCCGGTACTCACCTGTGCTCCTCGGTCCAGTCTGCTCCTGCCTGCTCCCGCCTGCTGTCCTGATACTTACCTGTGCTCCTCGGTCCAGCCTGCTCCTGCCTGCTGTCCTGATACTCACCTGTGCTCCTCGGTCCTGCCTGCTCCCGCCTGCTGTCCTGGTACTTACCTGTGCTCCTCGGTCCAGTCTGCTCCCGCCTGCTGTCCTGATACTCACCTGTGCTCCTCGGTCCAGCCTGCTCCTGCCTGCTGTCCTGATACTCACCTGTGCTCCTCGGTCCAGCCTGCTCCTGCCTGCTGTCCTGATACTCACCTGTGCTCCTCTGTCCAGCCTGCTCCTGCCTGCTGTCCTGATACTCACCTGTGCTCCTCGGTCCTGCCTGCTCCTGCCTGCTCTCGCCTGCTATTCCGCCTGCTCCACTCCTCTGCACAACTTCCAACCAAAGACTTCATAAAGAACTGAACCTTCCAGTACTGGTCAATAAATCTTTTGTTTGCTAGTCTTGTGTCCTTTTTGGATCCGCACCATTGAGCCACATTAAGAGTCTTTTAAATCTGCTCTTAAAACTCACTTCGTGAACTGTTCTCTGTTGTGTTTGTAATAAGTTTGTCCTTTACTGTATGTTTTTACTTTGGGCGGCTGGTGCTGTTGTAAATGTGCTATAGAAATAAAGTTGACATTGACATTGACATCTGCAGAAGGGGGCGCTCTGGGACACACAGGGGGCGCTCTGGGACAGAAGGGGGCGCTCTGGGACACTTGAACGCTGTTTATTTAAACTGTTTTCTTCTTGTGGCTCCAGGAAACTGTTGGTGACTTTGGTCGTTACAAAGACAGATTGAACTGAATTGAATGATGCCTGCGCCTTTTTTCTTGATTTTTCTGCTTTGACCAATCAGCATGAAGTGTTTTTCTGCTTGTTCTGCCTTTTCCCGATCACTTTCAACAAAAGCCGTTACAGATTTTTATGAATAAAACTCATGAAAGTCGATGTGATTCTGCTGAACGCGTCAGGTTTATTTGTGAAGCACAGTTTGTACAAAGTAGATCAAAAGGCTTTGGAGAACAGGACCAGAAGCATCAACCTCCAACAGGAATAAACCATGGAAACAGGGAGAGGAGGCGGAGCTTAAACAAAGCTTAAGAACTTAATCAATTCACCTTATTCCTGAAGTTGTCGTACGCGCCGCCGTCTTGTTTCGTTGTAGTTCACACGGAGCAGACGAGCTCAACAGAAAATAAGTTCTACTCGACTAAAAAGACGTTTTCAGGAAATCGTTGTGTTGTGACTTGTTGTGTCTCGTGTTCATTAAACATTTTACACAAATCAATCGACTTTATGTAACATTTTAGCGGCGAGACTTTTCCCTCGTTCATCATTAGCTTCTCGTCAAACGGGAGGGTGTTCAAAACAAAAGTGCCAAAAACGGCCGAATAAGATCAATAGCTTAATACCTTCAATGATAGGTCTGAAAATCTGTTTAATTATCTCCCAAATACTTGTAAATAACCATCTCCATCCCCACCCTCCCTCCTTCTTTCTGTCATGGAAGGTTGAGGCTTTGGGCTTATGGTACATTTTACTGTCTCCACAGGCACCATCCCAGGCGTTTGGCCGAGCTAGCGTATATTTGTGTGCTAGCGTGTGTTTGCGTGCTAGTGCGGGTTCGCATGCTAGCGCGTGTTTGCGTGCTAGCGTGTCCACAGTGTAGTGCTGCTGATTGTTCTGCTCACAGAGCAGGTCCACGTTGTGCAGGAGCTTCTGGACCTGCCGCACGTCTCCTCTCTGTTGGTTGTTGAAGACACTGTACCTGCCTCCACACTTCTGCAGCAGTGCCTTCAGAGAGGGCGTGGTCTCGATGAGCGGCTCTAAGCTCCGCCCCTTCAGCACATCTGCGTGAGTGAACAGCACAGTGACGTACTTCAGGTCGGTGTCAAACACTTTAGACAGAAGCTCCAGCACTTTGGAGTCGGCCTCAGACATTCTGCCGATGCGTATCACCAGGACGAAGGCGTGAGGGCCGGGCTCGCTCTTCATCAGGGCGTCTGTGAGGTGCTCAAAGTGCTGCTCCGCCGTGAAGCCTTCAGCGCCAAGGCCCGGGGTGTCCACCACAGTGACCCTGCGCCCGCCCACCTCCGCTCGTCCACTCGCGGTCTCCCTGGTCACACCCGAAAAGTCAGTCCTCTTTGAACGTCTCTGACCCCAGGATGGTGTTCCCTGAGGAGCTCTTCCCAACTCCAGGCAAACCCAGCAGGACCAGGCGCACCTCCTCCTGACGCCGCAGGTTCACTGGATTCTCTGCAGGACAAACACAGTTAGACACGCCCCCTTCGCACATGGATCTGGTGGAACAAAAGCTTTAGCAGATACCAGCGGAGGGTAAATCATTATTAAACTCCCTCTGCTCCTTTCCCAAAGTAAACCACAGATATTTAAGATTAAACTTGCAGTTCAGCTCCAGGATCTAATGAATGAGGCTCGATGACTCCTGACGCTCTAAGCTTTAGTCCCCACCACACACCACACACCAGCAGCTACAGTCATGAGCCGATGGACACAGACCTTTGTGAATCCGATGGATTTTGTGCATTAGGTCCAGGACCTGTCCCTGGTTCTTCTCCTGGTTCTCTTCTTGTCCTCCCAAAGTGTTGTTGAACAGATGAACCTTCTCTTCAAACTCCTGCACCACCTTCATCAGAGGGTTTTCGGGATCTTCGTTGATGAACTGCATGAGGCTCGTGCTTCCTAATGTGTCAGCTCCTGTGAAAAGCAGGAGTCCTCTGCTCAGTCCTTCTCCCACGGCCCCCATCGCCGTCCTCAGGGCGACCTCCTGCTCCGCTGTGAAGCGGTCGATCTTCAGGACGAACAGGAACACATGATTTTGGTTGTTCCTCATCAGCTCCTAGTAGACAGGAAGTCAGAATTAATCTGAAAGAAATGAACCACAAATGTTGAATACCGTGCCGGGGAACCAATCAGAAGCTTAACTGATTGGTCGCGGCTGCTGACCAGGACACGACCCCAGGACCCCAGGACCACAAGACCACAGGACCCCAGGACCACATAACCCCTGGACCACATGACCGTGGGACACACTCGGGCGGAGCACTGGCCTTTGTGACCATGACCATGACCTGTCTCGTGCTAACCACGGGCCGTCCCGTTGAGGCCCTTGTGGCACATGCTCACCTGACAGTACGCTCTGACCTCCTGCTGAGCGCCCATGACCCCTGGAGTGTCCACCACGGTCACCTCCTGCCCCCCCACCTTCCCGTGCTCCTCTGAGATCTTCGTGGTCACAGATCTGAAGCATCGTTTTGACTCAAACGCCACACGATGGAGGATGTTGTTTCCTGAGGCGCTCTTCCCA
This sequence comes from Rhinogobius similis, assembly GCA_019453435.1. Classification (NCBI taxonomy): domain Eukaryota; kingdom Metazoa; phylum Chordata; class Actinopteri; order Gobiiformes; family Gobiidae; genus Rhinogobius; species Rhinogobius similis. Next base: position 18,978,943 of record CM033637.1, read on the forward strand.
ACTCCAGTGTGACCGAGAAGAACCAGGACCAGACGAGCCGAGGCCTGCAAGAAAGACCAGCATCTGTGAAGTCCACCTGAGGGAGGGCATCTGTGGTCAATATCACTGTTACATCTGTGAAGTTACAGTTGTGAAGAATCCCTCTGTGATGTCATCAAAAGGCGACAAACCCATAAAAAAAAACACTGGACGTCCAGAATGAGACGTCATAGGGTTTGGCTCCAGCTAAATGAAGCGGCTAAAGCGGAGCTAGCAGTTATAGCGGTTAAAGTGGAACTAGCAGTTTTAGCGGCTAAAGTGGAGCTAGCAGTTATAGTGGCTAAAGTGGAGCTAGCAGTTATAGCGGCTAAAGTGGGGCTTGCAGTTATAGCGGCTAAAGTGGAACTAGCCGTTTTAGCGGATAAAGTGGAGCTAGCAGTTAGAATGGCTAAAGCGGAGCTAGCAGTTATAGCAGCTAAAGTGGGGCTAGCAGTTATAGCGGCTAAAGTGGGGCTCGCAGTTATAGCGGCTAAAGTGGAGCTAGCAGTTATAGAGGCTAAAGTGGAGCTAGCAGTTATAGCGGCTAAAGTGGAGCTAGCAGTTATAGCGGCTAAAGTGGAGCTCGAAGTTATAGCGGCTAAAGTGGGGCTAGCAGTTTTAGCGGCTAAAGTGGAGCTCAAAGTTATAGCGGCTAAAGTGGAGCTCGACGTTATAGCGGCTAAAGTGGAGCCAGCAGTTATAGCGGCAAAAGTGGAGCTAGCAGTTATAGCGGCTAAAGTGGAGCTAGCAGTTATAGCGGCTAAAGTGGGGCTAGCAGTTTTAGCAGGTAAAGTGGAGCTAGCAGTTATAGGGGCAAAAGTGGAGCTAGCAGTTATAACGGCTAAAGTGGAGCTCGACGTTATAGCGGCTAAAGTGGGGCTAGCAGTTATAGCGGCTAAAGTGGAGCCAGCAGTTATAGCGGCAAAAGTGGAGCTAGCAGTTATAGCGGCTAAAGTGGAGCTAGCAGTTTTAGCAGGTAAAGTGGAGCTAGCAGTTAGAATGGCTAAAGCGGAGCTAGCAGTTAGAATGGCTAAAGCGGAGCTAGCAGTTATAGCAGCTAAAGTGGGGCTAGCAGTTATAGCGGCTAAAGTGGGGCTCGCAGTTATAGCGGCTAAAGTGGAGCTAGCAGTTATAGAGGCTAAAGTGGAGCTAGCAGTTATAGCGGCTAAAGTGGAGCTAGCAGTTATAGCAGCTAAAGTGGAGCCAGCAGTTATAGCAGCTAAAGTGGGGCTCGAAGTTATAGCGGCTAAAGTGGGGCTCGCAGTTATCGCAGCTAAAGTGGAGCTAGCAGTTATAGCGGCTAAAGTGGGGCTAGCAGTTATAGTGGCAAAAATAGAGCTCAAAGTTATAGCGGCTAAAGTGGAGCTAGCAGTTATAGCGGCTAAAGTGGAGCTAGCAGTTATAGCAGCTAAAGTGGAGCTAGCAGTTATAGCGGCTAAAGTGGGGCTCGAAGTTATAGCGGCTAAAGTGGGGCTCGCAGTTATCGCAGCTAAAGTGGAGCTAGCAGTTATAGCGGCTAAAGTGGGGCTAGCAGTTATAGTGGCAAAAATAGAGCTCAAAGTTATAGCGGCTAAAGTGGGGCTAGCAGGTATAGCAGCTAAAGTGGAGCTAGCAGTTATAGCAGCAAAAGTAGAGCTCGACGTTATAGCGGCTAAAGTGGAGCTAGCAGGTATAGCGGCTAAAGTGGGTCTCGCAGTTATAGCGGCTAAAGTGGGGCTAGCAGTTATAGCTGTTAAAGTGGAGCTGGCAGTTATAGCGGCTAAAGCGGAGCTCGAAGTTATGGCGGCTAAAGTGGAGCTAGCAGTTATAGCGGCTAAAGTGGGGATAGCAGTTATAGCGGCTAAAGTGGGGTTAACAGTTATAGCAGCTAAAGTGGGGCTCGAAGTTATAGCAGCTAAAGTGGAGCTAGCAGTTATAGCGGCTAAAGTGGGGCTAGCAGTTATAGCGGCTAAAGTGGAGCCAGCAGTTATAGCGGCAAAAGTGGAGCTAGCAGTTATAGCGGCTAAAGTGGAGCTAGCAGTTATAGCAGCTAAAGTGGGGCTAGCAGTTATAGCGGCTAAAGTGGAGCTAGCAGTTATAGCAGCAAAAGTGGAGCTCGACGTTATAGCGGCTAAAGCGGAGCTCGAAGTTATGGCGGCTAAAGTGGAGCTAGCAGGTATAGCGGCTAAAGTGGGTCTCGCAGTTATAGCGGCTAAAGTGGAGCTAGCAGTTATAGCGGCAAAAGTGGGGCTAGCAGTTATAGCTGTTAAAGTGGAGCTGGCAGTTATAGCGGCTAAAGTGGAGCTAGCAGTTATAGCGGCTAAAGTGGAGCTTGCAGTTACAGCGGCTAAAGTGGAGCTAGCAGTTATAGCAGCTAAAGTGGAGCCAGACTCCATATTTAAATCCGAGTGCGTATCGTGGCAACCACACGGACCAATCAGGAGCGAGGTTGTTAACAGTCTCCGCCCCTCGGTGGGAGGAGACAGACGTTTTAGCTCCAGATGTGAGTTTGACAGAAGCCGTTACAGAGAAAAGACCAGTGTCACAGGAAGAGGGCGGAGCTCGACTGAAGGAGGAACAGGCTCCAGGGTCACTTCCTGTTTGGATAATAGTCCACTGTCACGGTCTATGGGCGTCCCATTGAAAACAGACACAGTTTATACCATCATTCAACAAAATAAAGTCTCACCAGGGATTATTTATGTAAACTCTAACTGTTGTGTCAAGTGTGGGTGTGGCCATGTTTACAGTCTGGTTGCTATGGTAACAGTTGTAGAATCACTAACTCTATCTAACTGTGTCATATTTGTGTCGTGTTCAACAGGAAGTGACATCATAAACTTTAAACTGTCAAACTGGACAGAAGTTTAAATCTGGGACAGAATCCTGTCCAGTGAGTTTGGGTCAGACGTGTCTTTTCTGTCGGATTTAAACTGAACTAAAAGAGTTGAGTCCAGGACAGTCCCTGGTCTGTGTCTGCTGTTTGTTCTAGATCAGTTTTACAGTTTACAAAGAACAGAACGTGAGCCCTGGATGTGACGGGACGTCCTGGTTGTGGTCAGGACCCAAACAAGGACGGGGAGATTTCACAATTTTAAATCAGGAAGTCAGTGGGACAAATGACTAAAGACACGAGTTCGTCCCGACTACAGGACCTGAGGGGGTTTCGATCGTTCTAAACACGATGTATTCTGGTGGAAGTGCTTACCCCAGTCTGGGCCCCGGGGCCCGGACTCTCGGTCCTGAGGCTCCTGTCGCGCAGCAGGGACTGCAGCTCCATATCTCACCTGCCACAGACCAAAACACACAAAGAACAATCAAACCATCAGGATTATTCCTGCACAAACGCAAAACATGAGCGGAATGTAACGTTAGAAAAGAGAAAGTGGCTCAAACTAACGGAAACAGCAGAGTGTCCTTCGTCTTCCTCAAACGCCACAAACGGTTCACTGTCGACAAAACGAACAGAACCAGGAAGTGTTTACAGGAAGTCACACACACACACTGTACACACACATACACACACACACACACTGTACACACACACACACACACACACTGTACACACACACACACACACACACTGTACACACACACAGAACCATGACAGACACGACAGAGACTTTCAGCTCAGTTTATTTTTGCCCAAAGTCACCAACAGTTTCCTGGAGCCACCGACAGAACAGTTTAAATAATCCCAGAGCGCCCCCTGTGTGTCCCAGAGCGCCCCCCTTCTGTCCCAGAGCGCCCCCTTCTGTCCCAGAGCGCCCCCTGTGTGTCCCAGAGCGCCCCCTGTGTGTCCCAGAGCGCCCCCTGTGTGTCCCAGAGCCCCCTGTGTGTCCCAGAGCCCCCTGTGTGTCCCAGAGCGCCCTGTGTGTCCCAGAGCGCCCCCTGTGTGTCCCAGAGCGCCCCCTGTGTGTCCCAGAGCCCCCTGTGTGTCCCAGAGCGCCCTGTCTGTCCCAGAGCTCTGTGTGTCCCAGAGCGCCTGTGTGTCCCAGAGCTCTTCTGTCCCAGAGCGCCCTGTGTGTCCCAGAGCCTCTTCTGTCCCAGAGCACCCCTGTGTGTCCCAGAGCGCCCCTGTGTGTCCCAGAGCGCCCCCTGTGTGTCCCAGAGCGCCTGTGTGTCCCAGAGCCCCCTGTGTGTCCCAGAGCGCCCTGTGTGTCCCAGAGCCCCCTGTGTGTCCCAGAGCGCCTGTGTGTCCCAGAGCCCCCTGTGTGTCCCAGAGCCCCCTGTCTGTCCCAGAGCCCCCTGTCTGTCCCAGAGCGCCCCTTCTGTCCCAGAGCCCCTTCTGTCCCAGAGCGCCTTCTGTCCCAGAGCCCCTGTGTGTCCCAGAGCCCCTTCTGTCCCAGAGCACCCCTGTGTGTCCCAGAGCCCCTGTCTGTCCCAGAGCCCCCTGTGTGTCCCAAGCGCTTCTGTCCCAGAGCGCCCCTTCTGTCCCAGAGCGCCTTCTGTCCCAGAGCCCCTTCTGTCCCAGAGCGCCTTCTGTCCCAGAGCCCCTTCTGTCCCAGAGCCTTCTGTCCCAGAGCCCCTTCTGTCCCAGAGCGCCCCTTCTGTCCTAGAGCCCCTTCTGTCCCAGAGCCCCCTTCTGTCCTAGAGCCCCCTTCTGTCCCAGAGCGCCTTCTGTCCCAGAGCCTTCTGTCCCAGAGCGCCCTGTGTGTCCCCAGAGCGCCCCCTTCTGTCCCAGAGCGCCCCCTTCTGTCCCAGAGCGCCCCCTGTGTGTCCCAGAGCGCCCCCTTCTGTCCCAGAGCGCCCCCTGTGTGTCCCAGAGCGCCCCCTTCTGTCCCAGAGCGCCCCCTGTGTGTCCCAGAGCGCCCCCTGTGTGTCCCAGAGCGCCCCCTTCTGTCCCAGAGCGCCCCCTTCTGTCCCAGAGCGCCCCCTGTGTGTCCCAGAGCGCCCCCTCTCTGCAGAGCCTCCTCACATCTCACATGAAGGAGAGATCCTCCTCCCACAGGACAGTTCATCTGGTGCAGAGAGAGTTCCTTCAGGCAGAGGGGGAACAGTTCATCTGTCCATAAGAGCTTTTTTTATAATCCCGGCTCAGTCCTGGTCCGGTCCCTCTCTGGTCCCGGTCCGGTCCCGGCTCAGTCCCGGCTCAGTCCCGGTCTAGTCCCAGTCCCAGTCCGGGCCCAGCTCAGTCCTGGTCCGGTCCCGGCTCAGTCCTGGTCCCGGCTCAGTCCTGGTCCGGTCCCGGCTCAGTCCCGGTCCCGGCTCAGTCCTGGTCCGGTCCCGGTTCAGTCCCGGTTCAGTCCCGGCTCAGTCGGCCCGGTCGGTCCTGGCTCAGTCCCGGTCCCGGCTCAGTCCCGGTCCGGTCCCGGCTCGGTCCCGGCTCGGTCCCGGTCCCAGCTCAGTCCTGGTCCCGGCTTAGTCCCGGTCCAGTACCGGTCCGGTCCCAGCCCGGTCCCGGTCCAGTCCCGGTCCGGTCCCGGCTCAGTCCTGGTCCGGTCCCGGCTCAGTCCTGGTCCCGGCTCAGTCCTGGTCCGGTCCCGGCTCAGTCCCGGTCCCGGCTCAGTCCTGGTCCGGTCCCGGTTCAGTCCCGGTTCAGTCCCGGCTCAGTCCCGGCCCGGTCCGGTCCTGGCTCAGTCCCGGTCCCGGCTCAGTCCCGGTCCGGTCCCGGCTCGGTCCCGGCTCGGTCCCGGTCCCAGCTCAGTCCTGGTCCCGGCTCAGTCCTGGTCCCGGCTCAGTCCTGGTCCGGTCCCAGCCCGGTCCCGGTCCAGTACTGGTCCGGTCCCGGCTCAGTCCCGGCCCGGTCCCGGCCCAGTCCCGGCCCAGTCCCGGTCCGGTCCCAGCCCGGTCCCAGCCCGGTCCCGGCTCAGTCCCGGTCCCGGCTCAGTCCCGGCCCGGGCCCGGCCCGGTCCTGGTCCTGGTCCTGGTCCTGGTCCGGGCTCAGTCCCGGCTCAGTCCCGGCCCGGGCCCGGTCTCGTGCGGCTCAGCAGGGCCCACACTCGCTGGCGGATCTCTCGGATCTGGAGGCCGTAGATGAGGGCGTTGAGCGCCGGCAGCAGGACCTCCCCTGCCACGGACACCACCTTCTTGTGCTGGGACAGGCTCGGGAAGCGGTGCAGGGCCACCACGGTGAAGGCGAAGAGCAGGAGCAGCAGGTGCACCGACAGGTGCGAGGCGCAGGTGTGCAGGGCCCGGCGGTTCAGGGTCAGGCTGCGGCGCCGGAGACAAACCGCCGCGATCTTAAAGTAGGTGAGCGCCACGGCCAGCAGCGAGGAGCCCAGCAGCAGCGCCGTGTAGACCAGGCCCAGCACGTTGTTCACCAGGAGGTCCTCACACGACAGCTGGAACAGGGAGGCGTTATCACAGAAGAGGTTTGGGACGACCCTCCGGCAGCGGGACAGGCGCAGCGTCAGACCTGGACACAGACACTCAGTCATCAAAGTGTCCCTCCGCAGGAGCGAGAGGGGGGCGTGAGGGGAGGGCGAGGGAGGGCGTGAGGGGGGCGTGAGGGTGAGGGGAGGGCGAGGGAGGCGTTATCACAGAAGAGGTTTGGGACGACCCTCCGGCAGCGGGACAGGCGCAGCGTCAGACCTGGACACAGACACTCAGTCATGATACTGTCCCTCCGCAGGAGCGAGAGGGGGGCGTGAGGGGAGGGCGAGGGAGGGCGAGAGAGGGCGAGAGAGGGCGAGGGAGGTGTGAGGGGAGGGCGAGGGGGACGTGAGGGGAGGGCGAGGGAGGCGTTATCACAGAAGAGGTTTGGGACGACCCTCCGGCAGCGGGACAGGCGCAGCGTCAGACCTGGACACAGACACTCAGTCATGATACTGTCCCAGGAGCGAGAGGGGGGCGTGAGGGAGGGCGTGAGGGGGGCATGAGGGGAGGGCGAGGGAGGCGTGAGGGGGGCGAGAGGGAGGTGTGAGGGAGGGCGAGGGAGGTGTGAGGGGGGCGTGAGGGGGGCGTGAGGGGGAGGGCGAGGGGGGCGTGAGGGAGGTGTGAGGGTGAGGGAGGTGTGAGGGGAGGGCGAGGGAGGCGTTATCACAGAAGAGGTTTGGGACGACCCTCCGGCAGCGGGACAGGCGCAGCGTCAGACCTGGACACAGACACAGAGTCATCAAACTGTCCCACCGCAGGAGCGAGAGGGAGGCGTGAGGGGGGCGTGAGGGGGGCGTGAGGGTGAGGGAGGTGTGAGGGGAGGGTGAGGGGGGCGTGAGGGGAGGGCGAGGGAGGTGTGAGGGGGGCGAGAGGGGGGCGTGAGGGAGGTGTGAGGGCGTGAGGGAGGTGTGAGGCGTGAGGGAGGTGTGAGAGGAGGGCGTGAGGGGGCGAGAGGGGGCGTGAGGGTGAGGGAGGCGAGGGAGGGCGAGGGAGGCGAGAGGGGGGCGAGAGGGGGGAGTGAGGGGGGCGTGAGGGGGGCGTGAGGGGGGCGTGAGGGGAGGGTGAGGGGAGGGCGTGAGGGGAGGTCGAGGGAGGCGTTATCACAGAAGAGGTTTTGGACGACCCTCCGGCAGCGGGACAGGCGCAGCGTCAGACCTGGACACAGACACTCAGTCATGATACTGTCCCTCCGCAGGAGCGAGAGGGGGGCGTGAGGGAGGGCGAGAGGGGGGCGAGAGGGTGAGGGAGGTGTGAGGGGAGGGCGAGGGAGGCGTTATCACAGAAGAGGTTTGGGACGACCCTCCGGTAGCGGGACAGGCGCAACGTCAGACCTGGATACAGACACTCAGTCATGATACTGTCCCTCCGCAGGAGCGAGAGGGGGGCGTGAGGGGGGCGTGAGGGTGAGGGGGGCGTGAGGGAGGTGTGAGGGGGGCGTGAGGGAGGTGTGAGAGGAGGGCGTGAGGGGGGCGTGGGGGGGGCGGGGGGGTGAGGGGAGGGCGAGGGAGGGCGAGGGAGGCGAGAGGGGCGAGAGGGGGGCGTGAGGGGGGCGAGAGAGGGCGAGAGAGGGCGAGAGAGGGCGAGGGGGCGTTATCACAGAAGAGGTTTGGGACGACCCTCCGGTAGCGGGACAGGCGCAGCGTCAGACCTGGACACAGACACTCATGAGTGTGAGGGAGGTGTGAGGGGGGCGTGAGGGGAGGGCGAGGGAGGCGTGAGGGGGGCGAGAGGGAGGTGTGAGGGAGGGCGAGGGAGGTGTGAGGGGGGCGTGAGGGTGAGGGAGGTGTGAGGGGAGGGCGAGGGAGGCGTTATCACAGAAGAGGTTTGGGACGACCCTCCGGTAGCGGGACAGGCGCAGCGTCAGACCTGGACACAGACACTCAGTCATGATACTGTCCCTCCGCAGGAGCGAGAGGGGGGCGTGAGGGGGGTGTGAGGGGAGGGCGAGGGGGGAGGGCGAGGGGGGCGAGGGAGGGCGAGAGGGAGGCGTGAGGGGAGGGTGAGGGAGGCGTGAGGGAGGCGTGAGGGAGGGCGAGGGAGGGCGAGGGAGGGCGAGAGGGAGGCGTGAGGGGAGGGCGAGGGAGGGCGAGGGAGGGCGAGAGGGAGGCGTGAGGGGGAGGGTGTGAGGGGAGGGCGAAGGGGGCGTGAGGGGAGGCGTGAGGGGAGGGCGAAGGGGGCGTGAGGGGAGGGCGAGGGAGGTGTGAGGGGGGCGTGAGGGAGGCGTGGGTGGTGGGCGGTCTGCAGGGGCTCCTACTTTGGCAGCCTTGAAGGGCCCTTGAAGGGCCCTTGAAGGGGCCTATTAAAGGCCTTGAAAGGGCCTTGAAAGGGCCTTGAAGGGGCTTTGAAGGGGCTGCAGCGTCAGGGTGTCTCAAAATCAGGCGTCCAACCGGCGTTTGGCGTGATTTCTGTGCCGCGACCTGAACGCAGCTTTACTCAGAAATAAAGTGAGTTGGATAAGAACGAGCAGATGAGGAAAAGGCGACTGACCGAGCAGAACGGACACCATGACGAAGGTGGTCCCCCAGGCGGCCAGCGACAGGCGCAGCACCGTGCGGCCGCTCATGATGGACGAGTAGTGCAGCGGGCGGCAGACGGCCACGTAGCGGTCGAAGGCCATGGCCATCAGGACGGTGTGGGACGTGCTGCCGTACAGGTTCACGCAGAAGGCCTGCAGAGCGCAGAACGAGAACGGGATGCGCCTCTGCTCCGACGCCGACGAGATGTCCAGCAGCACGTGCGGGATGATGATGGTGGCCCCGAACACGTCGTTCAGGATCAGGTTACAGAAGAGCAGGTACATGGGCGTCCTGAGGGGGCGCTGCAGGCAGATGAGCAGCACCAGGCCCACGTCCGAGCCCAGGATGAAGACGTACACCAGCAGCAGCAGCAGGAACGCCGGCACAGACAGGCCGGGGGGCACGCGCAGACCCTCCAGGAGCAGCACGTCAGGGTCCCACGTCCGGTTCTCCATCTGCGCCCGGGAAGGGAGGCTTCAGGCGGGACGGGAGGCTTCAGGCGGGACGGGAGGCTTCAGGCGGGACGGGAGGCTTCAGGCGGGACGGGAGGCTTCAGGGGGGACAGGAGGCTTCAGGCGGGACGGGAGGCTTCAGGCGGGACGGAGAGGCTTCAGGCGAGAGGCTTCAGGCGGGACGGGAGGCTTCAGGCGGGACGGGAGGCTTCAGGCGGGACGGGAGGCTTCAGGCGGGACGGGAGGCTTCAGGCGGGACAGGAGGCTTCAGGCAGGACGGGAGGCTTCAGGCGGGACGGGAGGCTTCAGGCGGGACGGGAGGCTTCAGGCGGGACGGAGAGGCTTCAGGCGGGACGGAGGCTTCAGGCGGACGGGAGAGCTTCAGGCGGGACGGAGAGGCTTCAGGCGAGAGGCTTCAGGCGGGACGGGAGGCTTCAGGCGGGACGGGAGGCTTCAGACGACTTGGAGAGGCTTCAGGCGGGACGGGAGGCTTCAGGCGGGACGGGAGGCTTCAGGCGGGACGGGAGGCTTCAGGCGAGAGGCTTCAGGCGGGACGGGAGGCTTAAGGCGAGAGGCTTCAGGCGGGACGGGAGGCTTCAGGCGAGAGGCTTCAGGCGGGACGGGAGGCTTCAGGCGAGAGGCTTCAGGCGGGACGGGAGGCTTCAGGCGAGAGGCTTCAGGCGGGACGGGAGGCTTCAGGCGAGAGGCTTCAGGCGAGAGGGAGGCTTCAGGCGGGACGGGAGGCTTCAGGCGAGAGGCTTCAGGCGGGACGGGAGGCTTCAGGGGGGACAGGAGGCTTCAGGTGGGACGGAGAGGCTTCAGGCGGGACGGAGAGGCTTCAGGCGGGACGGGAGGCTTCAGGCGGGACTGGAGGCTTCAGGCGGGACGGAGAGGCTTCAGGCGGGACGGAGAGGCTTCAGGCGGGACGGGAGGCTTCAGGCGGGACGGAGAGGCTTCAGGCGGGACGGGAGAGGCTTCAGGCGGGACGGGAGGCTTCAGGCGGGACGGGAGGCTTCAGGCGGGACGGAGAGGCTTCAGGCGGGACGGGAGGCTTCAGGCGGGACGGAGAGGCTTCAGGCAAGAGGCTTCAGGCGGGAGGGAGAGGCTTCAGGCGGGAGGCTTCAGACGAGAGGCTTCAGGCGGGAGGGAGAGGCTTCAGGCGGGACGGGAGGCTTCAGGCGGGAGGCTTCAGACGAGAGGCTTCAGGCGGGAGGGAGAGGCTTCAGGCGGGACGGAGGCTTCAGGCGGGACGGGAGGCTTCAGGAGAGAGGGAGAGGCTTCAGGCGGGACGGGAGGCTTCAGGCGGGACGGAGAGGCTTCAGGCAAGAGGGAGAGGCTTCAGGCGAGAGGGAGGCTTCAGGCAGGACGGGAGGCTTCAGGCGGGACGGGAGGCTTCAGACAAGAGGGAGAGGCTTCAGACGAGAGGGAGAGGCTTCAGGCGGGACGGGAGGCTTCAGGCGGGACGGGAGGCTTCAGATGAGAGGGAGAGGCTTCAGGCGGGACGGAGAGGCTTCAGGCGGGACGGGGGGCTTCAGGCGAGAGGCTTCAGATCAGAGGGAGAGGCTTCAGATCAGAGGGAGAGGCTTCAGATCAGAGGGAGAGGCTTCAGATCAGAGGGAGAGGCTTCAGATCAGAGGGAGAGGCTTCAGTCAAGAGGGAGAGGCTTCAGCTTTTCAACACAACAACATTCTCTGTAAATGTCCCAGAAAACAAAAAGGGAAACTCCCAAAAGCATTTTTAAAGTTCCTGAATAAATGACTGAACAGAAGTCTGTGGCTCGTGTGGTTTCATTTTGTAAACGTTTCATTCAGAAACTCAAAAACACGTCAGAAAAGAAAACGGACCAAAACGGACCAAACAACACCTCACACTCGACAGAAAACGTCACTCGACCGAAGTGAAAGTGTCAGCGTCAAATACTGAGGTAAAAGTACCGCAGCAGCACTTTAAATGTACTTTGGGCCAATGTTTTCATCGAGAAACATTTTATGTCAAAACGACCAACGTCCACACATTTGTGACGTTTAAATCTGAAAAATGTACAGAGCCAGGTTTAAATGTCTTATTTCTTATTTAGTTTAAACTAGATCTGACTGAAAATTGTCCTAAAAATTCAAATTGTGCCTCATTTTTCAGACTTTTCAAACTGTAATAAATGTGTCACAATCTGTACAGTTTGTGCTGGAGCTGCTTTTAGTCGTGTTTTTGTCGTTTATCGTTGGATTTTTATCGCTTTACGTCACATTGTTGTCGGTTTTTGACTCGTTTTTGTCACTTTCAGTCACTTTTTTGTCGGTTTTAGACTCGTTTTTGTCACTTTTAGTCACTTTTTTGTCGGTTTTAGACTCGTTTTTGTCACTTTCAGTCACTTTTTTGTCGGTTTTAGACTCGTTTTTGTCACTTTTAGTCACTTTTTTGTCGTATTTAGTCTTGTTTTTGTCACTTTCAGTCACTTTTTTGTCGGTTTTAGACTCGTTTTTGTCACTTTCAGTCACTTTTTTGTCGGTTTTAGACTTGTTTTTGTCACTTTTAGTCACTTTTTTGTCGTATTTAGTCGTGTTTTTGTCACTTTCCGTCACTTTGTTGTCGGTTTTTGACTCGTTTTTGTCACTTTCAGTCACTTTTTTGTCGGTTTTAGACTCGTTTTGTCACTTTCAGTCACTTTTGTCGGTTTAGACTCGTCACTTTCAGTCACTTTTTTAGACTCGTACTGAGTTTTTCGTGTTTTTGTCACTTTAAGTCACTTTTTTGTCGGTTTTAGACTCGTTTTTGTCACTTTCAGTCACTTTTTTGTCGGTTTTAGACTCGTTTTTGTCACTTTCAGTCACTTTTTTGTCCGTTTTAGACTCGTTTTTGTCACTTTCAGTCACTTTTTTGTCGGTTTTAGACTCGTTTTTGTCACATTCAGTCACATTTTTGTAGGTTTTAGACTTGTTTTGTCACTTTTAGTCACTTTTTGTCGTATTTAGTCGTGTTTTTGTCACTTTCAGTCACTTTTTGTCGGTTTTAGACTCGTTTTGTCACTTTCAGTCTCTTTTTGGTCGGTTTTAGACTCGTTTTTGTCACTTTCAGTCACTTTTTTGTCCGTTTTAGACTCGTTTTTGTCACTTTCAGTCACTTTTTTTGTCGGTTTTTGACTCGTTTTTGTCACTTTCAGTCACTTTTTTGTCGGTTTTAGACTCGTTTTTGTCACTTTTAGTCCCTTTTTGTCGGTTTTAGACTCGTTTTTGTCACTTTCAGTCACTTTTTTGTCGGTTTTAGACTCGTTTTTGTCACTTTTAGTCACTTTTTTGTCCGTTTTAGACTCGTTTTTGTCACTTTCAGTCACTTTTTTGTCGGTTTTTGACTCGTTTTTGTCACTTTCAGTCACTTTTTTGTCGGTTTTAGACTCGTTTTTGTCACTTTCAGTCACTTTTTTGTCCGTTTTAGACTCGTTTTTGTCACTTTCAGTCACTTTTTTGTCGGTTTTTGACTCGTTTTTGTCACTTTTAGTCACTTTTTTGTCGGTTTTAGACTCGTTTTTGTCACTTTTAGTCACTTTTTTGTCGGTTTTAGACTCGTTTTTGTCACTTTTAGTCACTTTTTGTCGGTTTTAGACTCGTTTTGTCACTTTCAGTCACTTTTTGTCGGTTTTAGTCTCGTTTTTGTCACTTTACGTCACTTTATTGTCCGTTTTAGACTCGTTTTTGTCACTTTCAGTCACTTTTTTGTCGGTTTTTGACTCGTTTTTGTCACTTTCAGTCACTTTTTTGTCGGTTTTAGACTCGTTTTTGTCACTTTCAGTCACTTTTTTGTCCGTTTTAGACTCGTTTTTGTCACTTTCAGTCACTTTTTTGTCGGTTTTTGACTCGTTTTTGTCACTTTTAGTCACTTTTTTGTCGGTTTTAGACTCGTTTTTGTCACTTTCAGTCACTTTTTTGTCGGTTTTAGACTCGTTTTTGTCACCTTCAGTCAGACCCGGGTGTCGTGTCAGACTCTGGTTGCACAGGTCGTGTTTAAAGGGCCTATGACAGACTTTTATGGTTTTCTAGTTTTGACTTTATTTGGTGGAATAAACCCTGCTGTGAACATTCGTGACAGTTTTACATCAGTCAAGTGTCAGTTTGTAGAAAGAAGAAGAAAAGCTGAAAAATCGGTTGAACTTCACAGCAGCAGAGTCAGAACCACGACGACGTCACACTGTGAGACTCACCAGGCCCCTCAAACTAAATAAAGGGGCTCCTGTATGTTGTTCTTTAATGTCCGTGACGTCAGAGGCGTTCGGCCCAGTGTGATGTCATCGTTTAAACATCCCAGACCGGAAACCACCACAGCATCACCACATTCTGCAAAAATACAGACGGAGAAACCTATACAAAGACCTGCTGCTCCGAATGGCTCTGCCCCTGCACCTCTGAAGCACTTTGTCCAGCTCACATCAGGAGGGGCCTCCACCAGGGGGCAGTGCACCAGACCAAAACGTACAACTACATTTGCACAAACAGCCTTCGCTTATAACGACATAAAAGAGGAACAATCTCCCCCTGAACTGAAGAGTCAAACAAACGATTCAACGTTCTGTAGAACTTAAAGAGCTCAGACTGAGATCTGCTTCTCCTCAAATAAAACCAATGTAGCACTTTCTTCTTCTAGTTCCACACACAGTGAAGTCTGTGTATAGTGTGTAAATATATATTTGTACATGTGACTGAGACAAGTGTCTTATGGACTGATTTAATAGTGAAAGTAAACCTGTAGGTCATGTATATTCTGTAAGACAAATGTTTAAATACTTTTTTCTGTTCATGTGTGATGCTTGAGTCAGAGACAGATCTTATTAATCTGTTGTTGTTTGTTCTATTTATTCTTGTAAATCAGGGACTGCAGATGGAAACTAACGATTTAGCTCTGACCTGGTGCAGAACATCTATGAGCTTAATGTCTCTGTACACTGTTCCTTTAAATAAACACTAAACTAAACTATTAACTACCAGGAAGTGACCGTTTTAACTGAATAAAAAATAGAAAGTTCTTCTTCAGAATCTTAAACATAATGATCTCGACTGTGTTTTAGTGAAAGGAGCTCGACCCGTCACGACAGAAAGACATTTGGACAAAACACAGAGATCGATGGATGCAGAGGATTCGATGGAGAATCTAACGTCACGAGCCGATTGTTTCAGGTGAAAATCTGAGACAAAAACAAACCGAAGCTTCAGAGCGAAAAGAGCCGTCCGGTCTGTGGTCGAGTGAAGCTTCAAACCACAAGCACAAAGTCCACGATCTGCTCCAGGAATGTGTTTGAACCTCTGAGTTCTGCTGAGAATCACAGAAAGAGAAAAGAAAACGTGAAGAAATGAAAAGACAAACCAACAACAAACGGGTTCAATCAATAAAACAACTGGAGTTCAAAGTGTTTGTAAAAGAACTGAACGTGACAGAAACGAACTGAAGCTGCACAAAAGAGACTGAGCGAAGGTTAAACGTCTTAAAAAAGTTTTAAAAATGCTACAAAAAGATTTTCATTTTCAAATAAAGACGATGTTGTTGTGATTCGTTTAAACTCGACTCAAAAAACATTCAGTTCAAACGTCAAACACCGTTTTAGAATCTGAAAAGTCCAAAGACAAAAGTGAAAAACAGAGCCATAAAAACATCCAAAATATTAAACACGAACAAATTTATTATTATTATTATTATTATTATTATTATTATTATTATTATTATTATTATTATTATTAAACCTTAAAATGATCTGAAAACGTGACACGTCTGTCACCGACAAAAGAACGAACGAGTGAGACGCCCAATTTATACAAGACCCACCAGGACCAGACCAGGACTAAACCAGGACTAAACCAGGACTGAACCAGGACTAAACCAGGACTAAACCAGAACTAAACCAGGACTAAACCAGGACTAAACCAGGACTAAACCAGGACTGAACCAGGACTAAACCAGGACTGAACCAGGACTAAACCAGGACTAAACCAGGACTAAACCAGAACTAAACCAGGACTAAACCAGAACTAAACCAGGACTAAACCAGGACTAAACCAGGACTAAACCAGGACTGGACCAGGACTAAACCAGGACTGAACCAGGACTAAACCAGGACTAAACCAGGACTAAACCAGAACTAAACCAGGACTAAACCAGAACTAAACCAGGACTAAACCAGGACTAAACCAGGACTAAACCAGGACTAAACCAGAACTAAACCAGAACTAAACCAGGACTAAACCAGAACTAAACCAGGACTAAACCAGGACTAAACCAGAACTAAACCAGGACTAAACCAGAACTAAACCAGGACTAAACCAGGACTAAACCAGGACTAAACCAGGACTAAACCTGGACTAAACCTGGACTAAACCAGGACTAAACCAGGACTAAACCAGGACTAAACCTGGACTAAACCTGGACTAAACCAGGACTAAACCAGGACTAAACCTGGACTAAACCAGGACTAAACCAGGACTAAACCAGGACTAAACCTGGACTAAACCTGGACTAAACCAGGACTAAACCAGGACTAAACCAGGACTAAACCAGAACTAAACCAGAACTAAACCAGGACTAAACCAGAACTAAACCAGGACTAAACCAGGACTAAACTAGGACTAAACCAGGACTAAACCTGGACTAAACTCTGACTAAACCAGGACCAAACTATGACTAAACCAGGACTAAACCAGGACTAAACCAGGACTGAACCAGGACTGAACCAGGACTAAACCAGAACTAAACCAGGACTAAACCAGAACTAAACCAGAACTAAACCAGAACTAAACCAGGACTGAACCAGGACTGAACCAGGACTAAACCAGGACTAAACCAGGACTAAACCAGGACTAAACCAGGACTGAACCAGGACTAAACCAGGACTAAACCAGGACTGGACCAGGACTGGACCAGGACTGAACCAGGACTAAACCAGGACTAAACCAGGACTAAACCAGGACTAAACCAGGACTAAACCAGAACTAAACCAGAACTAAACCAGAACTAAACCAGGACTAAACCAGAACTAAACCAGAACTAAACCAGAACTAAACCAGGACTAAACCAGGACTGAACCAGGACTAAACCAGAACTAAACCAGGACTAAACCAGGTCTAAACCTGGACTAAACCAGGTCTAAACCAGGACTAAACCAGGACTGGACCAGGACTGGACCAGGACTGAACCAGGACTAAACCAGGACTAAACCAGGACTAAACCAGGACTAAACCAGGACTAAACCAGGACTAAACCAGGACTAAACCAGGACTAAACCTGGACTAAACCTGGACTAAACCAGGACTAAACCAGGACTAAACCAGGACTAAACCAGAACTAAACCAGGACTAAACCAGGACTAAACCAGGACTAAACCAGAACTAAACCAGGACTAAACCAGAACTAAACCAGAACTAAACCAGAACTAAACCAGGACTAAACCAGGACTGAACCAGGACTAAACCAGGACTAAACCAGGACTAAACCAGGACTAAACCAGGACTGAACCAGGACTAAACCAGGACTAAACCAGGACTGGACCAGGACTAAACCAGGACTGAACCAGGACTAAACCAGGACTAAACCAGGACTAAACCAGGACTAAACCAGGACTAAACCAGGACTAAACCAGAACTAAACCAGAACTAAACCAGGACTAAACCAGAACTAAACCAGGACTAAACCAGGACTAAACCAGGACTAAACCAGGACTAAACCTGGACTAAACCTGGACTAAACCAGGACTAAACCAGGACTAAACCAGGACTAAACCTGGACTAAACCTGGACTAAACCAGGACTAAACCAGGACTAAACCAGGACTAAACCAGAACTAAACCAGGACTAAACCAGGACTGAACCAGGACTAAACCAGAACTAAACCAGGACTAAACCAGAACTAAACCAGAACTAAACCAGAACTAAACCAGGACTGAACCAGGACTGAACCAGGACTAAACCAGGACTAAACCAGGACTAAACCAGGACTAAACCAGGACTGAACCAGGACTAAACCAGGACTAAACCAGGACTGGACCAGGACTAAACCAGGACTGAACCAGGACTAAAGCAGGACTGAACCAGGACTAAAACAGATAAAGCAGGACTAAACCAGGACTAAACCAGGACTGGACCAGGACTAAACCAGGACTGGACCAGGACTAAACCAGGACTGAACCAGGACTAAACCAGGACTAAACCAGGACTGGACCAGGACTAAACCAGGACTGAACCAGGACTAAACCAGAACTAAACCAGGACTAAACCAGGACTAAACCAGGACTAAACCAGGACTAAACCAGAACTAAACCAGGACTAAACCAGAACTAAACCAGGACTAAACCAGGACTAAACCAGGACTAAACCAGGACTAAACCAGGACTAAACCTGGACTAAACCTGGACTAAACCAGGACTAAACCAGGACTAAACCAGGACTAAACCAGGACTGAACCAGGACTGAACCAGGACTAGACCAGGACTAGACCAGGACTGGACCAGGACTAAACCAGGACTGAACCAGGACTAAACCAGGACTAAACCAGGACTAAACCAGGACTGAACCAGGACTGAACCAGGACTAAACCAGGACTAAACCAGGACTGGACCAGGACTAAACCAGGACTGAACCAGGACTAAACCAGGACTAAACCAGGACTGGACCAGGACTGAACCAGGACTGAACCAGGACTAAACCAGGGCTAAACCAGGTCTAAACCAGGACTGAACCAGGACTAAACCAGGACTAAACCAGGACTAAACCAGGTCTGAACCAGGACTAGACCAGGACTGGACCAGGACTAAACCAGGACTAGACCAGGACTAAACTAGGACTAAACCAGGACTGAACCAGGACTAAACCAGGACTAAACCAGGACTAAACCAGGACTGAACCAGGACTAAACCAGGACTAAACCAGGACTAAACCAGGACTAAACCAGGACTAAACCAGGACTGAACCAGGTCTAAACCAGGTCTAAACCAGGACTAAACCAGGTCTGAACCAGGACTGAACCAGGACTGAACCAGGACTAAAGCAGGACTGAACCAGGACTGTGGGACATTAGAGCAGGTTAAAGCCTCACTGTGGGACATTAGAGCAGGTTAAAGCCTCACTGTGGGACATTAGAGCGGGTTAAAGCCTCACTGTGGGACATTAGAGCGGGTTAAAGCCTCACTGTGGGACATTAGAGCGGGTTAAAGCCTCACTGTGGGACATTAGAGCGGGTTAAAGCCTCACTGTGGGACATCAGAGCGGGTTAAAGCCTCACTGTGGGACATTAGAGCGGGTTAAAGCCTCACTGTGGGACATTAGAGCAGGTTAAAGCCTCAGTGTGGGACATTAGAGCAGGTTAAAGCCTCACTGTGGGACATTAGAGCGGGTTAAAGCCTCACTGTGGGACATTAGAGCAGGTTAAAGCCTCAGTGTGGGACATTAGAGCGGGTTAAAGCCTCACTGTGGGACATTAGAGCGGGTTAAAGCCTCACTGTGGGACATTAGAGCGGGTTAAAGCCTCACTGTGGGACATTAGAGCGGGTTAAAGCCTCACTGTGGGACATTAGAGCGGGTTAAAGCCTCACTGTGGGACATTAGAGCGGGTTAAAGCCTCACTGTGGGACATTAAAGCCTCACTGTGGGACATTAGAGCGGGTTAAAGCCTCACTGTGGGACATTAGAGCGGGTTAAAGCCTCACTGTGGGACATTAGAGCGGGTTAAAGCCTCACTGTGGGACATTAGAGCAGGTTAAAGCCTCACTGTGGGACATTAGAGCAGGTTAAAGCCTCACTGTGGGACATTAGAGCAGGTTAAAGCCTCACTGTGGGACATTAGAGCAGGTTAAAGCCTCACTGTGGGACATTAGAGCGGGTTAAAGCCTCACTGTGGGACATTAGAGCAGGTTAAAGCCTCACTGTGGGACATCAGAGCGGGTTAAAGCCTCACTGTGGGACATTAGAGCAGGTTAAAGCCTCACTGTGGGACATTAGAGCGGGTTAAAGCCTCACTGTGGGACATTAGAGCGGGTTAAAGCCTCACTGTGGGACATTAGAGCGGGTTAAAGCCTCACTGTGGGACATTAGAGCAGGTTAAAGCCTCAGTGTGGGACATTAGAGCAGGTTAAAGCCTCACTGTGGGACATTAGAGCAGGTTAAAGCCTCACTGTGGGACATTAGAGCGGGTTAAAGCCTCACTGTGGGACATTAGAGCGGGTTAAAGCCTCACTGTGGGACATTAGAGCAGGTTAAAGCCTCACTGTGGGACATTAGAGCGGGTTAAAGCCTCACTGTGGGACATTAGAGCAGGTTAAAGCCTCAGTGTGGGACATTAGAGCAGGTTAAAGCCTCAGTGTGGGACATTAGAGCGGGTTAAAGCCTCACTGTGGGACATTAGAGCAGGTTAAAGCCTCAGTGTGGGACATTAGAGCAGGTTAAAGCCTCACTGTGGGACATTAGAGCGGGTTAAAGCCTCACTGTGGGACATTAGAGCCTCACTGTGGGACATTAGAGCGGGTTAAAGCCTCACTGTGGGACATTAGAGCGGGTTAAAGCCTCACTGTGGGACATTAGAGCGGGTTAAAGCTGTAGGTTTAACATTAAATGGTGAAATGCAGTTCATTTGGGCCTGAAGTTCAAAGTTGGACCACATTCTTTGTTGAGATGTTTCTTCAAACTTCCTCTGGGCCGCTGCTCTGGGCCGTTTCCTTTGGGCCGTCTCCTTTGGGCCGTTGCTCTGACACTGTTACATGTTTTGTGTTTTGACTCTGGTTCTCGCTCTGGTCCCTCCAGACCCCAGGCCCGGCCCAGACCTGGCTCAGACCTGGTTCAGACCTGGTTCAGACCTGGTTCAGTCCCAGAGCTCGGTCTCCAGGCTCTAATTATCAGAACAACAGTTTAATGAAGGAGGTGACGCTGTTGTTTGCTTCAGATCAAAGTTCTGTCCAAACATCAAACTTCAGAGTCGAGCCGAGACCAAAAGTAGAAAGAAAAACTTTTCACAAACTTCATCAAAATAGAGACAGTGACTGTTTAAACTCTCACAGAAAAACCCCAAAAAACAGCCTTAAGTCCAGGTCCAGGTCCTGGTCCAGGTCTGATCCAGGTCCTGGTCCAGGTCCAGGTCCAGGTCCAGGTCCTGGTCCTGGTCCAGGTCCTGGTCCAGGTCCTGGTCCAGGTCCTGGTCCAGGTCCTGGTCCAGGTCTGGTCCAGGTCCTGGTCCAGGTCCAGGTCCTGGTCCAGGTCCAGGTCCAGGTCCTGGTCTGGTCCAGGTCCAGGTCCAGGTCCAGGTCCAGGTCCTGGTCCAGGTCCTGGTCCAGGTCCTGGTCCAGGTCCAGGTCCTGGTCCTGGTCCTGGTCCTGGTCCAGGTCCAGGTCCTGGTCCAGGTCCAGGTCCTGGTCCTGATTGATAATTCAAATGACTAAATGTTCACTGTTACCGTAGCAACCATTTTGAAAACAAGCGCCAAATACAAATGACTCGATGGTTCTGATCTGATAATAATCCATGATAACACTTTATTTTGTGACGTTTAAACTCCCAGATGCTTCAGTCGAGGGTTAACAGTTAACTGTTTATTTTCAGCTGTACGTCTCTTTTTGATGACATCACAGAGGGACTCCATTTTAGAACTCAGCACCACTTCCTGTCATTTTAAACTTTTATTTTTCATTTTTTCTTCACAAGATTCTTCACAGACGTAAAACTATGATCAGTATTTAACACAGGTGCCCTCCCACTGAGTCAGACTTAGAGAAACAGAACCTGAAACACAGACTTTAAACTAACGTCTGAGTGACTTTGTGCAGCAGCAGGTGGCTAGGCTAACGGTTTCTCATGGCTAATGCTAACTTTTATTAAAATTTCTAAAGTAAAGGCTGTCTGATTGTTTTCTTTATTTAATTTTATTGTAAGATGTTTTTTGCCTCAGCGCTAGCCTTAGCATTAGCATTAGCTTTAGCGTTAGCTTTGACGCACAGGGTCTCTTTATTGACTCTTTATTGTGGCTAACGTTCGACGCGACCTGACGGCGGCTGCTCCAGGGGGCGTCATTTCCGGTGCAGTTTGGCTTCCAGATGACACGCCTCCAGGACCTGCCGGAAACCACGACACCTGGGCTAAAGGCTATGCTAATGAGCAGAGCTAGCATTGCTGCTGCAACACTTTGATAACCCGTTTTCCAAACACAACCAGCACTTCTTTTTCTCTTTCAGAGCTGGAGTCGTGAAGGAGCAGCACAGAGTCACTCCACGTGTCCTGGAGTCACGGGCGCCGCCATCTTGTTTCAGAGCTCAACAGGAAATACATTCTACACAGAATAAGACGCTGTGTCTGTTGTTCCTGTTCACTGAGCTAGCACTGAGCTAATACTGAGCTAACACTGAGCTAGCACTGAACTAATACTGAGCTAACACTGAGCTAGCACTGAGCTAATACTGAGCTAACACTGAGCTAGCACTGAGCTAATACTGAGCTAACACTGAGCTAGCACTGAGCTAATACTGAGCCCAGCATTGAGCTAACACTGAGCTAATACTGAGCTAACACTGAGCCAGCATTGAGCTAACACTGAGCTAGCCCAGCATTGAGCTAATACTGAGCTAACACTGAGCTAGCACTGAGCTAACACTGAGCTAATACTGAGCTAACACTGAGCTAGCACTGAGCTAACACTGAGCTAACACTGAGCTAACACTGAGCTAATACTGAGCTAGCACTGAGCTAACACTGAGCTAACACTGAGCTAGCACTGAGCTAACACTGAGCCCAGCATTGAGCTAACACTGAGCTAACACTGAGCTAGCACTGAGCTAAAACTGAGCTAATACTGAGCTAACACTGAGCCAGCATTGAGCTAACACTGAGCTAGCACTGAGCTAACACTGAGCTAAAACTGAGCCAGCATTGAGCTAACACTGAGCTAGCACTGAGCCAGCACTGAGCTAACACTGAGCTAGCACTGAGCTAACACTGAGCTAGCACTGAGCTAACACTGAGCTAGCACTGAGCTAACACTGAGCTAATACTGAGCTAACACTGAGCTAGCACTGAGCTAACACTGAGCTAAAACTGAGCCAGCATTGAGCTAACACTGAGCTAGCACTGAGCTAACACTGAGCTAAAACTGAGCCAGCATTGAGCTAACACTGAGCTAGCACTGAGCTAACACTGAGCCAGCACTGAGCTAGCACTGAGCTAACACTGAGCCAGCACTGAGCTAACACTGAGCTAGCACTGAGCTAACACTGAGCTAGCACTGAGCGAACTCTGAGCTAAAACTGAGCCAGCATTGAGCTAACACTGAGCTAACACTGAGCCAGCACTGAGCTAACACTGAGCTAACACTGAGATAGCACTGAGCTAACACTGAGCTAACACTGAGATAGCACTGAGATAGCACTGAGCTAACACTGAGCTAACACTGAGCCAGCACTGAGCTAACACTGAGCTAACACTGAGATAGCACTGAGCTAACACTGAGCTAACACTGAGATAGCACTGAGATAGCACTGAGCTAACACTGAGATAGCACTGAGCTAACACTGAGCTAACACTGAGATAGCACTGAGCTAACACTGAGCTAACACTGAGCGAACTCTGAGCTAAAACTGAGCCAGCATTGAGCTAACACTGAGCTAACACTGAGCCAGAACTGAGCTAACACTGAGCTAACACTGAGATAGCACTGAGCTAACACTGAGCTAACACTGAGATAGCACTGAGATAGCACTGAGCTAACACTGAGCTAACACTGAGCCAGCACTGAGCTAACACTGAGCTAACACTGAGATAGCACTGAGCTAACACTGAGCTAACACTGAGCTAATACTGAGCTAGCACTGAGCTAACACTGAGCAACACTGAGCTAGCACTGAGCCAGCATTGAGCTAACACTCAGCTAACACTGAGCCCAGCATTGAGCTAATACTGAGCCAGCATTGAGCTAACACTGAGCTAGCACTGAGCTAACACTGAGCTAACACTGAGATAACACTGAGCTAACACAGAGCTAATACTGAGCTAGCACTGAGATAACACTGAGCTAACACTGAGCTAGCACTAAGCTAACACTGAGCTAACACTGAGATAACACTGAGCTAACACTGAGCTAACACTGAGATAGCACTGAGCTAACACTGAGCTAACACTGAGCTAACACTGAGCTAACACTGAGCTAACACTGAGCTAACACTTAGCTGGGTTAATTAAAGACATGAGTTCTGACCCAGAGCTTCAGCTGAATGAGCTCATGTACAGTTTGGCTAATGCTAACAGTAAAGAACAGAGTCTTCTCACATTTCTCCTTTCCATGTTTCACGTTTCCATGGTTTCTGTGGTGAACGGCTCAGGTCCACTTTTTGTGCTCATATTTATTATATTTTTAGATTTATTCTAGTCTTTGTCCAGCTCCAGCTCAGGAGGTTCACGGCTCCAGGGACCAGGCGCCTGGGACGCAGCACTACTCTAAGCTAGCACTGAGCTAGCGCTAGGCTAGCACTGAGCTAACAGTTGTGCACAGAGACATTGTTAGACTTCATTTGTGACAAAGCTCCAGAGATTTGTGTTTGACGCAATAAAAGAGACGCTCGCACCTGTTCACCATTTACACCTGTTCACCCGCAGGAGGTCAGGCTCAGGCGGAGATCAGGCTCAGGAGGAGGTCAGGCTCAGGAGGAGGTCAGGCTCAGGAGGAGGTCAGGCTCAGGAGGAGGTCAGGCTCAGGAGGAGGTCAGGCTCAGGAGGAGGTCAGGCTCAGGAGGAGGTCAGGCTCAGCCGGAGATCAGGCTCAGGAGGAGGTCAGGCTCAGGAGGAGGTCAGGCTCAGGAGGAGGTCAGGCTCAGGAGGAGGTCAGGTCAGGCTCAGGAGGAGGTCAGGCTCAGGAGGAGGTCAGGCTCAGGAGGAGGTCAGGCTCAGCCGGAGATCAGGCTCAGGAGGAGGTCAGGCTCAGGAGGAGGTCAGGCTCAGGAGGAGGTCAGGCTCAGGAGGAGGTCAGGCTCAGGAGGAGGTCAGGCTCAGGAGGAGGTCAGGCTCAGGAGGAGGTCAGGCTCAGGAGGAGGTCAGGCTCAGGCTCAGGAGGAGGTCAGGCTCAGGAGGAGGTCAGGCTCAGGAGGAGGTCAGGCTCAGGAGGAGGTCAGGCTCAGGAGGAGGTCAGGCTCAGGAGGAGGTCAGGCTCAGGAGGAGGTCAGGCTCAGGAGGAGGTCAGGCTCAGGAGGAGGTCAGGCTCAGGAGGAGGTCAGGCTCAGGAGGAGGTCAGGCTCAGACGGAGGTCAGGCTCAGGAGGAGGTCAGGCTCAGGAGGAGGTCAGGCTCAGGAGGAGGTCAGGCTCAGGAGGAGGTCAGGCTCAGGAGGAGGTCAGGCTCAGGAGGAGGTCAGGCTCAGGAGGAGGTCAGGCTCAGACGGAGGTCAGGCTCAGGAGGAGGTCAGGCTCAGGAGGAGGTCAGGCTCAGGAGGAGGTCAGGCTCAGGAGGAGGTCAGGCTCAGGAGGAGGTCAGGCTCAGGAGCAGGTCAGGCTCAGGAGGAGGTCAGGCTCAGACGGAGGTCAGGCTCAGGAGGAGGTCAGGCTCAGGAGGAGGCCCAGAGCGAGCGCTGAGGACAGAAGACGATCAAAGTGAGTCCAGAATCTTCACGTTTCATTTGGTTCAAACCGAGCTCCGTAAAACGAGCATCAAACAGACGACGATCCATTATTTCTATTATTTCTATTGAACATCGAGACTTTTTAAACACATTTTGAATCAAACAAAGGTTTAGACTGAAGGCTTTAGAGAGAACATTTATGAATGAAGTCAATTATTGAAGAAATCCCAAATAGTTTATTCTTTTTTGACGTTTTGCTTCAATAACGCCGCTGTTGTTGTCACTGTTTTCGTGTGTTTTCGAGACAAACATCAGAGAAATACAATTATTTTACTCTGATTTGCTGCTGCTTTTGTTTCAAACATGTTTCAGACACATTTTTCTGTCGTTATAGTATTTTTTAAACGTGTGCAGAGAGTCGTTTGAACAGAAAAAGTCCTTTATTCTTCTTTTTTAGTTCATCACCAAAAGGTTTACATTTATCTCCACATTTAAAGTCACTCAGGTTTAACTTCATTTGGATCATGAAACGTAATGGTTTTGAGACAGTTCCGTTCTGTTGTTCCTTTTTCCTTTTTCCTGTTTTTTGTTCAGGTTTTTGTTTGAAACGCTCGAGTCACAGACGGCAGTGAACGACTGACGGGAGCGACGCCTGTTCACACTCAGCTTCATGTTTCTATGTTTTTATGTTTTACGTTTTTATGTTTTTATGTTTCTATGTTTTTATGTTTTTATGTTTTTACGTTTCTATGTTTTTATGTTTTTACGTTTCTATGTTTTTATGTTTTTACGTTTCTATGTTTTTATGTTTTTATGTTTTTATGTTTTTATGTTTTTACGTTTCTATGTTTTTACGTTTCTCATCGTTTCTAACGGCTTACGTTCTATGTTCCTATGGTTCTTTATGTTTTTATGTTTTTCACCGCCTCACGTTTTTCACGTTTTTATGTTTTTCTCACGTTTTCACGCTTTTATGTTTTTATGTTTTATCACGTTTGATGTTTTTGTTTTTCTGATCCTTTTTACGTTTCTATGTTTTATGTTTTTATGTTTCTATGTTTCTATGCTAGCTGTTTCCCCATGTTTTTCAACGTTCTACGTTTTTATGTTTTTACATGCCTTTATGTTCTTTATGTCTCTTTAACGTTTCTATGTTTTATGCCTTTTTATGCTCCTTATGGTTTTTATGTTTTTTTTATTGCCTTTACGTTTCCTTGACGTCTTCGCTCCCATGTCTCTTTATGTTTCTATGTTTTATGTTTGCCTTGTTTTTATCTTTACGTTTCTATGTTTTATGTTTCTATGTTTCCCCATGTTTCTACATGTTTCACTTTCCCCCAACGTTTTTATGTCTTTACTGTTTTTCCCATGTTTTTATGTTTTTATGCCCTTTTATGTTTTTCACGCCCCTGCACGCCCATGTTTTTGCATGCCTCCATGTTTTTATGTTTTGTTCTTTACATTTCTGTTTTTTATGTTTTTCACGTTCCCATGTTTTATCATTTTTATGTTGCCCCTTTGTTCTCACGTTTCCCATGTTTTCATGATTTACTTTCTATGTTTCTCATGTTTCCCATGTTTCTTATGTTTTTCTTTATGTCTCGATCGTTTCTATGTTTTATGTTTACGCCTCCTATGCCTCTTTACTGTTTCACGCTCCCATGTTTCTTCACGTTTTTACTTTTCTATGTTTTTCCTCACTTTATGTTTTTTATCAGTTTCTATGCCCTTTTATGTTTTTACCCTTTCTATGTTTTTACATTTTGATGCCTCTTTACCACTTTCCCTTATGCCTTTACTTTTCTATGTTTCTATGTTTTTATGTTTTTACGTTTTTATGTTTTTATGTTTTTATGTTTTTATGTTTCTATGTTTTTATGTTTTTATGTTTTTACATTTCTATGTTTTTATATTTTTATGTTTTTGTTTTTACGTTTCTATGTTTTTACGTTTCTATGTTTTTACGTTTCTATGTTTTTACGTTTCTATGTTTCTATGTTTTTACGTTTTTACGTTTTTACGTTTTTACGTTTTACGTGAGCCGCTCTGACATTTACAGTAAAACCAGGACGTTTCACGGTTTATTCTGTGGTTTATTCTGCTGTGTTTCAGTGACGTCTAACTCTGAGTCTGATTTATTCAAGTTTTAAGTTAAAAAATGAGGTGAAATTTGAATTTTTGGACCATTTTCAGTCAAATGTTTGTTTGTTTTTATGAATAACATTTGAACAAAAAGAAGCAAAACATTTAAACCTGGTTCTGTCCATTTGACTGAAATGTCCCAAATGTGTGACATTTTTGGCAGTTTTTACATAAAACGCCTTAATTCTACATTTGTGAGTGAACCACAGTCCTCACAGTCGTCCGGGCTCACAGTCGTTCAGGCTCACAGTCGTCCGGGCTCACAGTCGTTCCCGCTCACAGTCGTCCGGGCTCACAGTCGTCCGGGCTCACAGTCGTCCAGGCTCACACGTCCGCCCGGGCTCGATAGTCCGGGCTCGCAGTCGCTTCCCTTCGCCACAGTCGTCTGCCGCCTCAGCAGTCATCCGGGCTCTGGCAGTCGCCCGGGCTCACAGATCGCCCGCGCTACAGTCGCGTCACAGCCAGTTGCCTGGCTCAGTCGCCCGGGCTCAGTCGTCCGCTCACAGTCGCCCGTCGGGCTCACAGTCGCCTGGGCTCCACGTCCGCTGCCAGTCGTTCCCCGCCACAGTTGTCCGGGCTCACAGTTATTCCCGCTCAGTCGCCTCGGGCTCACTGATCTCGCCCGGCTCACAGTCGCCCACGCCGCCCGCCAGTCGCCCACGCCAGTCGTTCCCGCCACAGTCGTCCTGGGGCTCAGTCGCCCACGCCACAGTCGCCCACGCCACAGTCGCCCACGCCACAGTCGCCCGGGGGCTCTGTCGCCTGGCTCACAGTCCGAATCCTGGCTCACAGTCGCCCACGCCACAGTCGCCCACGCCACAGCCGCCCGCGCTCACAGTCGTCCCGGGCTCAGTCGGTTCCACGCCACAGTCGCTCTCGCCACAGTCGCCCGACTCACAGTCGACCGGGCTCACAGTCGTCCACGCTCACAGTCGTCCACGCTCACAGTCGTCCGCGCTCACAGTCGTCCAGGCTCACAGTCGTTTCGCCACAGTCGCCCGCTACAGTCGCCTGGCTCAGCCGCCCGCTCACAGTCGCCGTGGCTCAAGCAGTCCCGGGCTCACAGTCGTCCCGCTCAGCCGTCCGGCTCATACAGTCGCCTCTGCTCATAGCCGCCCGCGCCAGTCGCCGGGCTCTGGCGCTCAGCCCGGGCTCACGTGGCTCGCAGTCGCCCGGCTCACAGTCGTCCGGGCTCACAGTCGTCCGGGCTCACAGTCGACCTCGCTCACAGTCGTAGCCGTGGCCTCAGCCGTCAGTCGGGCTCACAGTCGTCCCGGGCTCTCAGTCGCTCCGGGCTCACAGCCGCTCTCGCCACAGTCGCCCGCTCACAGTCGTCCTGGCTCAGTCGCCGCCTGGCTCCTGACAGATCGCCTGGCTCACAGTCGCCTGGCTCACAGTCGCCCACGCCACAGCAGTCGCCTGGCTCCAGTCGCCCATCGCCAGTCGCCATTCATCGGCCACAGTCCGCCTGGCTTCACAGTCCGCCCTGGCTTCAGCAGTCGTCGGGCTCCAGTCGCCTCTCACAGTCGCCTGGGCTCAGTCGTCCGGCCTGGCAGTCGCCCGGGGCTCAGCCGCCTGGCTCTACAGTCGTCGCCGGCAGCTCAGTCCGCCTGCTGTCCAGTCGCTCACAGTCGCTCAGTCGCTGCCTACAGTAGCCGTTGCCCGCTCACAGTCGCCCGCGTCACAGTCGCCTGGCTCAGGTGTCGCCCAAATCCAGCCGCCCGGTCAGTCGCCCGGCTCAGTGCCGCCCGGGCTCACAGTCGTCGGGCTCATAGTCGTCGCGCTCACAGTGCGTCCTGGCTCAGTCGTCCTGGGCTCACAGTCCGCCCTGCTCCAGTCGCTCCCGCTACAGTCCCGGGCTCAAGAATCGTCCGGGCTCACAGTCGTCCGGGCTCACAGTCGTCCGGGCTCACAGTCGTCCGGGCTCACAGTCGTCCGGGCTCACAGTCGTCCGGGCTCACAGTCGTCCGCGCTCACAGTCGTCCGGGCTCACAGTCGTCCGGGCTCACAGTCGTCCGGGCTCACAGTCGCGTCCGGGCTCACAGTCCCGGGCCTACAGTCGCCCTCGCCCAGTCGCGGCTCACAGTCGTCCGGGCTCTGATGTCGGGCTCTGGCTACAGTCACACAGCCGCTCACAGTCGTCCGGGCTCACAGTCACAAAACTGTGATTGAACAGAAAGTCCCTCCAGAGCCAGAATGTTTTTCTTTATTTGTGTAAAAATGCAAACAACAACAGCTTTGAACACAACACAGACCGAGCCTCGTAGTTTGGTGGGAGGGCATCTGTGCTAAATATTTATCATAGTTTTATAAATATGATAAATATATTTCTATAGTTATATTTTTTCTTGAATCAAGAAAAAAATTAAAAATACAATTTTAAAATAACAGGAAGTAGCTTTGATCTAAAAGAGGAATCCCTCTGTGATGTCATCAAAACGAGACATTTCACCCAAAATCTAGAGACATTACAGCAACTGACCCTGTGTCTGTGTCCACCCTGTCCCTGCAGGGGGCGCTGTACGGCTCCGTGTTTAACTCTGTCCAAATGTCCAGCAGGTGAAAAACTAGTGCACGGAGCTGAGCCGAGATCATGAACCAAACACTTAAACAAAGCTAACTAGCGTTAGCCGCTAACCTTAGCATGAGCTGTGAACAGAACAAATCTACGACAAAAAGATGAATAATCCGTCCGTTTGATGTTTATCGTGCGATCCGTGGTTAATAAACGTGTGTTTATTAGTCATAAATAAGGATTTGGTCCATATTTTTTTGTTTTGCCGACTGTTTTTTCTCCCAGAGTCATGTGACAGAAACTCTCCTGCTGCAGAAGGAGAACCTGACGGAGAACCTGACGGAGAACCTGACGGAGAACCAGACGGAGAACAGGAGGGAATCCTGACGGAGATCCTAATGGAGAACCTGACGGAGAACCTGGACGTGCTGCTGCTGGAGGGTCTGTCCGTGCCTCCACACTCGGTGCTTCCCGCCTTCGTGCTGCTGCTCCTGCTCTACCTCTTCATCCTGGTGTCCAACCTGGGGCTGGTGCTGCTCATCTGTGTAGAGCGCCCCCTGCAGACCCCCATGTACCTGCTCTTCTGCAACATGAGCCTCAACGACGTGTTCGGGGCGTCCACCGTCATCCCCCGCCTCCTGCAGGACCTGCTGTCGCCCCAGGAGACCAGGTATGCCAGGACACGCCCCCCGACACGCCCCCAGAGACACCCCCAGAGACAGGACACGCCCCTAGAGACACAGGACACGCCCCCAGACACAGGACATGCCTCCTCTACACCCCTCCCCTCACACAGACCCCCCTCTGCACCTCCTGTTTCCTGTTCCTGTTTCCTGTTCCTGTTTCCTGTTCCTGTTCCATAGAACTATAATAAAACCTGGAAGATGAATCCAAGATGGCCGTCCTGTTTATCCCTATGGAGTGAGCTCATTGGCGCATGACCCCAAAAAAGTTTCTTATCTGCATTTACTTCCTGAATCTGGAGGCGGCCATCTTTGTTTTACTTCCTGATACGGAGGCTGCCATCTTTGTTTTACTTCCTGATACGGAGGCTGCCATCTTTGTTTTACTTCCTGATACGGAGGCGGCCATCTTTGTTTTACTTCCTGATATGGAGGCGGCCATCTTTGTTTTACTTCCTGATACGGAGGCGGCCATCTTTGTTTTACTTCCTGTCTGGGCCACGGAGGCGCTATCTTTGTTTTACTCTCCTGATACGGAGGCGCTATCTTTGCTTTAGGCTTAATGCGTGACCACAATCCCTCACTTCAGATAAAAACGGTAATTTGTGTGATTTTATAAACGGTAGAAAAGAACATTTCCTTCTATTTTATTTAAATACTGATAATAATTCGGTCCTGTCCGTGATTATAATGTGACATTTTAGAAAAAGGCTGCAGTACCTCACACGACCACTAATCAATCTGGGACCACAGACAGAGGGGGCGGGGCTTATCCAGTTCTTTTAATACATCCATGTCCTGTTCCTGTTTCCTGTTCCTGTTTCCTGTTCCTGTTTCCTGTTTCCTGTTCCTGTTCCTGTTTCCTGTTCCTGTTTCCTGTTCCTGTTTCCTGTTTCCTGTTTCCTGTTCCTGTTTCCTGTTCCTGTTTCCTGTTCCTGCTCTGGTGTTTCCAGGGCAGTAACGAGGGAACTTCTGTGAAGTTAAACTAAAGATGCACAAGAACTCCACAGGAGCCACGGCAGGACACTGGACGCAACATAAAACTACCTGTGTGTCTGACCCCCTGTGTCTCTGCTCCTCTCTGCTGCCCTCTGCTCCTCCCTGCTCCTCTTCCTCCTCCTCCCTCCTCCTCCCTCCTCCTCTCTGCTGCTCCCTGCTCCTCCCTGCTCCTCCCTGCTCCTCCTTCTTCTCTCCGCAGACACATCTCGTACGAGCTCTGCGTCTTCCAGGCGTTCTGCGCTCACTTCCACGCCAGTGCGGTCCACACGGTGCTGATGGCGATGGCTCTGGACCGTTACGTGGCCATCGTGAACCCTCTGCGTTACTCCCTGATCATGACGGGCCGCTCGGTGCTGTGGCTGTCGCTGTCGCTGTGGGGCGTGTCCTTCCTCCTGGTGCTGGTGCTGATCCTGCTGTCGGTGCGGCTGTCGCGCTGCCGGAGCTTCGTGTCCAACCCGTTCTGCGACAACGCGTCTCTGTTCAAACTGTCGTGCGACTCGGTGCTGGTGAACAACGTGTACGGCCTGTTCTACACCGTGGTGCTGCTGGGCTCGTCCCTGGGCAGCGTCGCCGTCACGTACGTGCGCATCGCCGTGGCGTGTCTGAGCCGGCGCAGCGGCAGCCTGAACCGGCGCGCGCTGCAGACCTGCGCCTCGCACCTGGCCTCGTACCTGCTCATGCTGGTGTCCGGCAGCGTCATCATCGTCCTGCACCGCTTCCCCGCGCTCTCCGACCACAGGAAGATGGCGTCCATTCTGTTCCACGTGGTTCCTCCGGCGCTGAACGCCATCATCTACGGCCTGCAGATCCGAGAGGTGCGCGACCGGATCATGCTGCTGTGCGTCGGGAGGCAGAGCGCCGTCAAACCCAACTGAGCCGGAGCTAAAGGACGCTTCACCGCCGCGTAGCACAGTGCACCACAAACGTGTTGAGTCGTGTTTCATTCACTTCTGTTTACGAGATCCTCTTCTCTGCTTCTTCTCTGAGCTTCACAAAAACACTTTTGTCTGGAGGTCTTCAGGTAAATCAGCCGTGTGCTCACATTAGCATGTCGGGGCAAGCTAACTTTTGTCCCAGTGGTGATTCCCCATGCTGCCAGCAGAGGGAGTGCTAACATAAATACCTTGCTGAGGGAACGCCTGAGTGGGACAAAGTCTGTGGTTTTCAGGACAAATATTATTTACAGTTCAACATGAGACGCCGAAGTAACGGAACAAGAGACGGTTTAAAGACGAGAACGAGACGAAGAACGTGAAGAATGTTCTGGACTTTGGGCTGTGTCCTGTTGAAGTAACAATGTCTAATTATTCATTCATTCATTCATTCATTCACGGTGCACGGTGGCAGAGCGGCTAGAGCTTCTGCCTCTCAATAAGGAGATCGTGGGTTCGAATCCCAGACCACCCCAACATCGTGGTTTCGAATTCCGAACCACCCCAACATCACATGCTCTCTGGGTGGAGTCTGCATGTCCTCCCCGTGTTACCGTGGGTTCTCTCCAGGTTCTCTGGCTCCTCCCACCGTCCAAACACATGACTGTGTAGGTTAATTGAGAACTCTAAATTGTCCCGAGTGTATGAATGTGAGAGTGAATGGTTGTCTGTCCTTGTCTGTCTCTCTGTGTCAGCCCTGCGACGAGTTGGCCACTGTCCAGGGTGTACCCCGCCTAAGGCCCAAAGTCACTGGGATAGGCTCCAGTCACCCGCGACCCCTAACGGGAATAAGCGGTAGAAAATGAATGAATGTCTAATTAATTATTTAAAATACATTTGTGTAAAAAATAAAATTTTAAGAAATTGAATTGTTTCCTAAAAATTGCTTAAATAATTAAAACTCTGTTTGATTTGCACCAGTGTTTGTCCTAAATGACGCTCGACTCAGTGAACCTCCTGTGATCGTCACAAATGTTCTCAAATGTTTTGGGTTTCTCAGTTCCACCAGATCTAAACAAGTCTGGACTATTCCAGGTCTAAACTGGGACTAAAACCAAATCTGAAACAGAACAGAACTAGAGGCAGATGGTGGTCACTCCGAGGGTCCAGAGTCCAGGAGTCAAACTGATGTCTGCGCTCTGCAGCATCACAGCACGATCCACAGGAACCCACAAGGATCGTCCCAGGGCAGGTGTGGCTCGTCCCGGGGCAGGTGTGGCTCGTACCGGGGCAGGTGTGGACACAGACGCCGGAGGAGGAGGATCTGAGGAGGATCTGAGGAGGATCTGAGGAGGTTTCATAAAGAGCGGCAGGTGCAGAGCGGCTCAGTCCAGATCCAGGTGAGTCTCACTGAACATTCAACGACACAAACGAACTGAACATTTGAACCATCAAACCTGAACCTGCTGCTGTTTGCTCTTATGTATGGACATTTATGTTGACCTGAACCAGACCTGGACCTGGACCAGACCTGGACCTGGACCAGACCTGGACCTGAACCAGACCTGGACCAGACCTGGACCAGACCTGAACCAGACCTGGACCTGGACCAGACCTGGACCTGGACCAGACCTGGACCAGACCTGGACCAGACCTGAACCAGACCTGGACCTGGACCAGACCTGGACCTGGACCAGACCTGGACCTGCTGTTTTCACTTGTATTTAGGACATTTATGTTGTGTTTAATCGTGTTTTATTTGAACACTTCAGTCGTCTTCAAATGTTTGTGTCGCCCTTTGATTGTGTTTCATCAAAAAAGGACCTGAACCAGACCTGGACCTGGACCTGGACCAGACCTGGACCTGGACCTGGACCAGACCTGGACCAGACCTGGACCTGGACCAGACCTGGACTGAGGCCACACTTGGCGGTTCTAAACTGAGCCCGTTTCAGTCCTGATGTGGGTTTAAGTTAGTCCTGGTCTGGTCCTGGTCTAGTCTGGACCTAGTTCTGGTTTAGTTCTGAACGCAGACAAACAAACCAGGGCTAAACCAGGACCAGACCAGGTCCACATTCAGACTAAACTGGGCTCAAAGTATAACGTTTAGTTACGTCCCAGCGGCTCTTTGTTGTTTAGTCCCAGCGGCTCTTTGTTGTTTAGTCCCAGCGGCTCTTTGTTGTTTAGTCCCAGCGGCTCTTTGTTGCCGTTTGCGGTGAAGCCGGAGTCAGGACCTGGTTTGGTTCAGTTTGGAGTCTGTTTCAGGTTGAGATGACGAGGATTGTGGAGATCAAGGTCTGGGGTTTTTGCATAAAGGACAAGGCAAGTTTAATTGTAGAGCACAGTTTGTACAAAGAGCTTTACACAACAGATAAATTATTATAATTATGTCGTTGGAGGGTCAGAGCGCAGACAAATCCCACAGATAACGCCTGTCTCTCAACTTCAGGAAAAAAAATCATCAACGGCTGTGAGAACACGGGATGTTTTGGGTCTAGAAAGGTCCCAGGTCCTTCCTTTTGGCTGAACCGGTCCAGAGCCCGTGGGGTTAAAGGGATGGCACCTTTGGCCTCGGACAGTTTTACCAGATTAAACCTCCAGACGGCTGCTGCTGAGTTTAGTTTGATAAATTAGACCCGTGTTTTTCTAGTTGCGACGCACTTTTTGGGTTTAAAAGACACCGCGGCACACCATCTACAAAAACATGACCAAACATGACCATTTAGTTCATAAAATATGGCATAGAATGAGCCCAATCATGTTTGTGCGACTGTTTGGTGGTTTTGTGTTCTGCTTTGGTGCAGAGGACACTCCAAAAAGGTAAATGAGTTATTTACATCCGCCTTTCTGAACCTGTGAACTCCAATTTGATATTTTTTCAAGGCTCATCTGGCAAAACCTCAAGGCGCACTAGTGTTCCCCGGCACTGGTTGAAAATCAAGGAATTAGACAATTGTTGTAATCTTCCTGACGGGAAAAATGATCTGGAAGTGATGAAGAGCTTCACAAATGTATGAAACAATATGTAAGAGTGTAACACCAAAGGCTTATTTTGCAGAGTTTAAGCTTAAGTTTTAGACAAAGCAAAGGCTGTAGAGTTATTATTTTGTTTACAATGTTTCTTCTACTTTTACTTTTTATAAAAAAACTATTATGAAAAACTCAGTGCATGAAGGACTAGAGCAACATGAGACAGGAGGCTCATTCAGGACAGTACTGGAGGCTGCCACTAGGGGACAGAGTTGTAACTACTGCAGCAACAAAATAAAGCTGTGAGGGACCTGCACCATGATAGTGAGATCATGGGGTCAGTGAGTTTACACTTGGGTTCAAAGAATAATAACGTGCTTGGGAGGAGTAGTGCCCTAAACCAGGAAACTATAAGAGAAGAGCCGAGCTGTGGGGGGTGATGGTCCTGAATATTCAGAGTTATAAACTGGGCTGCGTTCTCTTTGTCGGGGCTTCTGGAGGTCTTCTCTTGGTGTGAGGATCTCTGTGGGTTTGGACCATGATCTGGGACACTGAACCACCCAGATCTTACATTTGACCAAGGATGAAGTTATTTTTTGGACGATAAAGACTCTGTTGCATTGAATTTCGTCGAGTTTGTGTCTTCATTGTGTCAAACATGTGAGCGTTATCCAGAAGAAATGATGACACAACAGAAGAGAGAGTTCAGCTCAAACACACCAGAGGGAGAACCATTCCACGCCGACATTAGCATACGAGCTAACAGCCTGGAGAAAAACACGTTAAATCAACATCATTCTGGACAATAAAAACCCAGCGGGACACAACAGTTTGACCAAGAGCCACAGTGAATCCTACAGGAACCTCCAGGAAACCAGAGCTGTCCACCTTCTTCGGCCCCGCCCACTTTAGCCGTTTTTTGCCACAGATCACACTTCTGTTGTAAACGCACTTCCGTTTGACGAGAACTCTGTTAAAGCTAATGATGAACGAGGGAAAAGTCTGAGGCTAAAATGTTACATAAAGTCGATTGATTTGTGTAAAATGTTTAATGAACACGAGACACAACAAGTCACAACACAACGATTTCCTGAAAACGTCTTTTTAGTCGAGTAGAACTTCTTTTCTCTGTCTCTTCAGGACCAGATAACGGCGTGACCCTCGTGTCCCGGGTCAGACTCTGAGGAGGAGGAACAGGACATTTCATCTCTGGTTCTTAATGATTCGTGAGCGTCGTGTCCTGCAGCTGCTTCACTCACGCCTCCTGTTCAGCCCAGACCCAGAGATCTCACCCCGGGCCCTGAACGGCTCCAAACCAGCTGCTCCGGAGCTGTAGCTTTAGCTTTAGCCTTAGCTTTAGCTGTAGCTGTAGCTGTAGCTTTAAACCTTAGCTGTAGCTTTAGCTTTAGCTTTAGCTTTAGCCTTAGCTTTAGCGGCGCGACACCAGACAAACAGTGACATAAGTGGGTTTCATTTTTCTACATCTTCATTCTTCGACTGAGTTAGAATCCAACAGACGGGGGGCGCTAAAGACACCGAGAGCAAAAGAAGAAGGGGCTCTGCATGTTCTGTTGGTGCGTGTTCTGTTGGTGCGTGTTCTGTTGGTGCGTGTTCTGCTGGTGCGTGTTCTGCTGGTGCGTGTTCTGCTGGTGTGTGTTCTGCTGCTGTGTGTTCTGCTGGTGCGTGTTCTCCTGGTGCTGCTGGTGTGTGTTCTGCTGGTGTGTGTTCTGCTGGTGTGTGTTCTCCTGGTGCTGCTGGTGTGTGTTCTGCTGGTGTGTGTTCTGCTGGTGTGTGTTCTGCTGGTGCGTGTTCTCCTGGTGTGTTCTGCTGGTGTGTGTTCTGCTGGTGCGTGTTCTGCTGGTGTGTGTTGCTGGTGCGTGTTCTGCTGGTGTGTTCTGCTGGTGCGTGTTCTGCTGGTGTGTGTTGCTGGTGCGTGTTCTGCTGGTGTGTGTTGCTGGTGCGTGTTCTGCTGGTGTGTGTTCTGCTGCTGTGTGTTCTGCTGGTGCGTGTTCTCCTGGTGTGTGTTCTGCTGGTGTGTGTTCTGCTGGTGTGTGTTCTGCTGGTGTGTGTTCTGCTGGTGCGTGTTCTCCTGGTGCTGCTGGTGTGTGTTCTGCTGGTGCGTGTTCTGCTGGTGTGTGTTGCTGGTGCGTGTTCTGCTGGTGTGTTCTGCTGGTGCGTGTTCTGCTGCTGTGTGTTCTGCTGGTGCGTGTTCTGCTGGTGTGTGTTGCTGGTGTGTGTTCTGCTGCTGTGTGTTCTGCTGGTGCGTGTTCTGCTGGTGTGTGTGTTCTGCTGCTGTGTGTGTTGCTGGTGTGTGTTCTGCTGGTGTGTGTTCTGCTGGTGCGTGTTCTGCTGGTGCGTGTTCTGCTGGTGCGTGTTCTGCTGCTGTGTGTTCTGCTGGTGCGTGTTCTGCTGGTGTGTGTGTTCTGCTGCTGTGTGTTCTGCTGGTGTGTGTGTTCTGCTGCTGTGTGTTCTGCTGGTGTGTGTTCTGCTGGTGTGTGTTCTGCTGGTGTGTGTTCTGCTGGTGTGTGTTCTGCTGGTGTGTGTTCTGCTGGTGTGTGTTCTGCTGGTGTGTGTTCTGCTGGTGTGTGTTCTGCTGGTGCGTGTTCTGCTGGTGCGTGTTCTGCTGGTGCGTGTTCTGCTGGTGCGTGTTCTGCTGGTGTGTGTTCTGCTGGTGTGTGTTCTGCTGGTGTGTGTTCTGCTGGTGCGTGTTCTGCTGGTGCGTGTTCTGCTGGTGTGTGTTCTGCTGCTGTGTGTGCTGCTGGTGCGTGTTCTGCTGGTGTGTGTGTTCTGCTGGTGCGTGTGTTGCTGGTGCGTGTTCTGCTGGTGTGTGTTCTGCGTGTTCTGCTGGTGCGTGTTCTGCTGGTGTGTGTGTTCTGCTGCTGTGTGTTCTGCTGGTGTGTGTGTTCTGCTGGTGTGTGTTCTGCTGGTGTGTGTTCTGCTGGTGTGTGTTCTGCTGGTGTGTGTTCTGCTGGTGCGTGTTCTGCTGGTGTGTGTTCTGCTGGTGCGTGTTCTGCTGGTGCGTGTTCTGCTGGTGTGTGTTCTGCTGCTGTGTGTTCTGCTGGTGTGTGTTCTGCTGGTGTGTGTGTTCTGCTGGTGCGTGTGTTGCTGGTGCGTGTTCTGCTGGTGTGTGTTCTGCGTGTTCTGCTGGTGCGTGTTCTGCTGGTGTGTGTGTTCTGCTGGTGCGTGTGTTGCTGGTGCGTGTGCTGCTGGTGGTTCATACTGTTGGGCTGGGTCAGAGTTCTTCCTCTGATCTGATGGTTGTCGGTTCTAATCCCGCTCTCAGTGCTGCAGATCTGAGTGAACTTTACCGTGTTTCATGTTTGATAAAAGTTTGCTTTAGTTTTTTTTATTCTTATTTTCTATAACTTTGTTCTTTTCCTTGAGTAACGTCGCATCATTTTTGGCTTCTTTAGCTCCTCCGGACCTCAGCACAGGACAGCGTCTCCACAGACACCTCCTCGTCCCGTTGACACCTCCTCGTCCCGTTGACACCTCCTCGTCCCGTTGACACCTCCTCGTCCCGTTGACACCTCCTCGTCCCGTTGACACCTCCTCGTCCCGGTGACACCTCCTCGTCCTGTTGACACCTCTTCATCTCTTTGACACCTCCTCGTCCCGGTAGCACCTCCTCGTCCCGTTGACACCTCCTCGTCTTGGTGGCACCTCCTCGTACTGTTGACACCTCCTCGTCCTGGTAGCACCTCCTCGTCCCGTTGACACCTCTTCATCTGTTTGACACCTCCTCGTCCCGTTGACACCTCCTCGTCCCGTTGACACCTCCTCGTCCCGTTGACACCTCCTCGTCCCGTTGACACCTCCTCGTCCCGTTGACACCTCCTCATCCCGTTGACACCTCCTCGTCCCGTTGACACCTCCTCGTCCCGTTGACACCTCCTCGTCCTGGTGACACCTCCTCGTCCCGTTGACACCTCCTCGTCCCCTTGACACCTCCTCGTCCCGTTGACACCTCCTCGTCTCGTTGACACCTCCTCGTCTCGTTGACACCTCCTCGTCTTGGTGGCACCTCCTCGTCCCGTTGACACCTCTTCATCTGTTTGACACCTCCTCGTCCCGTTGACACCTCCTCATCTCGTTGACACCTCCTCGTACTGTTGACACCTCTTCATCTCGTTGACACCTCCTTGTACTGTTGACACCTCCTCGTCTCGTTGACACCTCCCCATCCCGTTGACACCTCCTCGTCCCGTTGACACCTCCTCGTCCCGTTGACACCTCCTCGTCTCGTTGACACCTCCTCGTCTTGGTGGCACCTCCTCGTCCCGTTGACACCTCTTCATCTGTTTGACACCTCCTCGTCCCGTTGACACCTCCTCGTCCCGTTGACACCTCCTCGTCCCGTTGACACCTCCTTGTCTCAGTGGCACCTCCTCGTCCCAGTGGCACCTCCTGGTCCTGATGGAGAGCGTGCAGGAGAACCTGACGTGGAACAGCCCGGTCCTGCTGCTGGAGGGCTTCTCTCTGCCCCCGGGCCTGACTCTGGCCGTGTGGGCGTGTCTGCTCCTGTGCCTCCTCTTCGTCGTCGGCGCTAACGCGGTGGTGGTGTGTGCCGTGTTCTCCGACCGCCGGCTGCACACGCCCATGTACCTGCTCGTCTGTAACCTGGCCGTGAACGACGTGTTGGCTAACGTTAACGTCATGCCGCGCATCCTGCTGGACACGCTGCGGCCGCCGTCCCAGCGCCTCATCTCGTACCCGGAGTGCGTGTCCCAGGCGTTCACGGGGCACCTCCTGGCCACCGGCGTCAGGATGGTGCTGATGGTGATGGCGTTGGACCGGTACGTGGCCGTGTGCCTGCCGCTGCGTTACGCCTCCATCATGACGCCGCGGACCCTGGCGAAGCTCCTGGCCTCGGCCTGGGCGGCGGCGCTGGTCCTGGTGTCGGTGCTGCTGGGGCTGACGGTGCGCCTGAGCCGCTGCCGCCTGCTGGTGGTGGGGCTGTACTGCAGTAACGCGGCGCTGTTCGGCCTGTCGTGCGAGAGCGTCCTGGTGAACAACGTGTACGGTCTGACCTTCACGGCGGCGCTCTACGTGTCCTCGGCCGGCTCCATGGTGCTGACGTACGGGGGCATCGCGGCGGTGAGTCTGCGCCGCGGCCGCGCCCTGAACCGTAAAGCCCTGCGCACCTGCACCTCGCACCTGCTGGTGTACGCCCTGTCGCTGTTCAGCGGCCTGACCAGCATCATGTTCACGCGCTTCCCTCAGCTCCGGCAGGAGCGCCACCTCACCAGCGCGCTCTACCTGGTGGTCCCCGGCTGCCTGAACCCGCTCATCTACGGCCTGCAGTCGGAGGAGATACGCAGCTACGTGAGCGCCGCCTTCAGGGGGAAAACGAGCACCGCAGCAGCGGGAAAGTGATACGGGAGAAGAACCTGTGACCTGTCAGTCTGAGGCTAAAGTGCACTTTATTTAAAGACATTTTGTGCTGCTGATGTTTTTATTAAATAAATCATGATGAAAAATGGTATCTTTGTTTTTCTGACGGTGAAGTGTCTTGCCCAAGGAAACAGAAACTGTACTGCGACTGGTGGACCGCTTTGTGTCTGTGGCCGAGCCGTTGGAATCATTTAGTTTTAGACTTAGTAACACCACCTGGAGTTAAATCGGAGCAGACTTTCCCGCGCTGTAGGCACAGGTTTGTTTGACTGACGTGGATTTAGATTCACAAACAAAATCACTGGACGCAGTTCCCTTGATTCTTGATTCTGTTTAGAGTTTAAAGTCCCTGGTCCATGTCACAGGAGGAGCTCTCCCTATAGCTGATATAGATGATCCACCTTCCTTCCTCTTGATGGTTCTGCAGTGGATGTGTCACGCCTCATGTCACTGACTCCGGTCGGGGCCCGGGCCCCTCGGGTCAGACGCCTGTCCCACCAGCTCCGGTTCACTGTGGTCCGTTTTTGACCAGAGCCACGTAGATTCTCGTGGTTTCGCACGAGAAACACTCGTCCAACGACATGAACGTCGCACCAGACGCTGCAGCATCCGGCAAAAACAGACTTCTTGCGTATTCTATCCCCAGACCCGCACGGCTGTTGGACTTCCATGCTTCAGGAGGCGTGGCCTAAGCAGCGATTCTCCTAAAGGATCATAAAAATGTAGAAAAGATTGAACAAAACCAACATAGAGTTTGTGCAAAGTTTTTCTTCTCTGTGTCTGCTGAGGCGCCACATGATCCCACTGTTTAGGGACTAAACGTGTGTCTTCAGTTGAATCCATGAATCTGACCTGACAGACCTGACAGACCTGACACACCTGACACACCTGACACACCTGACAGAACCCCAAGGCACCAGTGTCCCATCACACAGCGCCCTCCGGTGGCCTTTACATCTTTACGTCTTGAAATGGCAGAAGGTTTTAAAATGGTCACGTGCAGCCGGCGTCACAAACACAACAGAACGTTCTGATGAATAAGACTAGAACATTTGGAAAGGTTTTTTACTAAATGTATTTATTTCCGTTTACAGTCATTACAGTCGTCAAAGACACGACTCTGGGACGAAGGCGACTGGTGTGGACCAAAACCTTCAATCATTTACTGACATCACATGAAAAAGCTAAAGGTTTTAAGTTTTTGTTCCAATTTAGAAGTGTCAGTTAGTTTGCTTATTTATCACAAATTTGCCTCAAAATTTTATTTTCATTTGACAAAAAGTGAAACTAGTCTTAAAGTGTGTAATATTTCTGTGATAAAAGTAAAACTCAACATTTCTGTGAGGATTTGTCAGTAAAACCTAAAAGTGTGGGGGTCATAACGTGCTTTAATGCTCTGCAGCTCTGTGTCCCCCTCGTGTGTCTGAGGCTCTTCATTCACTTCAGTTTGTTATTTAAAGGTCCCATATCCTGCTCTTTCCCTTTACACAGTCTGTCCTCAGGGCTTTGTGTAATATCCATAACATAACAGTTTACGGTGCGTCGTGCTGAGTCCTACGTCCTGGATCTGACCTGGAGTTTGACGTGCTCCAGGGCCTCAACGACGGACGTGCCGTTTGGTAAATAACAAGCTAACTCTTCTATCTGTCGTATCCATCGTGTAATTACTGTGTAGCATTAGCATTAGCTGTTTTTATTCTTCCTGGAGGCGTGGCTTAAACACCGCGTCATCTTAGTGAGGAGCCCCCGTCTGCTGCTCAGAGGGGGACGGAAAAGACAGTTCTCTAGTGAAAACATGAGGGAATCAATCAAAAAACCACTTTGGGCACAACATACGAGGCCCAGAGAGCCCTGGAGGAAGGTTAGAACCTCTGAAGAGTCCATCAGGCAGGATATGGGACCTTTAACAGTCGCCTCGACGAGCCACAGGCAGAACGCCGTTCAAATAAACAATGTTCAAGAGAATTTAGCGGTGGATTTTACACAAAACATCTGCACCTTTTCAGTCTTTCTGAGCTTTATTAAAGTTTCTCGTTTCATGCACAAAGTGAAACCCCTGATGCTTCCAGACGGCGTCCTGAACCTGCTCCAAATAAAACGTGCTCCGTGTGAATTCAGAGGATTTATAAGTGTTATAAAGTGATGAACTCGTGTCAGAGAAAGTATCAGTAATAATATAATTACACTTGCTGCATGTGTTTTCTTCTTGTTTCTAGATGGATGTGATATATTGAACTTGCTCAATGAACATAATGTATAAACACAGGCCTAATAAGATTCAGCCTGTGCCTTTTCGATCGAGCATTTGATTTATTGAAATGAAATATTCAGTTATTTTTATTTCATTAACTTGAAATTAAAATAAAGTAAACTCAGTCCCAGTTTCTCCAGTGAATCATAATCACACAGAAGCTAAAAGGGCCTGTTGGATTGCACTTTTTTTTAAAATAAAACATTTTGACGAACATTTCCACGTTTGACCTTATAATACCAGTCGATACGTGTCTCTGATCTTCTCTAACGTTTCAAAGCTCCGTTCTGTGTTTTGGCTCAGAGTCTCCAGGAGGACACTCCATTTGAACAGGGTTTACAGAGACAAGGAGCGTTAAATGAGCTTTGTGCCGATTCTAAGTGACTGAGGAGACTTTGGCGACCAGCACACCGAAGCTCCTGCGGATCTCCTTGGACTGGACTCCGTAGATGAGCGGGTTGAGGCCGCTGGGCAGGAGGTGGAACATGACTGTGATGAACTTCCTCTCCTGGGTCAGACTGGGAAACCTGTGGAAGGTGATGATGAGCATGCCGCTGAAGAGGAACACCAGGTACGAGAACAGGTGCGTGGAGCAGGTCTGCAGGGCCTTTCGGTTCAGGGACGAGTTCTTACTCGTCAAACACACCACCGTGATCTTGGTGTAGGTCAGAACCATGCTGCCCATGGAGCCCGTGAACAGGACGACGGTGAAGAACAGCCCGTAGACGTTGTTGATGTAGGTGTTTTCGCAGGAGAGCTTGAACAGGGAGGCGTTGCTGCAGTAAAGTCCCGACACGAGGGAACGGCAGCGCGACAGCCTCAACGTGAGCCCGATCAGAACCGCCACGAAGAGGAACGCCACGCCCCACGCCCAGACCGTCAGCTTCACCACGGCTTTGGACGTCATGATGGCCGAGTAGCGTAATGGGCTGCAGATGGCGACGTAGCGATCGAAGGCCATGATCATGAGGATGGTGTGGCCCGTGGTGTTGAAGAGGTGCGAGAGGAAGGCCTGGACGACGCAGGCGTACAGGTGGATGTGGCGCAGAGATTCCGGGCGCAGCAGGTCGAACAGGAGCCGAGGGATGACAGTGGTGTTGCTCAGCAGGTCGTTGGCGGACAGGTTCAGGTAGAGCAGGTACATGGGCTGGTGCAGGGAGCGGTTCAGGAGGATGAGGACAGAGATGGAGATGTTTGACAAAACCAAAAAGATGTAAGACAGGAGGATTAGCAGGAACACGAGCAGAGAGCTGCTCTGAGAGTCCAGGGTCAGGCTCTCCAGGAGAAGATCCACACTGTCCGAGGTGTTGGACATTGTCCTGGGGACAAAACACAGAGGAAACAATGAAGCACTGAGGACAACACAGGAAGGAAACAAGAAACACTGAGGACAACACAGGAAGGAAACAAGAAGAAAATAAAAGTCCAATGAGATTCAGTAAGTCTTCTCTTTACTTACGCTCATTCAGTCTCATGTTTTTTTTTTAACAAAGCTCAATCATCCACACGTAAACATGCAGGATTATAGCCAAAGCCACTTTCCGTCCTTCCATCCTAATATTCGTGCCTCTGCTGGACCAAGGGCATGACCTACACAATTAATAAAAACACGACAAACAGACACGACACGATAACTATCCTCTGCTGACGTCTCATTTACACAGACCTCCTCGTTTACCACATTAAGATTAAAAATACTGGTCTGATTCAAACGGAGCGCCACATGCAACGTTTGATGATTGTCTCACGTTAGAGCTAAAGTCTATGGTTTGAAGTGTTTGTCGGACAAAAGCAACACATTTGAATTTCCAGAGTAAAAGGTCAGTTAGTTTACTTTTCTAGAACAAACTATGGACTAAATACAATGTTCTGGCCTTAAAATTGTGTTTCAGCTTCAACAGAATCTAATTAATGGAACAGTGTCTAATATATCTGTAGATAAGATGAAAATGATTGTTTCATTTCTGTGAGTATTTTCCAGTAAAACCCATAAATCTGGATTGTTCTTCATCAAAAACACAAAGAGTTGATGATAATTTCCTCAAACGTGATGTAAAACACAATAATAAAAGTGTTTGAGCCTCTGGTGTCGCTCACTGACACTGAACCGTCACATTTGTCATATTTTGTAATCTGAGGTTAATCCCAGTGAATCACGTCATGTTCTGGATTCAGACGTTTGACACTTTATGATGTCACTTCCTGTTGAACGTGACACAAACATGACACAGTTAGAGATCATTCCACGACAGTTACCACGGCAACCAGACCGTAAACAGGGGCCACATCCACAGACACGACACAACAGTCAGAGCCGACA
This sequence comes from Rhinogobius similis, assembly GCA_019453435.1. Lineage (NCBI taxonomy): Eukaryota > Metazoa > Chordata > Actinopteri > Gobiiformes > Gobiidae > Rhinogobius > Rhinogobius similis. Next base: position 19,023,920 of record CM033637.1, read on the forward strand.
TAAACAATCCCTGATAAAACCAGACCAGGACCAGGACCAGGACCAGGACCAGACCAGACCAGACCAGACCAGACCAGACCAGGACCAGGACCAGGACCAGACCAGGACCAGGACCAGGACCAGACCAGACCAGACCAGACCAGACCAGGACCAGGACCAGGACCAGGACCAGACCAGGACCAGGACCAGGACCAGGACCAGGACCAGGACCAGGACCAGACCAGACCAGACCAGGACCAGGACCAGGACCAGACCAGGACCAGGACCAGGACCAGACCAGGACCAGGACCAGACCAGGACCAGGACCAGGACCAGGACCAGACCAGACCAGGACCAGGACCAGGACCAGACCAGGACCAGGACCAGGACCAGGACCAGACCAGGACCAGGACCAGGAGTTCAGGAGCTCGTAGCGTTTGATTCGCCTGAAGTCGAGTCTCAGCGTCAGAATCAAACGAGACAAACACAAACTCAAACAGAAACGTCACAAACAGTTGAACTCATAATCCCCTTTAATCCACAAACGTTTATGCCGTGACTTCATGAACTCTTGAGTTCAGCTCAAACCCTGGGAATAATAATAAATAAAGTCAAGTTAAAGGAGAAAAGTTGATGTTTAAAGAAAAAAAACAGTTAAATCTCTGATCTTTAAAGCCTGTCCTCACCTTCAAACAACAAAAGATCATATAATCAATAAATCATATAAATCATAATAATAATCAATAATCATAATAAATATCTCCACAAGTGCATTTTGCCTTTGACTAGAATCAACCAAAGGAACGAGAAAAGCTCTGATTCACTCGAAATAAAAACCACTTTGGTTCAGATCGAGTCAAAGACACACTTTGTGTTTCAGTTTCAAACGTCTGTGTTTGACTTGATTTAAAACACAAACAGAGTCTTTACCTGTCGCCGCCGCAAAGACCTTCTGCTCCAGCCCCGGGACGACTTTATACCCACCGTACACACCTGAGTACACAGAGGTACTCTCTGGAGTACACAGAAGTACAAGGTTCAATAACGACACCTTGAACCTTGTACTACTGTGTACTCTGAAGTACTACTGTGTGTGTACTCCAGAAGAACTACTGCAGTAAAACTACTTTGATGGATGCAGTGATGGAGGGTTAGTGGAAGTTTTGAGCTGGATTCATTTGTTTAAAGAATAAACTCTCGACTATGAAGAATATAGAGCTGTTTAGACGGGTCACATGACCCTCAGGGGCGGGACACAGGCTGTGCCCCACTCACATTAAAACAACCTGTGGATCACCTCTTCTTTAAAATCGCCCATTTGCACTGAACACCACAAACCTGGCACCCGCACAGGTGACCCACCATTACCCCGCGCTTTGGGACCGTCCCACTGCCTCTGGCCCATTACCCCGCGCTTTGGGACCGTCCCACTGCCTCTGGCCCATTACCCCGCGCTTTGGGACCGTCCCACTGCCTCTGGCCCATTACCCCGCGCTTTGGGACCGTCCCACTGCCTCCGGCCCATTACCCCGCGCTTTGGGACCGTCCCGCTGCCTCTGGCCCATTACCCCGCGCTTTGGGACCGTCCCACTGCCTCTGGCCCATTACCCCGCGCTTTGGGACCGTCCCGCTGCCTCTGGCCCATTACCCCGCGCTTTGGGACCGTCCCGCTGCCTCCGGCCCATTACCCCGCGCTTTGGGACCGTCCCGCTGCCTCCGGCCCATTACCCCGCGCTTTGGGACCGTCCCACTGCCTCTGGCCCATTACCCCGCGCTTTGGGACCGTCCCACTGCCTCCGGCCCATTACCCCGCGCTTTGGGACCGTCCCACTGCCTCCGGCCCATTACCCCGCGCTTTGGGACCGTCCCACTGCCTGACGCTCTGCAGAAGGTGTGGGTTTGATCCATAGACCGTACATATCAGGGGACCGCGTTAGCATGCTAGCCTCCGCGTTCCAAACAGGAAGTGTCAAGGAGGCTCCTGGCTCCGCCCTCTTCCTGTGACACTGGAGCCTTCACTCTGTGACTGTTTTGGTCAAACTCACATCTGGAGCTAAAATGTCCGTCTGACTCACTCCACATGATCCTGGGCTTTTTTTCTCGTTGGTTGTTCATAAATCAAGTTATTACAATAATAACTGACCAATCAGGTGCTTCCTTTTCCAGGGGCCGGTTTCGCTCGTGTTAGCAACAGGTTTGATTGACAGCTAGCGCCACACGGTGCCTGGTTAGGACCATGTTTGGACGTCTTATGTTCCCTGTGTTTATGTTCTCTCAGGTCCCTCAGGTCCTTCATGTCCTTCATGTCCTTCAGGTCCCTCAGGTCCTTCAGGTCCTTCGTGTCCTTCTTGTCCCTCAGGTCCCTCAGGTCCATGAGGTGTGATTCCGGCCCTGCCTCTGGGGGGCGCTGGTCGTGTTAATCTAATTAGGCCCCTCCCTCTGTCTCTGCTGGACAAAGTGGCCCCAGAGCGAGGCCCCTGGGCCCCTGGGACGGAAACGGACCAAATCACTTAGAGCTGAACAAACTGAAGGACATATGTGTCATACAACAAACATGGAGGACAACAACAAACATGGAGGACAACAACAAACATGGAGGACAACAACAAACATGGACGACAACAACAAACATGGAGGACAAGAGGACAACAACAAACATGGAGGACAACAACAAACATGGAGGACAAGAGGACAACAACAAACATGGAGGACAACAACAAACATGGAAGACAACAACAAACATGGAGGACAAGAGGACAACAACAAACATGGAGGACAACAACAAACATGGAAGACAACAACAAACATGGAGGACAAGAGGACAACAACAAACATGGAGGACAACAACAAACATGGAGGACAACAACAAACATGGAGGACAACAACAAACATGGAAGACAAGAACAAACATGGAGGACAAGAGGACAACAACAAACATGGAGGACAACAACAAACATGGAGGACAACAACAAACATGGAGGACAACAACAAACATGGAGGACAAGAGGACAACAACAAACATGGAGGACAACAACAAACATGGAGGACAACAACAAACATGGAGGACAAGAGGACAACAACAAACATGGAGGACAACAAACATGGAGGACAAGAGGACAACAACAAACATGGAGGACAACAACAAACATGGAGGACAACAACAAACATGGAGGACAACAACAAACATGGAGGACAACAACAAACATGGAAGACAAGAACAAACATGGAGGACAACAACAAACATGGAGGACAACAACAAACATGGAGGACAACAACAAACATGGAAGACAAGAACAAACATGGAGGACAAGAGGACAACAACAAACATGGAGGACAACAACAAACATGGAGGACAACAACAAACATGGAGGACAACAACAAACATGGAAGACAACAACAAACATGGAGGACAAGAGGACAACAACAAACATGGAGGACAACAACAAACATGGAAGACAACAACAAACATGGAGGACAGCAACAAACATGGAGGACAACAACAAACATGGAGGACAACAACAAACATGGAGGACAAGAGGACAACAACAAACATGGAGGACAACAACAAACATGGAAGACAACAACAAACATGGAGGACAAGAGGACAACAACAAACATGGAGGACAACAACAAACATGGAAGACAAGAACAAACATGGAGGACAGCAACAAACATGGAGGACAACAACAAACATGGAGGACAGCAACAAACATGGAGGACAGCAACAAACATGGAAGACAACAACAAACATGGAGGACAGCAACAAACATGGAAGACAACAACAAACATGGAGGACAACAACAAACATGGAGGACAACAACAAACATGGAGGACAACAAACATGGAGGACAACAACAAACATGGAGGACAAGAACAAACATGGAGGACAACAACAAACATGGAGGACAAGAACAAACATGGAGGACAAGAAGACAACAACAAACATGGAGGACAAGAAGACAACAACAAACATGGAGGACAAGAAGACAACAACAAACATGGAAGACAACAAACATGGAGGACAACAACAAACATGGAGGACAACAACAAACATGGAGGACAAGAAGACAACAACAAACATGGAGGACAACAACAAACATGGAGGACAACAACAAACATGGAGGACAACAACAAACATAGAGGACAACAACAAACATGGAGGACAACAACAAACATGGAGGACAACAACAAACATGGAGGACAAGAACAAACATGGAGGACAAGAGGACAACAACAAACATGGAGTACAACAACAAACATGGAGGACAAGAATAAACATGGAGGACAAGAACAAACATGGAGGACAAGAACAAACATGGAGGACAACAACAAACATGGAGGACAACAACAAACATGGAGGACAAGAGGACAACAACAAACATGGAGGACAAGAGGACAACAACAAACATGGAGGACAACAACAAACATGGAAGACAACAACAAACATGGAGGACAAGAGGACAACAACAAACATGGAGGACAACAACAAACATGGAGGACAACAACAAACATGGAGGACAAGAGGACAACAACAAACATGGAGGACAACAACAAACATGGAGGACAACAACAAACATGGAGGACAAGAGGACAGCAACAAACATGGAGGACAGCAACAAACATGGAGGACAAGAAGACAACAACAAACATGGAGGACAAGAGGACAACAACAAACATGGAGGACAGCAACAAACATGGAGGACAACAACAAACATGGAGGACAACAACAAACATGGAGGACAACAACAAACATGGAGGACAAGAGGACAACAACAAACATGGAGGACAAGAGGACAACAACAAACATGGAGGACAAGAGGACAACAACAAACATGGAGGACAAGAACAAACATGGAAGACAACAACAAACAGCAGGGATTTCAAATACATATTGTGACATTTGTCTGACCTGTGTAAATGTCTTTTGTATCAATCGCTGCAGGTGTAGAATGGCAGCCACTTCTCCGTCAGTCTGCCCCACGTCCACCGGAGTAGGATTCAAGTGAGAGAAGAAGGCTCTGCAGACAAGGGGCGCTCTGGGACAGAAGGGGGCGCTCTGGGACAGAAGGGGGCGCTCTGGGACAGAAGGGGGCGCTCTGGGACACACAGGGGGCGCTCTGGGACAGAAGGGGGCGCTCTGGGACAGAAGGGGGCGCTCTGGGACACACAGGGCGCTCTGGGACACACAGGGGGCGCTCTGGGACACACAGGGGGCGCTCTGGGACAGAAGGGGCGCTCTGGGACACACAGGGGGCGCTCTGGGACAGAAGGGGCGCTCTGGGACAGACAGGGGGCGCTCTGGGACACACAGGGGGCGCTCTGGGACACACAGGGGGCGCTCTGGGACAGAAGGGGGCGCTCTGGGACAGAAGGGGGCGCTCTGGGACAGAAGGGGGCGCTCTGGGACAGAAGGGGGCGCTCTGGGACACACAGGGGGCGCTCTGGGACACACAGGGGGCGCTCTGGGACACACAGGGGGCGCTCTGGGACAGAAGGGGGCGCTCTGGGACAGAAGGGGGCGCTCTGGGACAGAAGGGGGCGCTCTGGGACACACAGGGGCGCTCTGGGACACTTATTCATTTGATCATCAGCTCCATCATCATCAGACCCAGCAGAGGATGTACTTCCTGCAGCACCTGAGAAAAGACAAGCTGCAGCAGATGATCCTCCATCACCGTGTGGTCCATCCTCACCTCCTCCATCACCGTGTGGTCCATCCTCACCTCCTCCATCACCGTGTGGTCCATCCTCACCTCCTCCATCACCGTGTGGTCCATCCTCACCTCCTCCATCACCTCCTCCATCACCTCCTCCATCACCTCCTCCATCACCGTGTGGTCCATCCTCACCTCCTCCATCACCTCCTCCATCACCTCCTCCATCACCGTGTGGTCCATCCTCACCTCCTCCATCACCTCCCCCATCACCTCCTCCATCACCGTGTGGTCCATCCTCACCTCCTCCATCACCGTGTGGTCCATCCTCACCTCCTCCATCACCTCCTCCATCACCTCCTCCATCACCTCCTCCATCACCGTGTGGTCCATCCTCACCTCCTCCATCACCTCCTCCATCACCTCCTCCATCACCGTGTGGTCCATCCTCACCTCCTCCATCACCTCCTTCATCACCGCATGGTACAGGAGCCACCGCCAGGGACAAACAGAGACTACAGCACATTGTGTCTGCTGAGAAGGTGATCGGCTGCAGCCGTCCATCTGTCCAGGACCTGTGTCTGTAGGACCTGTGTCTGTAGGACCTGTGTCTCCAGGACCTGTGTCTCCAGGACCTTTTCCAGGACCTGCGTCTCCAGGACTTGCGTCTCCAGGACCTGCGTCTCCAGGACCTGTGTCTCCAGGACCTGTGTCTCCAGGACCTGTGTCTCCAGGACTCGGAGCAGGTCGATCACAGCTGACCTTCTCACCTGGACATGGACTGTTTAAGCCCCTCCCCTCAGGCAGGAGGCTACAGTCCATCTGGACCAGAGCCTCCATCTGGACCAGAACCTCCATCTGGACCAGAACCTCCATCTGGACCAGAACCTCCATCTGGACCAGAACCTCCCTCCACAGAACAGTCCTGTCCCTCTGTTGGACTCATGAACACTTTAACATTATATTATATAAGAACGATCTCTTTGCTCTGTCCAGCTGTACATTTGTGTATTTAGTCTTAGTTTATTTTATTTTATCTTATTCTTAATCTTATTCATGCCTCGTTTATATATTTTATTCATTGTTTTATGTTGCACTTTACGCCGAAGCAAGTTCCTGTTTGTGAATTTTGACAACGACAACAATAAACCCCGTCTGGTTCTGATTCTGGTTCTGATTCTGGTTCTGATCCTGGTTCTGATCCTGGTTCTGATCCTGGTTCTGATCCTGGTTCTGATCCTGGTTCTGGTTCTGGTTCTGGTTCCATCTCCACCTGTGGCCCGTCCAGGAAACTGTTTTGATCTTGGATGTTACAAAACCAAATAGAATGGAACTGTATTTCACAAAGTGCTCGGCGGCTGACGTGTGTTTCTTGTTGGAGTTGGTGAAGTTGGGGCTGATGTAACGGCCCCTGGGCCCCTGGGCCCCCGGGCCCCTGTCCCTGTCGTGTGATTACCACATGTTACTGTGTCCTGTTGTTGCTGTCGGTGTTTCCTTCGGGGTTAATTATGAGCTGAGGACTGATGGAGGCTCCACAGAGACACGGGCCGCTCCGGAGGGGCCCCTGGAGCTCCGAGGGGCCCTTCATCACTAACATCATCCACGTCCATTAAGAACGTCAAAACAAAAACACACAAAGTTCCAGAACGGAGCAAAAGTTGTGGGAAACAAAATGTGATTGACAGAAACTGGGACGGAACTCAGAATGTGACGAATGTGGCACATTTCAGATTTTCTACAATTCCAACCTAAATAACTCACATTTAGGTGCAGCACAGACACAGACCTGATGTTAAGGCACTGAGACTGAATGTAGATGTGGTGGAGCTTCAAACATCAGATAAATTAAGCTTTTTTTAACGTTTCACCATTGATTTATGGCCCTCCGCTTGGTCCATGTTTCAGTACGTGGCCCTCGATGGGACAGCCCTGATCTAAAGCGTTACCAAATCAGACCTTTTAGAACGATCTGTGACAGAGAACGTGGCGACTGATGTTCCTGCGTTCTGATCTGGTTGTTTAAAGTTGCCAACGGCGATCATTTTGCTTTTTGGTGCAGAACACACAATCCACGTGTGAACCCAAACTGGCATTTCATGGAGTGAGTTCTGGACCAAAACCCGAGGACTCAGACGAGACGACGACCGCGATCATCACAGTTTACCCAAAGTCCACCTGAACAGAGCTTTTGTCTCCTGATCTATTTATTTATTTATTTTTTATTTTGTGCTTCATTTTCTTTTTTCTTCCAAACTCAGTGAACAACCAGAGAACAACCAGGTCTCTCACATCAGACGGAACCCGTGCCTCATCCGGATGTTGAACCGGGACCTTCCGACTGTGAGGCACCTTAAAGGGCCTATGACGGGTTTTTATGATTTTCTAATTTTGACTTTATTCAGTGCATTAATACTTTGTGTAAATACAAATTATAGTTTTACACCAATCAGGTCGCTATTTGTGGAGAAAAGTTGAAAAATCTGTTGACAATTACAGGAAGTAAACAAACTGATGACATCACACTGTGAGACAAAGGTCACGCATAATTTACACAAAATAAACTACTTTTTTGACCCTTTAAACTTTGATTCAACAAAATAAAGGTGTCACATGTGTTTTTCTTTGTCAAATGAAAAAATCTGTGACACTGGATGAGTTTTGACCAATGTAAAGTGTGGTTGCTATGGTAATTTCCCAGTGTGATGTCATACTTTACAACCAGGAAGTAAAATTTAAAACCTAAAATGTCGCTAAACGGGGGTTAAATTTGTAAAGATTTTAGTAGAAATGTGAATATATTTATCTTAACTGCATTTTAGTTAAATGTGTGTTTCAATCTGTCATAGGCCCTTTAAACCTGCCATAGGCCCTTTAAACCTGTCATAGGCCCTTTAAATCTGTCATAGGCCCTTTAAACCTGCCATAGGCCCTTTAAACCTGTCATAGGCCCTTTAAATCTGTCATAGGCCCTTTAAACCTGCCATAGGCCCTTTAAACCTGTCATAGGCCCTTTAAATCTGTCATAGGCCCTTTAAACCTGCCATAGGCCCTTTAACGATGATTATTTATTCAGTTAAAACATAACGAGGATTTCCACAGAGCAATAGGAGCTCGTTCTGAACAAACGCCACAGAGACAGATCAGAGTTCAACAGCAAACTTTAATTCTTTCAGTGACATAAAACAGAACAGTGAGGTCAGAGTGCAGTCCTACATTTCCCATGATGCCCGGCGGCCAATTAGAAGATTTAATGGAGTTCTAGAGAAGCGTCTGTCTCCGGGATTAACACGACTGAACTCCGCCTCGTTATTTGGACAAAAACTGTGAATCCAAAGTGTGTCGTGCACTTTGTGAAATACAGGATTAAAAACACACACTTCAAACACACATTTATAATCACTGTGTTTGTTGTTTCCAGGTTCGATGGTGCACTTTGACCCACAGTGTGTTCTTCTCTTTTTTGTGATAAATAAATGCAAAACAAACGTGAAACAAACACAAAGCTGTTTTAACCATCAACTCTTGTTTTTTGGTGTAATGTTTATGGTGTGACTCAGTGTAAAGACCGTTCCAGCTCAGTCTGAGGCAGAAGCCCATCGAAATGTCAACAAATAAAAACTCACAAATGCAGGTATTGATTCTGTGATGCAAATGTCCAGACGAACTCACACATGTTCGATAGTCATCAGTGTAAGAAACGCTAAAACCATTCTTGTTGTCACAGCAGCAGCTAACCCTCCCATTGAAAATGTATAGGAGGCTAAAGCTAACCCTCCCATTGAAAATGTATAGGAGGCTAAAGCTAACCCTCCCATTGAAAATGTATAGGAGGCTAAAGCTAACTCTCCCATTGAAAATGCATAGGACACTAATGCTAACTCTCCCATTGAAAATGCATAGGACACTAATGCTAACTCTCCCATTGAAAATGCATAGGACACTAATGCTAACTCTCCCATTGAAAATGAATTAAAGGATAACGCTAACTCTCCCATTGAAAACGTATAGGAGGCTAAAGCTAACTCTTCCATTGAAAATGCATAGGAGGCTAAAGCTAACTCTCCCATCTCTTTGCTGATAAACTGATGAGAGCTGGGACCAAGTCTTTGTGTAGAGAGTCTCAGGTCAGGTCCAGGTCCGGGTCAGGTCCGGGTCAGGTCCGGGTCAGGTCCAGGTCCGGGTCAGGTCCAGGTCTGGGTCAGGTCCGGGTCAGGTCCAGGTCCGGGTCAGGTCCGGGTCAGGTCCGGGTCAGGTCCGGGTCAGGTCCAGGTCCGGGTCAGGTCCAGGTCCGGGTCAGGTCCAGGTCCGGGTCAGGTCCAGGTCTGGGTCAGGTCCGGGTCAGGTCCAGGTCCGGGTCAGGTCCGGGTCAGGTCCGGGTCAGGTCCGGGTCAGGTCCGGGTCAGGTCCGGGTCAGGTCCAGGTCCGGGTCAGGTCCAGGTCAGGGTCAGGTCCGGGTCAGGTCCAGGTCCGGTCAGGTCGGGTCAGGTCAGGTCAGGTCAGGTCCAGGTCTAGGTCGGTTGTGTCTAGGTCGGGTCAGGTCAGGTTCAGGTCAGGTCTAGGTCAGGTCAGGTCGGGTCAGGTCTAGGTCAGGTCGGGTCAGGTCAGGTCAGGTCGGGTCAGGTCAGGTCAGGTCAGGTCGGGTCAGGTCGGGTCAGGTCAGGTCAGGGTCAGGTCAGGTCAGGTCCAGGTCGGGTTGTGTCAGGGTCAGGTCCAGGTCAGGTCAGGTCAGGTCAGGTCGGGGTCAGAGGTCGGGAGTCCAGGTCGGGTCAGGTCAGGTCGAGGTCAGGTCAGGTCGGGTCAGGTCCAGGTCGGGTCAGGTCGGTCAGGTCGGGTCAGGTCAGGTCGGGTCAGGTCGGGTCAGGTCAGGTCAGGGTCAGGTCGGGTCAGGTCGGGTCAGGTTCAGGTCGGGTCAGGTCGGGTCAGGTCAGGTCGGGTCAGGTCGGGTCAGGTCAGGTCGAGTCGGTCAGGTCGGGTCAGGTCAGGTCAGGTCAGGTCGGGTCAGGTCGGGTCAGGTTCAGGTCGAGGTCAGGTCAGGTCAGGTCCAGGTCAGGTCTGCCAGGTCAGGTCGGGTCAGGTTCAGGTCAGGTCAGGTCGGGTCAGGTCTGGTCAGGTCAGGTCGGGTCAGGTCAGGTCGGGTCAGGTCGGGTCAGGTTCGGGTCAGGTCAGGTCTGGGTCAGGTCCAGGTCTGGTCCAGGTCTGGTCCAGGTCAGGTCGGTCAGGTCAGGTCAGGTCTGGGGTCAGGTCAGGTCGGGTCAGGGTCAGGTCGGGTCAGGTCAGGTCTGGGTCAGGTTCAGGTCGGCGGGTCAGGTCAGGTTCGGGTCAGGTCCAGGTCAGGTCCAGGTCCGGGTCAGGTCCGGGTCAGGTCAGGTTCAGGTCAGGTCCAGGTCGGGTCAGGTCCAGGTCTGGTCAGGTCTAGGTCGTTGAGGTCAGGTCCAGGTCCGGGTCAGGTCCAGGTCTGGGTCAGGTCAGGTCTGGGTCAGGTCGGGTCGGGTCAGGTCGGCCAGGTTCGGTCAGGTCAGGTCTAGGTCAGGTCAGGTCTGAGGTCAGGTCCGGTCAGGTCGGCCAGTCTAGGTCAGGTCCGGGTTCAGGTCGGCCAGGTCAGGTCAGGTTGTGTCAGGTCGGGTCTAGGTCAGGTCTGGGTCAGGTCAGGTCGGGTCAGGTCGGGTCAGGTCAGGTCGGGTCAGGTCAGGTCGGGTCAGGTCGGGTCAGGTCGGGTCAGGTCCGGGTCAGGTCAGGTCAGGTCGGGTCAGGTCGGGTCAGGTCTAGGTCCGGTCGGGTCAGGTCAGGTCAGGTCAGGTCGGGTCAGGTCAGGTCGGGTCAGGTCGGGTCAGGTCAGGTCGGGTCAGGTCAGGTCGGGTCAGGTCGGGTCAGGTCCAGGTCGGGTCAGGTCGGGTCAGGTCAGGTCGGTCAGGTCGGGTCCAGGTCCAGGTCCGGGTCAGGGGGATCAGGTCAGGTCGGGTCAGGTCGGGTCAGGTCGAGGTCAGAGTCAGGTCCGGGTCAGGTCGGGTCAGGTCAGGTCGGGTCAGGTCAGGTCCGGGTCAGGTCAGGTCGGGTCAGGTCGGTCAGGTCAGGTCGGGTCAGGTCCAGGTCGGGTCAGGTCAGGTCGGGTCAGGTCGGAGTCGGGTCAGGTCCAGGTCAGGAGTCCGGGTCAGGTCCGGTCAGGTCGGGTCAGGTCTGGGTCAGGTCGGGTCAGGTCAGGTCCAGGTCGGGTCAGGTCAGGTCGGTCAGGTCAGGTCTGGGTCAGGTCGGGTCAGGTCCAGGTCCGGGTCAGGTCCGGGTCAGGTCCAGGTCCGGGTCAGGTCCGGGTCAGGTCCAGGTCTGGGTCAGGTCCGGGTCAGGTCAGGTCCAGGTCCGGGTCAGGTCCAGGTCAGGTCCAGGTCCGGGTCAGGTCAGGTCGGGTCAGGTCAGGTCGGGTCAGGTCGGGTCAGGTCAGGTCAGGTCAGGTCCAGGTCAGGTCAGGTCGGGTCAGGTCAGGTCGGGTCAGGTCGGGTCAGGTCAGGTCCGGGTCAGGTCAGGTCGGGTCAGGTCAGGTCGGGTCAGGTCGGGTCAGGTCCAGGTCTGGGTCAGGTCCGGGTCAGGTCAGGTCCAGGTCCGGGTCAGGTCCAGGTCCGGGTCAGGTCAGGTCTGGGTCAGGTCCGGGTCAGGTCAGGTCGGGTCAGGTCGGGTCAGGTCGGGTCAGGTCAGGTCCGGGTCAGGTCGGGTCAGGTCAGGTCGGGTCAGGTCCGGGTCAGGTCCAGGTCCGGGTCAGGTCCGGGTCAGGTCAGGTCCAGGTCCGGGTCAGGTACAGGTCCGGGTCAGGTCCAGGTCCGGGTCAGGTCCAGGTCAGGGTCAGGTCCGGGTCAGGTCAGGTCAGGTCAGGTCGGGTCAGGTCAGGTCAGGTCAGGTCAGGTCCAGGTCCGGGTCAGGTCCAGGTCCGGGTCAGGTCCGGGTCAGGTCCAGGTCCGGGTCAGGTCCGGGTCAGGTCCAGGTCCGGGTCAGGTCCGGGTCAGGTCCAGGTCCGGGTCAGGTCCAGGTCCGGGTCAGGTCCGGGTCAGGTCCAGGTCCGGGTCAGGTCCAGGTTGATGTTTGAAGTGTTCAGAGTGTTATTAATGCTGTCGTCATAGTTTTAAACCAATCAGTCGCCGTTTGTGAAGAAAAATGTTGAAAGTTACAGGAAGTAAACCATTGACGTCACTGGGAGAGACAGAGGTTCTGTAGAATTTACACAAAAGAAACTTTGTCAAATAAAGAATGAGTGACATTAGATGTGTTTTTGCCCGATGTGTGACGTCATCATTTACAACCAGGAAGTGAAATGAGTGTTTGTGACTTCAGAGGGATTCACTGTGAATGAAGTCGATGGGACGAACAACATTGAACAGGATTAAAAGACAAAAAGTCAAATTTACTTCATATTTGTGTCCTTTAAATGAAACTACAGTAACTCATGTAGTACTGTAGTAGTACTGCAGTAGTACTGTAGTAGTACTGTAGTACTGTAGTACTGTAATAGTACTGTAGTACTGTAGTAGTACTGTAGTACTGTAGTACTGTAGTAGTACTGTAGTACTGTAGTAGTACTGTAGTACTGTAGTAGTACTGTAGTACTGTAATAGTACTGTAGTGCTGTGGTGGTGCTGTGGTGCTGTGGTGGTGCTGTGGTAGTGCTGTGGTGCTGTGGTCAATTGCTGTGGTGCTGTAGTAGTGCTGTGGTGCTGCAGTAGTGCTGTAGTGGTGCTGTAGCTGCTGTAGTAGTGCTGTGGTGCTGTAGTAGTGCTGTGGTGCTGTAGTAGTACTGTGGTGCTGTAGTGGTGCTGCTGTAGTGGTGCTGTGAGTAGTGCTGTAGTGGTGCTGTGGTGCTGTGAGTAGTGCTGTGGTGGTGCTGTGAGTGGTGCTGTGGTGGTGCTGTGGTGCTGTGAGTGAGTGCTGTGGTGCTGTGGTAGTGCTGTGGTGCTGTGTGACCAGTGCTGTGGTGCTGTGAGTGGTGCTGTGGTGCTGTGGTGGTGCTGTGGTGGTGCTGTAGTGCTGTGAGTGGTGCTGTGGTGCTGTGTGAAGTGAGTGCTGTGGTGCTGTAGTGGTGCTGTAGTAGTACTGTAGTACTGTAGTAGTACTGTAGTACTGTAGTAGTACTGTAGTACTGTAGTAGTACTGTAGTACTGTAGTAGTACTGTAGTAGTACTGTAGTAGTACTGTAGTAGTACTGTAGTACTGTAGTAGTACTGTAGTAGTACTGTAGTAGTACTGTAGTTTAGTTCGAAATTTGGCCGATAGCCTTAGTCGCCTAAAGTGACGCTCTAAATATGAGTCCCGGGTGCAGAGTCTCTTCTCTGTCCTAAGCTCTCGCTCTCGCTGTCACAGATCAAGTGTTCAGAGTCAAATAGAGACTGTGCGTGTCCCTCGTGTAAATAACGCCAATAAGTCAGATCCAAATACAGATAATTTAGGTGTCAGACCAAATAACTTAATACAAATAATCCCTACACATGATACAAATAAACTAATAAATAAGCATGTAAAATGTGGATTGCTAAACATTAGGTCAATTTCCTCCAAATCACTTTTAGTTAATGAATTAATTAACGATTATAATATTGATCTTTTAGCTTTAACTGAAACTTGGCTTCAACAAGATGATTATGTCAGATTAAATGAGGCCCCACAGAGTCATGTTAACTTTCAAGCTGCCAGGAGCTCAGGCCGGGGAGGTGGGGTGGCAGTAATTTCACATTCTAGTTTACTCCTGAGTCCTAAAATTAACAAAATTAATAATGAGTCTTCCTCATTTGAAAGCCTTATCCTATCAATCACCTGCCCAAACTGGAAAAACCAAAAAGCTGTTCTGTTCATAATAATCTATCGACCTCCCGGTCCTTACTCGCTGTTCTTAACAGAGTTCTTTGACTTCCTATCAAATTTAGTATTAGACTGGGAAAATATTGTGGTGGTTGGGGATTTCAACATTCATGTGAATGAAAATAATTGCCTCAGTAATGCCTTTAGTGCTTTATTAGATAGCATTGGTTTCACTCAAAATGTAAATGAACCAACCCACAGTCACCAGCACACTCTGGACCTGGTTCTAACTTATGGAATAGAGATTAGTGACCTAAATGTCTTCCCCCAAAACCCAATAATGTCAGATCACTTCCTAATTACCTTTCAGTTTATTCTTAAGGACTATCCAGCTCCTCAGACTAAAACTATAATGAAAAGGACAATATCTGAAAAATCTATTTTAAAGTTCAGAGAAATAATAGAACCAATATTTAATATTACGTCATGTGATCCTGTCGTTAACAGCGCCAGTCCCAGTGCTATTGATAACTCTGTTGACTCAATGGTCAACTCTCTAAAATCTGCTCTTGATGTTGCAGCTCCACTTAAACAGAAAGTAATCAGGCCAAAAGCGAGCCTCCCCTGGTACAATGAAGAACTACGTTCTCACAAACAAAGGGTAAGAAAACTAAAGAGATCCTTACGCCGCTCCACACAGAAGAATCCTAAAAGAATGGAAAACTTGCCTTCTGTCTTATAAGCAGGCTCTGCGTAAGGCTCAAACCAGATATTATTCAAATTTAATAGAAGTAAATAAAAATAACTCTAGATTTCTCTTCAGCACTGTAGCCAGGCTGACAAACTGTCACAGCGCAGTAGAACCCTCAATACCAGTTACTCTAAGCTGCAATGACTTTCTTTTATTCTTTAGCAGCAAAATCACAACTATTAGAGATAAACTAAATGCAATTACTCCCACTATCAGTACTGAGCAAGCCCAGACTGCAAAGCTAGTGTCCCATACAAATCCTTCAGTAATACTAGATGGTTCACTGCTGTTGATCAGGCAGAGATAACTTCAGTCATTCTGTCCTCCAAAACATCAACTTGTATTTTAGACCCAATCCCAAGTAGACTCCTCAAAGAAATTCTCCCCCTAATTATAAATCCCATTCTTAATATAATAAATACTTCACTAAAGCGGTTATGTCCCTCAGTCCTTCAAATATGCAGTGATTAAACCACTTTTGAAAAAGCCTAATCTAGACCCAGACATACTGGCAAACTATAGACCTATTTCTAATCTGCCCTTTGTCTCTAAAATCCTTGAAAGAATTGTGATTAAACAGCTTTGTCGCCACCTGCAGGACAATCATTTATTTGAAGTTTTTCAGTCAGGGTTCCGTGCGTACCACAGACTGAAACTGCACTAGTTAAAGTCACAAATGATCTGTTATTAGCTGCTGATGATGGACAGGTCTCAATCCTGGTTCTGTTGGACCTCAGCGTTTGATACCATCGACCACAACATTCTACTGCAGAGGTTAGAATGTGATATAGGTGTCAGTGGAACCGCCCTTAGCTGGTTTAAATCCTATCTATCTGATAGGTACCAGTTTGTTAATGTAAACCAGAGATCTTCCCCATGTTCTAAAGTAACCCACGGTGTGCCGCAGGGTTCAGTACTCGGTCCAGTTCTGTTCACACTTTATATGCTGCCCTTAGGTCTGATCATCAGAAAGCATGGCATTAACTTCCACTGCTCTGCAGATGACACTCAGCTGTATTTATCAATGAAACCTGATCAGACCCATCAAGTAGACAGACTTAGTGCCTGCGTGAAAGACATAAAAACTTGGATGACTCTTAATTATCTGCTCCTTAACCCTGAAAAAACCGAGGTCATTCTGCTGGGCCCTAAGCACCTGCGAGACTCTTTATCTGACCAGATAGTTTCTCTGGACAATATCACTGTAGCCCCCAGCTCTACTGTAAGAAACCTTGGGGTCCTATTTGACCAAGATCTCTCGTTCAAAGCTCATATAAATCAAGCCTGTAAAACAGCCGACTTTCATTTGCGTAACATCAGCCAAAATTAGAAAAATCCTGCCCAGAGATGATGCCGAAAAACTCATCCATGCATTTGTCACATCCAGATTAGACTATTGTAACGCTCTGCTTATAGCGTGTCCTAAAAGCTCTAGAAGAAGCTTTAACTGGTTCAAAATGCAGCAGCAAGATTATTAACAGGTACTAGAAGAAGAGATCATATTTCACCAGTGTTAGAGTCTCTTCACTGGCTTCCTGTTGAGTTTAGAATCAAATTTAAAATCCTCCTCCTGACTTATAAAGCTTTAAACAATATGGCCCCATCGACCTCAAAGATGCAATAGTAGCGTACCATCCAAACAGAGCTCTTCGTTCTCAAAATGCTGGACTATTGTTAGTCCCAGAGTCTCTAAAAGCACAGTAGGAGGTCGAGCATTTAGCTACCAAGCTCCTGTGTTATGGAACCAGCTCCCTGTTCATGTAAAAGAGGCCGACACAGTCTCTACATTTAAGACCAGGCTCAAAACGTTCCTCTTTGAAATAGCTTATGGTCAGGCCAGTTAGGAACAGAAATAAAAACCTACAGTTTTAGCTCCTCTGCCCTTGGAGCGACTCTGCTGGAGAAGTATGGAGCTGAACACTGTCCTCTGGTTCTTCTACTTTACCTATCAACAATATTTAATATTACTTCAACTGTAGTCTGTTCATTGCTGTTCACATGTTTCTCTTTCTCTCCACTTCCCCCGGGGAGTGGAGACTGTTTCAGGCGCTGCGGTGGCTGCTCCAGTGACGACCCCCCCACCCCCACCTGTCTGGACGATCTATGCGCCACCCGCCTGGACAGCTGGATTAGCCACACCTCGTCTGCCTGGACGAACTCCTTCTACTTTAGATGAACTGTTCCTCATCTCCTGCTGGAGGATCTCTCTACACTGGTGGACTGCTCCTCGTCCTCCTGGAGGATCTCTCTACACTGGTGGACTGCTCCTCGTCCTCCTGGAGGATCTCTCTACACTGGTGGACTGCTCCTCGTCCTCCTGGATGAACTCTTTAAAGCCTCCTCCCTCTTGAGTGGTTCTGGTTCAGTCCAAGTGGATGTCAGTCCTAGTTCAGCTGCAGCCTGTCCGTCCGTGGGAGTAGGATCTCTCCTTCACTGTGGTTCTCCCCGAGGTTTCTACTTTTTCCCATGGGGTTTTTTGTAGTTTTTCCTCGCCGCGAAGGAGGGTCAAAGGACAGGGGCATTCTGGGACAGTTATCTGAACTGCTTTTACCTGTGGCCCATCGAGGCAACTGTTGTTGTGATTTTGGGCGTTAGAAAAATAAATTGATTTGATTTGATTTGATTAGTAGTACTGTAATAGTACTGTAGTACTGTAGTAGTACTGTAGTACTGTAGTAGTACTGTAGTACTGTAGTAGTACTGTAGTAGTACTGTAGTAGTACTGTAGTAGTACTGTAGTACTGTAGTAGTACTGTAGTAGTACTGTAGTAGTACTGTAGTAGTACTGTAATAGTACTGTAGTACTGTAGTAGTACTGTAGTACTGTAGTAGTACTGTAGTAGTACTGTAGTAGTACTGTAGTACTGTAGTAGTACTGTAGTAGTACTGTAGTAGTACTGTAGTACTGTAGTAGTACTGTAGTAGTACTGTAGTAGTACAGTAGTAGTACTGTAGTACTGTAGTAGTACTGTAGTACTGTAGTAGTACTGTAGTAGTACTGTAGTAGTACAGTAGTAGTACTGTAGTACTGTAGTAGTACTGTAGTACTGTAGTACTGTAGTACTTCAGATACTCTTGCCGAGGATGAGGACGCTCATTATGAAGACCATGATGAAGAAGATCCACATCAGAGCCCGGTCCAGGACTTTGGCCACTTTCCTCCAGTCTCCGATCAGCGCCTGAGCCACTCTCTGCTCCTGGAACGAGGCGGCGATGGAGGTCACGTCGCCGCGGAGACCACGCCAGGCCGCGTTGCCATGGAGACCGCCACGCGTCGCGTCACCATGGAGACCAAGACGGCGGCGGCAGCAGCAGCAGCTCACGTCGCTCTGAGCTTTCTCCGTTTGCGTTCCATCCCTGGAATCTGTCCCACACCCTCCTGCAGCGCCCCCTGCAGCGCCCCCTGCAGCGCCCCCTGCAGCGCCCCCTGCAGCGCCCCCTGCAGCGCCCCCTGCAGCGCCCCCTGCAGGCCACGCTCTCACTCCGCCCTGGGTTTGGTTTGTCTCAGGTTCAACGTTCCTCGTCAGACGGACAAACGGCTCACGACGGCCGCTCTCCACTTTGGCCTCCAAGTCCTCTCCACCGTCTCCAAGGTCCTCGCCGTCTTTTTGTCTCTCTGTGGATCGCTCCACGGTGTCCTCGCCGTCCTCGCCGTCCTCGCCGTCCTCGCCGTCCTCTGCTCCACAAACGTCTGCTTGGGCGTCTTCTCTCGTCCGTCCGTTTGGTCCTCCCTCCTTCTCGGGATTCGATCGTTCCGTTTGGTCACACTTTGAGATTCTCTGCTCCTGAAACGCTGACGGCCAAAGCTCGTTCTCGCCGTCCCGTCCCACTGGGCCGCCGTCCCGTCCCCCTGGGCCGCCGTCCCGTCCCCCTGGGCCGCCGTCCCGTCCCACTGGGCCGCCGTCCCGTCCCCCTGGGCCGCCGTCCCGTCCCCCTGGGCCGCCGTCCCGTCCCACTGGGCCGCCGTTCTGTCTGTGGGTCTGGAGTTCTGGGAGGGTTGGCGGTCTGGGGGCGGTGTTGGTCCGGGTCAGGTTCTGCACTCGCCGGGCGCTGATCCGGTCCATCGGTTCCGGAGGTTCGATGGTCACTGAAACTTTGTCGTCGGCTGAAGTGAAACCTGCAGCGCCCCCTGCTGCCTGTTTGAGAGAGACCTGGGTCAGTCCTGGTCTGGTCCTGGTCCTGGTCCTGGTCCTGGTCCTGGTCCTGGTCCTGGTCCTGGTCCTGGTCCTGGTCCTGGTCCTGGCCCTGGCCCTGGTCTGGTCCTGGTCCTGGTCCTGGTCCTGGCTCTGGTCCTGGTTCTGGTTCTGGTCCTGGTCCTCACCTGGCTCTCCTCTGGTCCTGGTCCTGGTCCTGGTCCTGGTCCTGGTCCTGGCTCTGGTCCTGGTTCTGGTTCTGGTCCTGGTCCTGGTCCTGGTCCTGGTCTGGTCCTGGTCCTGGTCCTGGTCCTCACCTGGCTCTCCTCTGGTCCTGGTCTGGTCCTGGTCCTGGTCCTCACCTGGCTCTCCTCTGGTCCTGGTCTGGTCCTGGTCCTGGTCCTCACCTGGCTTTCCTCTGGTCCTGGTCCTGGTCCTGGTCCTGGTTCTGGCTCTGGTCCTGGCTCTGGTCCTGGTCCTGGTCCTGGTCCTCACCTGGCTCTCCTCTGGTCCTGGTCCTGGTCCTGGTCCTAGTTCTGGCTCTGGTCCTGGCTCTGGTCCTGGCTCTGGTCCTGGTCCTCACCTGGCTTTCCTCTGGTCCTGGTCCTGGTTCTGGTCCGTCTCTGGTGCAGGTCTCCCCGAGCTCGTAGACCAGACAGACCCGGTTGAGGTGGTTCAGGACCAGGACCCGGACCCATCCTGGGACGGGCCGGGCCTCAGGTCCACAGTGATGGAGGTTCATGATGAAGATGGTCAGAGCCGTGGACGCCGTCACCATCGTCATCGTCGCTATGTAGTACTTCCCTGGAGCAAGAGACCGGGTCAGAACCGGGTGTGGACCGGGTCTGGACCAGGTCAGAACCGGGCCTGGACCGGGTCTGGACCAGGTCAGAACCGGGCCTGGACCGTGTCTGGACCAGGTCAGAACCGGGCCTGGACCGGGCCTGAACCGGGTCAGGACTGGGTCAGAACCGGGTCAGGACTGGGTCAGAACCGGGTCAGGACTGGGTCTGGACCGGGTCTGGACTGGGTCAGGACTGGGTCTGGACCGGGTCAGGACCGGTCCTGAACATCTGATTTAAACTCTTTAAAAACAGTTGAATTAAACAGAAATTATTTTGTCGTTTTAGACCCGGGGGTCAGACCTGGGTCAGACCTGGGTCAGACCCAGGTCTGACCCAGGTCTGACCCAGGTCAGACCTGGGTCTATCCTGGGTCTATCCCGGGTCTACCCCGGGTCAGACCTGGGTCTATCCCGGGTCTACCCCGGGTCAGACCTGGGTCTGTCCCAGGTCTATCCTGGGTCTATCCCGGGTCTACCCCGGGTCAGACCTGGGTCTACCCCAGGTCTATCCTGGGTCTATCCCGGGTCAGACCTGGGTCTATCCTGGGTCTATCCCGGGTCTGTCCCGGGTCTGTCCCGGGTCTGTCCCGGGTCTATCCCCCGGGTCTACCCCTGTCCCACTCACCGATCAGGGGCACGCTCTCGGAGGGCGGCATGCTCTCGGCGACCAGCAGCTGGAACACGGTGAGGGCGAGCAGGACGGTGACGCCCAGGGACACCTTCTCTCCGCTCTCGGCCGGGAGGTAGAACCCGAGCGGAGCCAGGAAGGAGATCATCATACAGGGCAGGAGGAGGTTAAAGATGTAGAAGGAGGCGCGGCGCTTGAGCTGCAGCGTGAACGTGATGTCGGGGTACGGGTCCGAGCAGCACCCGTACAGGATCACGTTCTTCTTAGCAGGCATCCCGAGGACCTGAGGGACGAGACGGGTCAGAACCGGGACCAGAGGGACGAGACGGGTCAGAACCGGGACCAGAGGGACGAGACGGGTCAGAACCAGGACCTGAGGGACGAGACGGGTCAGAACCAGGACCTGAGGGACGAGACGGGTCAGAACCGGGACCAGAGGGACGAGACCAGGACCTGAGGGACGAGACGGGTCAGAACCAGGACCAGAGGGATGAGACGGGTCAGAACCGGGACCAGAGGGACGAGACGGGTCAGAACCGGGACCAGAGGGACGAGACGGGTCAGAACCGGGACCTGAACCAGGACCTGAGGGACGAGACGGGTCAGAACCAGGACCAGAACCAGGACCTGAGGGGCGAGACGGGTCAGAACCGGGACCAGAGGGACGAGACGGGTCAGAACCGGGACCTGAACCAGGACCAGAGGGACGAGACGGGTCAGAACCGGGACCAGAGGGACGAGACGGGTCAGAACCGGGACCAGAGGGACGAGACCAGGACCTGAGGGACGAGACCAGGACCTGAGGGGCTAGACGGGTCAGAACCAGGACCTGAGGGACGAGACGGGTCTAAGACGGGTCTAAACCAGGACCTGAGGGGCGAGACGGGTCAGAACCGGGACCTGAACCAGGACCTGAACAAGGACATGAGGGACGAGACGGGTCAGAACCGGGACCAGAGGGACGAGACGGGTCTGACCCGGGTCTAAACCAGGACCTGAGGGACGAGACGGGTCAGAACCGGGACCAGAGGGACGAGAACCTGCACCTGAGGGACCAGACGGGTCAGAACCGGGACCAGAGGGACGAGACGGGTCAGAACCAGGACCAGAGGGACGAGAACAAGGACCTGAGGGACGAGACGGGTCAGAACCGGGACCAGAGGGACGAGAACAAGGACCTGAGGGGCGAGACGGGTCAGAACCGGGACCAGAGGGACAAGACGGGTCAGAACCGGGACCTGAACCAGGACCTGAGGGACGAGACGGGTCAGAACCAGGACCAGAACCAGGACCTGAGGGGCGAGACGGGTCAGAACCGGGACCAGAGGGACGAGACGGGTCAGAACCGGGACCTGAACCAGGACCAGAGGGACGAGACGGGTCAGAACCGGGACCAGAGGGACGAGACGGGTCAGAACCGGGACCAGAGGGACGAGACCAGGACCTGAGGGACGAGACCAGGACCTGAGGGGCGAGACGGGTCAGAACCAGGACCTGAGGGACGAGACGGGTCAGAACCGGGACCAGAGGGACGAGAACAAGGACCTGAGGGGCGAGACGGGTCAGAACCGGGACCAGAGGGACGAGACGGGTCTAAGACGGGTCTAAACCAGGACCTGAGGGGCGAGACGGGTCAGAACCGGGACCTGAACCAGGACCTGAACAAGGACATGAGGGACGAGACGGGTCAGAACCGGGACCAGAGGGACGAGACGGGTCTGAGACGGGTCTAAACCAGGACCTGAGGGGCGAGACGGGTCAGAACCGGGACCAGAGGGACGAGAACAAGGACCTGAGGGGCGAGACGGGTCAGAACCGGGACCAGAGGGACGAGAACAAGGACCTGAGGGGCGAGACGGGTCAGAACCGGGACCAGAGGGACGAGACCCAGGACCTGAGGGACGAGACGGGTCAGAACCGGGACCAGAGGGACGAGACCAGGACCTGAGGGACGAGACCAGGACCTGAGGGACGAGACGGGTCAGAACCAGGACCTGAGGGATGAGACGGGTCAGAACCGGGACCAGAGGGACGAGAACAAGGACCAGAGGGGCGAGACGGGTCAGAACCGGGACCAGAGGGACGAGACGGGTCTAAGACGGGTCTAAACCAGGACCTGAGGGGCGAGACGGGTCAGAACCGGGACCTGAACCAGGACCTGAACAAGGACATGTGGGACGAGACGGGTCAGAACCGGGACCAGAGGGACGAGACGGGTCTGAGACGGGTCTAAACCAGGACCTGAGGGGCGAGACGGGTCAGAACCGGGACCAGAGGGACGAGAACAAGGACCTGAGGGGCGAGACGGGTCAGAACCGGGACCAGAGGGACGAGAACAAGGACCTGAGGGGCGAGACGGGTCAGAACCGGGACCAGAGGGACGAGACGGGTCAGAACCGGGACCTGAACCAGGACCAGAGGGACGAGAACCAGGACCTGAACCGGGACCAGAGGGACGAGACGGGTCTGAACAAGGACATGAGGGACGAGACGGGTCTGAGACAAGGACCTGAGGGACGAGAACCAGGACCTGAGGGACGAGACGGGTCAGAACCAGGACCAGAACAAGGACCTGAGGGGCGAGGCGAGGTCAGAACCGGGACCTGAGGGATGAGACGGGTCAGAACCAGGACCTGAGGGACGAGACGGGTCTGGGACAAGGACCTGAGGGACGAGACGGGTCAGAACCGGGACCTGAGGGACGAGACGGGTCAGAACCAGGACCTGAGGGACGAGACGGGTCAGAACCAGGACCAGAGGGACGAGACGGGTCAGAACAAGGACCTGAGGGACGAGACGGGTCAGAACCGGGACCTGAGGGACGAGACGGATCTGAACCAGGACCTGAGGGACGAGACGGGTCAGAACCGGGACCAGAGGGACGAGACGGGTCTCGGACAAGACCTGAGGGACGAGACTGGTCAGAACCAGGACCTGAGGGACGAGACGGGTCAGAACCGGGACCAGAGGGACGAGACGGGTCTCGGACAAGACCTGAGGGACGAGACTGGTCAGAACCAGGACCTGAGGGACGAGACGGGTCAGAACCAGGACCAGAAGGACGAGACGGGTCTGGGACAAGACCTGAGGGACGAGACTGGTCAGAACCAGGACCTGAGGGACGAGACGGGTCAGAACCAGGACCAGAGGGACGAGACGGGTCTCGGACAAGACCTGAGGGACGAGACTGGTCAGAACCAGGACCTGAGGGACGAGACGGGTCAGAACCAGGACCAGAGGGACGAGACGGGTCTGGGACAAGACCTGAGGGACGAGACGGGTCAGAACCAGGACCTGAGGGACGAGACGGGTCAGAACCGGGACCAGAGGGACGAGACGGGTCAGAACCAGGACCTGAACCAGGACCAGAGGGACGAGAACCAGGACCTGAACCGGGACCAGAGGGACGAGACGGGTCTGAACAAGGACATGAGGGACGAGACGGGTCTGAGACAAGGACCTGAGGGACGAGAACCAGGACCTGAGGGACGAGACGGGTCAGAACCAGGACCTGAACCAGGACCTGAGGGACGAGACGGGTCAGAACCGGGACCTGAGGGACGAGACGGGTCAGAACCAGGACCAGAGGGACGAGACGGGTCTGGGACAAGACCTGAGGGACGAGACGGGTCAGAACCGGGACCTGAGGGACGAGACGGGTCAGAACCAGGACCAGAGGGACGAGACGGGTCAGAACAAGGACCTGAGGGACGAGACGGGTCAGAACCGGGACCTGAGGGACGAGACGGGTCAGAACCAGGACCTGAGGGACGAGACGGGTCAGAACCGGGACCAGAGGGACGAGACGGGTCTGAGACAAGGACCTGAGGGACGAGACGGGTCAGAACCAGGACCTGAGGGACGAGACGGGTCAGAACCGGGACCAGAAGGACGAGACGGGTCTGGGACAAGACCTGAGGGACGAGACTGGTCAGAACCAGGACCTGAGGGACGAGACGGGTCAGAACCGGGACCAGAGGGACGAGACGGGTCTCGGACAAGACCTGAGGGACGAGACTGGTCAGAACCAGGACCTGAGGGACGAGACGGGTCAGAACCGGGACCAGAAGGACGAGACGGGTCTGGGACAAGACCTGAGGGACGAGACTGGTCAGAACCAGGACCTGAGGGACGAGACGGGTCAGAACCAGGACCAGAGGGACGAGACGGGTCTCGGACAAGACCTGAGGGACGAGACTGGTCAGAACCAGGACCTGAGGGACGAGACGGGTCAGAACCGGGACCAGAAGGACGAGACGGGTCTGGGACAAGACCTGAGGGACGAGACTGGTCAGAACCAGGACCTGAGGGACGAGACGGGTCAGAACCGGGACCAGAAGGACGAGACGGGTCTGGGACAAGACCTGAGGGACGAGACTGGTCAGAACCAGGACCTGAGGGACGAGACGGGTCAGAACCGGGACCAGAGGGACGAGACGGGTCTCGGACAAGACCTGAGGGGCGGGTCACCTGCCCTCACCTGTCACCTGTCACCCGCCCTCCCCTGTCACCCGCCCTCACCTGTCACCTGTCACCCGCCCTCCCCTGCCGCCCGCCCTCACCTGTCACCTGTCACCCTCACCTGTCACCTGTCACCTGCCGCCCGCCCTCACCTGTCACCTGTCACCCGCCCTCACCTGCCGCCCACCCTCACCTGTCACCCGCCCTCACCTGTCACCCGCCCTCACCTGTCACCCGCCCTCACCTGTCACCTGTCACCCGCCCTCACCTGTCACCCGCCCTCACCTGTCACCTGTCACCCGCCCTCCCCTGTCACCTGTCACCCGCCGCCCGCCCTCACCTGCCGCCCACCCTCACCTGTCACCCGCCCTCACCTGTCACCCGCCCTCACCTGTCACCCTCAACTGTCACCCGCCCTCACCTGTCACCAGTCACCCGCCCTCACCTGCCGCCCGCCCTCACCTGTCACCCGCCCTCACCTGCCGCCCGCCCTCACCTGTCACCCGCCCTCACCTGCCGCCCACCCTCACCTGTCACCTGTCACCTGTCAACCGCCCTCACCTGTCACCTGCCGCCCGCCCTCACCTGTCACCTGCCCTCACCTGTCACCCGCCCTCACCTGTCACCTGTCTCCTGTCCCCTGCCGCCCGCCCTCACCTGTCACCTGTCACCTGTCACCCGCCCTCACCTGTCACCTGCCGCCCGCCCTCACCTGTCACCTGTCACCCGCCCTCCCCTGTCACCTGCCGCCCGCCCTCACCTGTCACCCGCCCTCACCTGCCGCCCGCCCTCACCTGTCACCCGCCCTCACCTGCCGCCCACCCTCACCTGTCACCTGTCACCTGTCAACCGCCCTCACCTGTCACCTGCCGCCCGCCCTCACCTGTCACCTGCCCTCACCTGTCACCTGCCCTCACCTGTCACCTGTCACCCGCCCTCCCCTGCCGCCCGCCCTCACCTGTCACCTGTCACCTGTCACCCGCCCATCCCTGTCACCTGCCGCCCGCCCTCACCTGTCACCTGTCACCCGCCCTCCCCTGTCACCTGCCGCCCGCCCTCCCCTGTCACCTGCCGCCCGCCCTCCCCTGTCACCTGCCGCCCGCCCTTCCCTGTCTCCAGCCGCCCGCCCTCACCTTTCACCTGCCCTCCCCTGCCGCCCGCCCTCACCTGTCACCCGTCGCCCGCCCTCACCTGTCACTCCACGTTGGGCACCAGGTCTGCGAGGTCGGCCGTGTCCAGCTGGATGTTCAGGTCCATCTGGACACGCCCGCCCTCCCCTGTAACCTGTCACCCGCCCTCACCTGTCACCCGCCCTCACCTGTCACCCGCCCTCACCTGTCACCCGCCGCCCGCCCTCACCTGCCACTCCACGTTGGGCACCAGGTCTGCGAGGTCGGCCGTGTCCAGCTGGATGTTCAGGTCCATCTGGACACGCCCGCACTCACCTGTCACCTGTCACCTGTCACCTGTCACCTGTCACCTGTCACCTGTCACCTGCTGCCCGCCCTCCCCTGTCACCTGCCGCCCGCACTCACCTGTCACCTGTCACCTGTCACCTGCCGCCCGCCCTCCCCTGTCACCCGCCCTCCCCTGTCACCTGTCACCCGCCGCCCGCCCTCACCTGCCACTCCACGTTGGGCACCAGGTCTGCGAGGTCGGCCGTGTCCAGCTGGATGTTCAGGTCCATCTGGACACGCCCGCCCTCACCTGTCACCTGCCCTCACCTGTCACCTGTCACCTGCTGCCCGCCCTCCCCTGTCACCTGCCGCCCGCCCTCACCTGTCACCCGCCGCCCGCCCTCACCTGCCACTCCACGTTGGGCACCAGGTCTGCGAGGTCGGCCGTGTCCAGCTGGATGTTCAGGTCCATCTGGTTGCCGTTGTGGGTCCAGGAGCCGAAGGTGAGGACGCACTGCTGCAGGTCGAAGGGGAAGAAGGCCACGTCCACCGAGCAGGACGACTTGGTGATGGACGGCTGGTCCCAGGTCACCTGACCGTCGCTGCGCAGCGCCACGTTCGTCTCCATCGAGCTCGAGAACTCGTCGTCGGCGCTGAAGTGTGTCCAGAAAACAGAGACGTGAGAAGAGCCAGCAGGGGGCGCCATTCACACATCTGAGGCGTGGAGCGCGCAAAAGGACGTCAGAGAAGAGACAAAAGGGCAAAGAAAAGCCCTAGAACGAGTCTAAAGGCCAAAAGAAGTGAAAACATGAGTCGAAAGAAACAAAAGTCGGACAAAAAGCGACAAATTCAAATCTAAATGCCACGAAGACACAACAAAAACGTAACTAAAAGTGACAGAACGAAACTAAAGTGAGAGGAAGGAAGTGTCTGGGGAGAGGAGGAGGCGTCTGTGGAGGGGGGAGGTGTCTATGGCGGGTGAGCCCCGGTGGGGGAGGCGGTGAGTTGGGGGGCGGGGGAGGCGGGGGAGGTGGGTGAGTTGGGGGGCGGGGCAGATGGGGGAGGCGGTGAGTCGGGGGCGGGGCAGGCGGGGGAGGTGGTTGAGTCGGGGGCGGGGCAGGCGGGGGAGGTGGGTGAGTCGGGGGGCGGGGCAGGTGGGGGAGGCGGTGAGTCGGGGGGCGGGGCAGGCGGGGGAGGTGGGTGAGTCGGGGGCGGGGCAGGCGGTGAGTCGGGGGCGGGGCAGGCGGTGAGTCGTGGGGCGGGGCAGACGGGGGAGGCGGTGAGTCGGGGGCGGGGCAGGCGGGTGAGTCGGGGGCGGGGCAGGTGGGGGAGGCGGTGAGTCGGGGGGCGGGGGAGGCGGTGAGTCGGGGGCGGGGGAGGCGGGTGAGTCGGGGGCGGGGGAGGCGGGGGGCGGGGTCACCTGTTGTACAGGACGATGTCTGGTTTCCAGACGTAGCGGCTCGGGATCTGGATGGAGTGAAGTCCGTCGTAATCGTCTTTGGACCAAGTCAAGAACGAGTCCATCCAGACCTGACGCACCCAGAGGTACAGGGTCAGGATCTGGTTCCTCTCGTCCTGCGGGGGAGACGAGGGGTGAGGGAGGGGTGAGGGAGGGGTCAGAGAGGTCAGAGGGGTCAGGGAGGGGTCAGAGGGGTCAGAGGGGTGAGGGAGGGGTCAGAGGGGTGAGGGAGGGGTCAGAGGGGTCAGGGAGGGGTCAGAGGGGTCAGGGAGGGGTCAGAGGGGTGAGGGAGGGGTCAGAGAGGGGTCAGAGAGAGGACAGGGAGGGGTCAGAGGGGTGAGGGAGGGGTCAGAGAGAGGACAGGGAGGGGTCAGAGAGGGGTCAGAGGGGTCAGAGGGGGTCAGAGGGGTCAGAGAGAGGACAGGGAGAGGACAGAGGGGTCAGAGAGGGGTCAGGGAGGGGTCAGAGGGGTGAGGGAGGGGTCAGAGAGGGGTCAGAGGGGGGTCAGAGGGGGGTCAGGGAGGGGTCAGAGGGGTCAGGGAGGGGTCAGGGAGAGGACAGGGAGGGGTCAGAGGGGTCAGGGAGGGGTCAGAGGGGTCAGGGAGGGGTCAGAGGGGTCAGGGAGGGGTCAGGGAGGGGTCAGGGAGAGGACAGAGGGGTCAGGGAGGGGTCAGGGAGGGGTCACGGAGGGGTCAGAGGGGTAAGGGAGGGGTCAGAGGGGTAAGGGAGGGGTCAGAGGGGTCAGGGAGGGGTCAGAGGGGTCAGAGGGGTCAGAGGGGTGAGGGAGGGGTCAGAGGGGTCAGAGGGGTGAGGGAGGGGTCAGAGGGGTCAGGGAGGGGTCAGAGGGGTCATGGAGGGGTCAGAGGGAGGACAGAGAGGGGTCAGAGAGAGGTCGGGGGGGTCAGAGGGGTCAACGACACAAGGACAAAAGAAGCAGAAGATCACGTTAAAGTCAACACTGGGAGGCAAAGCCTCTTGTAGAACAGTGGCTGACTGTTATGTATCCTCCACTCCCCTTGGAGCAGACCACGCCCCCTTACACCAGACCACGCCCCCTTACACCAGACCACGCCCCTTACACCAGGGGAGTAGGCATGTGGCTCAGTGGGAGGGGCATGTGGCTCAGTGGGAGGGGCATGTGGCTCAGTGGGAGGGGCATGTGGCTCAGTGGGAGGGGCATGTGGCTCAGTGGGAGGGGCATGTGGCTCGGTGGGAGGGGCATGTGGCTCAGTGGGAGGGGCATGTGGCTCAGTGGGAGGGGCCTCTGTACCATGTCGATGATCTGGGACAGCGTGACCTGCAGAGTGACGTTGATGGCGTGGTCCGTGTCGTCCACGGGACGCAGGGCGCTGGTGTAGTTCACAAACAGGTCCCTGAAGAGCTGCTGGGCGTAGCGCCCCCTGGCGGCCAGACACACTGCAACACACACAGGACACAAGAGTTAGAACTGACAAGAAATAATCCCTGATAAGACTTTGTTGAATGATGGTTTAAACTGTGTTTTCAATGGTACGTCGCCTTTTGATGACATCACAGAGGGACCCAGCTCCACTTCTGTCATTTTACACTTTTATTTTCCCAAAATTCACAAACTGCAACTTGACTGAAGTAAAACTATAATAAATATTATCACATAATTAGAAAAAATGTGAGAACCGTCACATTTTACCATAAACATTTGTTCAGAAACATTTCAGACAAAGTGAGTCTCTCTCTCCAGACAAGGGGCGCTCTGGGACAGAAGGGGGCGCTCTGGGACAGAAGGGGGCGCTCTGGGACAGAAGGGGGCGCTCTGGGACACACAGGGGGCGCTCTGGGACAGACAGGGGGCGCTCTGGGACAGAAGGGGGCGCTCTGGGACAGAAGGGGGCGCTCTGGGACAGAAGGGGGCGCTCTGGGACACACAGGGGGCGCTCTGGGACAGAAGGGCGCTCTGAGACAGAAGAGAGCTCTGGGACACACAGGGGCGCTCTGGGACAGAAGAGAGCTCTGGGACAGAAGGGGAGCTCTGGGACAGAAAGAGGCGCTCTGGGACACACAGGGAGCTCTGGGACACACAGGGGCGCTCTGGGACACACAGGGCTCTGGGACACACAGAGCTCTGGGACAGAAGGGGAGCTCTGGGACACACAGAGGCGCTCTGGGACACACAGGGGCGCTCTGGGACACACAGCGCTCTGGGACACACAGGGGCTCTGGGACAGACAGGGGCGCTCTGGGACAGAAGGGGCGCTCTGGGACAGAAGGCGCTCTGGGACACACAGGGCGCTCTGGGACAGAAGAGGCGCTCGCTCTGGGACAGAAGAGCGCTCTGGGACAGAAAGAGCGCTCGCTCTGGGACACACAGGTCGCTCTGGGACAGAAGGGGGCGCTCTGGGACAGACAGGGGGCGCTCTGGGACACACAGGGGGCGCTCTTGGACAGAAGGGGGCGCTCTGGGACAGAAGGGGGCGCTCTGGGACAGAAGGGGCGCTCTGGGACAGAAGGGGGCGCTCTGGGACAGAAGGGGGCGCTCTGGGACAGAAGGGGGCGCTCTGGGACACACAGGGGGCGCTCTGGGACACACAGGGGGCGCTCTGGGACACTTGAACACTGTTTATTTAAAGTGTTTTCTTCTTGTGGCTCCAGGACACTGTGGGTGACTTTGGTCGTTACAAAGACAGATTGAATGAAGGACATATTTCTAAATCACAACAAAAGCTCATGTTTGGACAGAATTCTGTTGGAAAAATGTCCCTCGATGTCAAAGTGTCAAAGACACATTTCCGTCTCTAGACTAAACACTTGTGAGTCCAGGGGGCGCTGTGGAGCTGACACAGAGACATGTCTGTATAAGGAAGTGTCCTCTGTGTCAGAACGAGAGACGAGAGGGGGGGGGGGGGGCAAAGTCCAAGGACACAAGAGGAGAGGGAGTGAGGAAACAAGGAGGGAGGGAGGGAGGGAGGAAACAAGGAGGGAGGGAGGGAGTGAGGAAACAAGGAAGGAGGGAGGGAGGGAGGGAGGGAGGGAGTGAGTGAGGAAACAAGAGGAGAGGGAGTGAGGAAACAAGGAGGGAGGGAGGGAGGGAGGGAGGAAACAAGGAGCGAGCGAGTTAGGAGCTGAGACAAAGGAGCTAGGAGGAAAGTCCAACTTCCTAACTCCTCTGTCCTAGAAGTTAGGACAGAGGAGTTAGGAACTAGGAGTTAGGAGCTAGGAGTAAGGAAATAGGAGCTAGGAGTTGGGAGTTAGGAGGTAGGAGCTGGGAGGTAGGACTTAGGAGGTAGGAAGTAGGAGTTAGGAGTTAGGAGTTAGGAGATAGGAGTTAGGAGGTAGGAGTTAGGAGATAGGAGGTAGGAGTTAGGAGATAGGAGGTAGGAGTTAGGAGCTAGGAGGTAGGAGGTAGGAGGTAGGAGTTATGAGATAGGAGGTAGGAGTTAGGAGATAGGAGTTAGGAGTTAGGAGGTAGGAGGTAGGAGGTAGGAGGTAGGAGTTAGGAGGTAGGAGGTAGGAGTTAGGAGTTAGGAGGTAGGAGGTAGGAGGTAGGAGTTAGGAGGTAGGAGGTAGGAGGTAGGAGGTAGGAGTCAGGAGTCAGGAGGTAGGAGTTAGGAGTTAGGAGCTAGGAGGTAGGAGGTAGGAGGTAGGAGTCAGGAGTCAGGAGGTAGGAGTTAGGAGTTAGGAGCTAGGAGGTAGGAGGTAGGAGGTAACGGAGGATGGACTAAAAAGGCGCTGGACTTCGTGATGAGACGTTTTTACTGCGAGTGTGAAAAGACAAACATCATCAAGAGCCACTGACACAGACCAGCTGGACCCATCAAGACCGGCTTTAGTCCTGGTTTAGACCAGCTGGACCCATCAAGACCGGGTTTAGTCCTGGTTTAGTTCCAGCCTAAACCCGTCTCAGAGCAGCTGAGTCCTAGTCTGGTCTTGGTCTAGACCTGGTCTGGTCTTGGTCTGGTCCTGGTCTGGTTTTGGTCTGGACTCGGTCTAGACTCGGTCTGGACCTGGTTTGGTCTTGGTCTGGACTCGGTCTGGTCCTGGTCTGGTCCTGGTCTGGTCCTGGTCTGGTCCTGGTCTGGACCTGCTGTTGAGTCCAAACACATTAAAGGAGACGCCTGTGGGACTCAGAAGGACCAGACACAGCTCTGGGACTCGTCGAAAAACTCAAAGTGTTTCAAACCAGATGAAAGTTTGCTGTGAGTTTGTGGTGAGTTTGTGGTGAGTTTGTGGTGAGTTTGTGGTGAGTTTGAGGTGAGTTTGAGGTGAGTTTGTGGTGAGTTTGTGGTGAGTTTGTGGTGAGTTTGAGGTGAGTTTGTGGTGAGTTTGCTGTGAGTTTGTGGTGAGTTTGAGGTGAGTTTGAGGTGAGTTTGTGGTGAGTTTGTGGTGAGTTTGTGGTGAGTTTGAGGTGAGTTTGTGGCGAGTTTGAGGCGAATTTGAGGTGAGTTTGTGGTGAGTTTGTGGTGAGTTTGTGGTGAGTTTGAGGTGAGTATGTGGTGAGTTTGAGGTGAGTTTGAGGTGAGTTTGAGGTGAGTTTGTGGTGAGTTTGTGGTGAGTTTGAGGTGAGTTTGAGGTGAGTTTGAGGTGAGTTTGTGGTGAGTTTGTGGTGAGTTTGTGGTGAGTTTGCGGTGAGTTTGCGGTGAGTTTGCGGTGAGTTTGATGTGAGTTTGCTGTGAGTTTGTGGTGAGTTTGAGGTGAGTTTGAGGTGAGTTTGAGGTGAGTTTGTGGTGAGTTTGCTGTGAGTTTGCGGTGAGTTTGTGGTGAGTTTGAGGTGAGTTTGTGGTGAGTTTGTGGTGAGTTTGTGGTGAGTTTGTGGTGAGTTTGCTGTGAGTTTGCGGTGAGTTTGCGGTGAGTTTGAGGTGAGTTTGTGGTGAGTTTGTGGTGAGTTTGCTGTGAGTTTGCGGTGAGTTTGCGGTGAGTTTGAGGTGAGTTTGAGGTGAGTTTGTGGTGAGTTTGCTGTGAGTTTGCGGTGAGTTTGCGGTGAGTTTGAGGTGAGTTTGTGGTGAGTTTGTGGTGAGTTTGTGGTGAGTTTGTGGTGAGTTTGAGGTGAGTTTGTGGTGAGTTTGTGGTGAGTTTGTGGTGAACTTTGAAAACAGGAGTGCTTCTGGATCACCACCTGATGATGTCACAATGTGGAGACGAAGCGTCATCTCTCGCCTCATTTTCACTGGTTCTGTTGGACCCCAAGATGTGTTTGTTTAAAAGCAACACAAACAAGACAAAATGTGACAAAACAAGAAGTATCATAGAAAAGATTTCAGTGTTTTTGTCAGGTTAATAGTTGGCCCTGCCTAGTGTCACCTGAGGCTAATCTGTGATAGCCTTTGTTCTTCTGTCCTGTTGAGAGCTGTTGCTCCCTCATCACTGCTGATGGCCTCATTAGCATTTGGACCATTGATTTGGACCAGCGGGTTAGGAGTCCAGCGATCAATAGAACAATAGAACAAAGGCTATCAGATTAGCACCACAGATTAGCCTTAGGTGACACTAGGCAGAAAATGAATGAATGAATGAAAAAACAGGCCATTGTCACTTTCAGGTGACACTTGGCAGGGCAAATGATTAATCTGACAAAAACAGGCCACTATCAGGGTCAGGTGACACTAGGCAGGGCAAATGATTAACCAACAAAACAGACCATTATCAGGGTCATGTGACACTAGGCAGGGCAAACGATTCATCTGACAAAAACAGGCCACTATCAGGGTCAGGTGACACTAGGCAGGGCAAACGATTAACCAACAAAAACAGGCCATTATCAGGGTCAGGTGACACTAGGCAGGGCAAACGATTAAACAACAAAAACAGGCTATCAGTGACTCCTCCCTGTGGGCGGGGCTATCACTACTCAGAGCAGCATAAGCCAGAGTTCCCAGAGCAGCTCTCTAGAATCTTCAAACAGTGTCTGCGATGGAACACGCCTGGACCAATGAGGGATCACATCGACACAAAACAAGGAGTATATCAGACTTGATGTGACAAAAACACAACTAGAAGTGACAATTTACAGCTAAAAGAGAAAAGAAAAAAAATGCTAGCAAAACAGAGCTAGCAAAGCACATTAGCATCAGCCGTTTCCTGTTTCTCTGATATTTCCAGCTCATAATCATCCAAATGTGACATGAAGAGGGTCAAACGTAGAGTCTTTAAAGGAAATAAAAGCAGAAAAAAACAAACAGGAAGTAGTTTCCTGTCGACTGTAGCTTTAGTTGTTGTTATTTTTGTTACGTTTTTGTCTCTTTCAGTTCTTGTTGCTTTTAGTCACATTTTTCACTTTAAGTCGCGTTATTATCCTTTTCATTCCAGTTATTGTCGCTTTTTAATGTGTGTAAGTCACTGTTCTGTCAAGTTTTTGTCATTTTTAGTTTATTTATTTGCATTTTTGTCTTTTCAGTCATGTTTTTGTCGCTTTGAGTTGTGGTTTTTTGTGTCTTTAATGATGTTTTTGACAGCATTTTTGTCAGTTTTAGTTGCGTTTTAGTCGTGTTTCTGTCACGTTTGTCTCACAGACACAAACGTGGAATGACTCAGGATTAAAGGCTCGTCAGGAGGGTCTGTTTGGGTGAAGCTCGTCTGAGCGGCGCTGCTTTCAGTGTTTCTCAAACACGGGACAAAAAGAGGCTCTAAGTGTTTGGACCTGGACTGTGTTTAACATCAGCCCCTGGGACCTGTGTCTGCCCCGTCTGAGCACAGGGGGCGTCTGTGCCCCGTCTGAGCACAGGGGGGCGTCTGTGCCCCGTCTGAGCACAGGGGGCGTCTGTGTGCCCCGTCTGAGCACAGGGGGGCCCCGTGTGCCCCGTCTGAGCACAGGGGGGCGTCTGTGCCCTGTCTGAGCACAGGGGGGCGTGTGTGCCCCGTCTGAGCACAGGGGGGCGTCTGTGCCCCGTCTGAGCACAGGGGGTGTCTGTGCCCCGTCTGAGCACAGGGGGGCGTGTGTGCCCCGTCTGAGCACAGGGGGGCGTCTGTGCCCCGTCTGAGCACAGGGGGGCCCCGTCTGAGCACAGGGGGGCGTCTGTGTGCCCCGTCTGAGCACAGGGGGGCCCCGTGTGCCCCGTCTGAGCACAGGGGGGCCCCGTGTGCCCCGTCTGAGCACAGGGGGGCGTCTGTGTGCCCCGTCTGAGCACAGGGGGGCGTCTGTGTGCCCCGTCTGAGCACAGGGGGCGTCTGTGCCCCGTCTGAGCACAGGGGGGGCCCCGTGTGAACGGGAATAAGCGGTAGAAAATGAATAAATCAATGAATGAATGAATGGAAAAACAGGCCATTATCACTTTCAGGTGACACTAGGCGGGGCAAACAATTAACCTGACAAAAACAGGCCATTATCAGGGTCAGGTGACACTAGGCAGGGCAAACGATTAATCTGACAAAAACAGGCCATTATCAGGGTCAGGTGACACTAGGCAGGGCAAACGATTAATCTGACAAAAACAGGCCATTATCAGGGTCAGGTGACACTAGGCAGGGCAAACGATTAACCTGACAAAAACAGGCCATTATCAGGGTCAGGTGACACTAGGCGGGGCAAACGATTAATCTGACAAAAACAGGCCATTATCACTTTCAGGTGACACTAGGCGGGGCAAACAATTAACCTGACAAAAACAGACCATTATCAGGGTCAGGTGACACTAGGCAGGACAAACGATTAACCTGACAAAAACAGGCCATTATCAGGGTCAGGTGACACTAGGCAGGGCAAACGATTAACCTGACAAAAACAGGCCATTATCAGGGTCAGGTGACACTAGGCAGGGCAAACGATTAACCTGACAAAAACAGGCCATTATCAGGGTCAGGTGACACGTCTGAGCACAGGGGGCGTCTGTGCCCCGTCTGAGCACAGGGGGCGTCTGTGCCCCGTCTGAGCACAGGGGGGCGTCTGTGCCCCGTCTGAGCACAGGGGGGCGTCTGTGCCCCGTCTGAGCACAGGGGGCGTCTGTGCCCCGTCTGAGCACAGGGGGCATCTGTGCCCCGTCTGAGCACAGGGGGGCGTCTCTGTGCCCCGTCTGAGCACAGGGGGGCGTCTGTGTGCCCCGTCTGAGCACAGGGGGCGTCTCTGTTCCCCGTCTGAGCACAGGGGGGCATCTGTGTGCCCCGTCTGAGCACAGGGGGCGTCTCTGTTCCCCGTCTGAGCACAGGGGGGCGTCTCTGTGCCCCGTCTGAGCACAGGGGGGCGTCTGTGCCCCGTCTGAGCACAGGGGGGCGTCTCTGTGCCCCGTCTGAGCACAGGGGGCGACGACGAGCTTCAAACGCCTGAAATACAAAGAGCCAGCGCTCGACTGAAAGAGGCAGCTCTGCTTTAACCACGAAACAGTGTGTGGTCGAAAGAAGAGTTTAACCAACGATCACACGTGACCTCTGACCTCTGACCTTTGTGCAGCAAAAAGAAACTCCTGATTCATTTCCCGCCGACTGATTCTAAAGTTAGGGTTAAACATGAAGCTCAGATCAAAGAACGAAGGATTTACATTTTTTAAATCAAAGATTGTTTGATTCCAGCTCCAAACTCGTCTCGTCTCCAAACCAGACGAGCCGCTCAGACTCCGGGAACTCACTTCATCATCTCCACGTTTTACAAAAGACAAAAGATAAAGTTTGATGAAGCGACATTTCTTTTGGTTTCGACAGAAATGTGAAAGAGTGAACATAAAAGACAAACACAGAAAGACAGAGGACACCGACCTGAGGACGAGAAGAACAGCAGCAGCAGAGACGCCCCACACGGCACCATCCTGTGGACCGGGTCTGGACCGGGTTTAGTCCTGGTTTAGTCCTGGTTTAGTCCTGGTTCAGACCTGGTTTGGACCTGGTTTTCCTCAGATGTGTGAGGCTGGAGGAGCAGCAGAGGAATGACAGAGAGGGAGGAGCTTCAGTCCTCCTGGTGCTGGTTTGGACTTGGTTCAGACCTGGTTTAGTCCTGGTTTAGTCCTGGTTCGGTCCTGGTTCAGTCCTGGTTTAGTCCTGGTTTTGAGGTGGTCTTTGTTCCAGGTCTCAGGACGGTCCAGGAGCCGAGGACGAGCCGCAGGACAAACCTCTGCTTTAATTAACCTCCTCCCCTTTAAATCCTACTGAGGAAGCAAGGAAGCAAGGAGGGAAGGAAGCAAGGAGGGAAGGAGGGAAGGAGGGAAGGAGACAAGGAGGCAAGGGAGGGAAGGAGACAAGGGAGCAAGGAAGGGAAGGGAGGGAAGGGGGGCAAGAAGGGAAAGAGACAAGGAGACGAGAGAGGAGGTAAGGGAGGGAAGGAGACAAGGAGACAAGGGAGGGAAGGAGGGAAGGAGACAAGGGAGGGAAGGAGGAAAGGAGACAAGGGAAGGGAGGAGGCAAGGAGACGAGAGAGGAGGCAAGGAGACATGGAGACAAGGAGACAAGGGAGGGAAGGAGGCAAGTAGACAAGAGAGGAGGCAAGTAAGCAAGGAGGCAAGGAGACAAGGAGACGAGAGAGGAGGCAAGGAGGCAAGG
Organism: Rhinogobius similis; assembly: GCA_019453435.1. Classification (NCBI taxonomy): domain Eukaryota; kingdom Metazoa; phylum Chordata; class Actinopteri; order Gobiiformes; family Gobiidae; genus Rhinogobius; species Rhinogobius similis. Next base: position 19,061,430 of record CM033637.1, read on the forward strand.
AGACAAGAGACAAGAGAGGGAAGGAGACAAGGAGACAAGGGAGGGAAGGAGGAAAGGAGACAAGGGAAGGGAGGAGGCAAGGAGACGAGAGAGGAGGCAAGGAAGCAAGGAGGCAAGGAGACAAGGAGACGAGAGAGGAGGCAAGGAAGCAAGGAGACAAGGTGTTTTCTGTTTTGTTTTATTGTCGTTCAAGTGTGTTTTTGTGGCGCGTCGCTCTTTGATGACATCACAGACTCAGGACGTCCTGTTAGTTGAAACTTTTGTTTTTCAAAACACAAAGTGTAATAAATAATGAGCACAGATGCCCTCCCACTGGACCTGTGGAGGCCCAACCCAGGACCCAAACCCTCCCGCCCCCTGGGACGGACCAGGGGCAGATAAAAGGTCCCGACACAGAGGAGCGGCCCAGAGGAGCGGCTCCACGTCCCACAGACAGAGGAGCGGCTCCACGTCCCACAGACAGAGGAGCGGCTCCACGTCCCAGACACAGAGGAGCAGCTCCACGACCCACAGACAGAGGAGCAGCTCCACGTCCCAGACACAGAGGAGCGGCTCCACGTCCCACAGACAGAGGAGCGGCTCCACGTCCCACAGACAGAGGAGCGGCTCCACGTCCCACAGACAGAGGAGCGGCTCCACGACCCACAGACAGAGGAGCGGCTCCACGACCCACAGACAGAGGAGCGGCTCCACGACCCACAGACAGAGGAGCGGCTCCACGTCCCACAGACAGAGGAGCGGCTCCACGTCCCACAGACAGAGGAGCGGCTCCACGTCCCAGACACAGAGGAGCAGCTCCACGACCCACAGACAGAGGAGCGGCTCCACGTCCCACAGACAGAGGAGCGGCTCCACGTCCCACAGACAGAGGAGCGGCTCCACGTCCCAGACACAGAGGAGCGGCCCAGAGGAGCGGCTCCACGTCCCACAGACAGAGGAGCGGCTCCACGACCCACAGACAGAGGAGCGGCTCCACGACCCACAGACAGAGGAGCGGCTCCACGTCCCACAGACAGAGGAGCGGCTCCACGACCCACAGACAGAGGAGCGGCTCCACGACCCACAGACAGAGGAGCGGCTCCACGTCCCAGACACAGAGGAGCGGCTCCACGTCCCACAGACAGAGGAGCGGCTCCACGACCCACAGACAGAGGAGCGGCTCCACGTCCCACAGACAGAGGAGCGGCTCCACGTCCCACAGACAGAGGAGCGGCTCCACGTCCCACAGACAGAGGAGCGGCTCCACGACCCACAGACAGAGGAGCGGCTCCACGTCCCACAGACAGAGGAGCGGCTCCACGTCCCAGACACAGAGGAGCAGCTCCACGTCCCACAGACAGAGGAGCGGCTCCACGTCCCAGACACAGAGGAGCGGCTCCACGTCCCACAGACACAGAGGAGCGGCTCCACGTCCCACAGACACAGAGGCGGCTCCGTCCCCACAGACAGAGGAGCGGCTCCACGTCCCACAGACAGAGGAGCGGCTCCACGTCCCACAGACAGAGGAGCGGCTCCACGTCCCACAGACAGAGGAGCGGCTCCACGTCCCACAGACAGAGGAGCGGCTCCACGTCCCACAGACAGAGGAGCGGCTCCACGTCCCACAGACAGAGGAGCGGCTCCACGTCCCACAGACAGAGGAGCAGGTTCATGGCGCTGCTCGGTAAAACTTTACTCTCAGACAAAGCTCACAGACAGAACACGTCTTTTCACAAAAACGAGTCTAAAACCAACAAAAACTAAAAGACTAAAAGTGACAAAAACAAGACTAAATACGATAAAAAAAGTGACATAAAGCGATAAAAATCCAACAATAAAGCGACAAGAACACGACTAAAAGCAGCTCCTGTACAAACTGTACAAACTGTACAATCTGAAGACGCAACGACACAAAGATTTTACTAAAAGTGACAAAAACAAGTCTAAAACCAACAAAAATGTGACAAAAGCGAGATTACAAATAACAAAAATGCAACTAAAAGTGACAAAAATGAGTCAAATAGCGACAAAAATGTGACTAAAATCGAAAAAACATGACTAAAAGCAACAAAACGTGACTCAATGTGACAAAAACGAGAATAAAAGTGACAAAAAAGTGTCATAAAGCGACAAAAACACGACTGAAAGAAGCTCCTGCACAAACTACAATCTGAGACACATTGTTCAGATCGAAACGTCCCAAATATTTGACGCCTAGTGTACACTGAGTCCAGTCCGGTCGCGGTCCGGGACCCGCGCGGGTCTCTTGCAGACGCCTGTCACACCAGCTCCGGTTCACTGCGGTCCGTTTTTGACGAAAGCCACGTAGATTCACGTGGTTTCGCGCGAGAGCACTCGTCAAATGACATGAAAGCCGCACCAGACCGCTGCGGCGTCCGGCAAAAATAGACTTCTTGCGGATTCTTTCCGGAGACCCGCGCGGCTGCCGGACCCGCGGCCGCAGAGCTCCGAGGTCGGTGTGACAGCAAGCATTGATTTTAAGCACTTTCTAAGTCTTGCGGGACCCGCACGGGACCCGCGCGGGTCCCGAACCGGAGCCGGACCGGAGTCGGTGTGCATCAGGCGTGAGATTTTGTCTGTTTTAGTAAAAATAGATCAAATCTAGATAAACGTAATACATAATGTACAATAAATGAAGACTAAGAGAACTAAACCAGGTCTAAACCAGGACTAAACCAGGACTAAACCAGGACTAAACCAGGACTAAACCTGGACTAAACCAGGACTGAACCAGGACTGAACCAGGACTGAACCAGGACTAAACCTGGACTAAACCAGGACTAAACTAGGACTAAACCAGGACTAAACTAGGACTAAACCAGGACTAAACCAGGACTAAACCAGGACTAAACCTGGACTGAACCAGGACTAAACCAGGACTAAACCAGGACTAAACCAGGACTAAACCAGGACTGAACCAGGACTAAACCAGAACTAAACCTGGACTAAACCAGGACTAAACCAGGACTAAACCTGGACTAAACCAGGACTAAACCAGGACTAAACCAGGACTAAACCAGGACTAAACAAAGGACTAAACCAGGTCTAAACCAGGACTAAACCAGGACTAAACCAGGACTAAAGCAGGAGCTTCTTTCACAGTTTGGTTTTGTTCCAGGTCAAGTCCACTTTTAGTCCTGGTTTAGTCACACATTAATCCAGACCAAACCTGGACTAACGTGGAACTCTGACCAGAAGTTTAGAAATGTCTCCAGAGAAAAAACAAGTGGAATTAAGAACAATCCACTTTGTCTGAAGTGTTTAGTTCAGTGAATGTGACTTTAACTGAACAGTTTACTGCTGTCAAAGCAAAAATGTACGAGTCATTTACAGAAGAAGAAATTATATAAAAGATAAATCAAATGTAAATAAAATTAAATTAGTGACAAAACAAACAAAGCAGGATTAACATGAAGAACGACCTGTGTTTGGTTTGAAGTTTATTTGAATTCAGAAAAATAGGATCTTTCATCATCTCTGTGGATCTGGTCCTGGTCTGGTCCTGGTCTGGTCCTGGTCTGGTCCTGGTCTGAGGTCAGAGGTTCACACAGTTTAAATTCACACTTTTATCTTCTTTATGTCACTGTTTCTGGATTATACTTTTGTCCAAATCCCGTGGATCTGAGCAGAGTCTGAGCAGCTCTTGTGTTCCAGCTCTTCAGGGGTTAATACTCAGAATAATCACGACCTTTGACCTTTGACCTCAGCTGTGGACGGTCCAGACGAACCTGAACGTCTCAGGCCTCGTCCCACGTCGCTCTCATGACCTGACAGTGGGTCAGATCAAACCTTCGTTTCTTAAATCGTTTGTGTTTTATCCAAATCCTTCAGTAAAACTCAAACACACACAGATCAAACTCTTTGTTTTAGTGAACGAAGTCCCTTTTGGAAACCAAACGTATCATTTAGAATCAAATCCATTTATGTTTATAATGCCCAAAATCACAACAACAGTTGCCTCGATGGGCCACAGGTCAAAGCAGTTCAGATAACTGTCCCAGAATGCCCCTGTCCTTTGACCCTCCTTCAGGAAAAACTACAAAAAACCCCACGGGACAAAGTATAAACCTGAGGAGAACCACAGTGAAGGAGAGATCCTACTCCCACGGACGGACAGGCTGCAGATGAACTAGGACTGACATCCACTTGGACTGAACCAGAACCACTCAAGAGGGAGGAGGCTTTAAAGAGTTCATCCAGGAGGACGAGGAGCAGTCCACCAGTGTAGAGAGATCCTCCAGGAGGACGAGGAGCAGTCCACCAGTGTAGAGAGATCCTCCAGGAGGACGAGGAGCAGTCCACCAGTGTAGAGAGATCCTCCAGGAGGACGAGGAGCAGTCCACCAGTGTAGAGAGATCCTCCAGGAGGACGAGGAGCAGTCCACCAGTGTAGAGAGATCCTCCAGGAGGACGAGGAGCAGTCCACCAGTGTAGAGAGATCCTCCAGGAGGACGAGGAGCAGTCCACCAGTGTAGAGAGTTCCTCCAGGAGGACGAGGAGCAGTCCACCAGTGTAGAGAGTTCCTCCAGGAGGACGAGGAGCAGTCCACCAGTGTAGAGAGATCCTCCAGCAGGAGATGAGGAACAGTTCATCTAAAGTAGAAGGAGTTCGTCCAGGCAGACGAGGTGTGGCTAATCCAGCTGTCCAGGCGGGTGGAGCATAGATCGTCCAGACAGGTGGGGGTGGGGGGGTCGTCACTGGAGCAGCCGCCGCAGTGTCTGAAACAGTCTCCACTCCCCGGGGGAAGTGGAGAGAAAGAGAAACATGTGAACAGCAATGAACAGACTACAGTTGAAGTAATATTAAATATTGTTGATGGTAAAGTAGAAGAACCAGAGGACAGTGTTCAGCTCCATACTTCTCCAGCAGAGTCGCTCCAAGGGCAGAGGAGCTAAAACTGTAGGTTTTTATTTCTGTTCCTAACTGGCCTGACCATAAGCTATTTCAAAGAGGAACGTTTTGAGCTGGTCTTAAATGTAGAGACTGTGTCGGCCTCTTTTACATGAACAGGAGCTGGTTCCATAACAGGAGCTTGGGAGCTAAATGCTCGACCTCCTACTGTGCTTTTAGAGACTCTGGGGACTAACAATAGTCCAGCATTTTGAGAACGAAGAGCTCTGTTTGGATGGTACGCTACTATTGCATCTTTGAGGTCGATGGGGCCATATTGTTTAAAGCTTTATAAGTCAGGAGGAGGATTTTAAATTTGATTCTAAACTCAACAGAAGCCAGTGAAGAGACTCTAACACTGGTGAAATATGATCTCTTCTTCTAGTACCTGTTAATAATCTTGCTGCTGCATTTTGAACCAGTTAAAGCTTCTTCTGGAGCTTTTAGGACACGCTGTAAGCAGGGCGTTACAATAGTCTAATCTGGATGTGACAAATGCATGGATGAGTTTTTCGGCATCATCTCTGGGCAGGATTTTTCTAATTTTGGCTGATGTTACACATTTGTTCATTTGTTCAGACTAAAGCGGCTGCTGTGTTTCAGAGGCGGAGAACGTGAGCGCCCCCCTGCTGCAGCTGGAGGGGCTGTGGGTGCCCCCGTCCGTCCTGGTCCCGGCCTTCCTGGCGCTGCTGCTCAGTCACCTGTTCATCGTCTGCTCAAACCTGGGCGTGGTGGCCCTGGTGTGCTGTGACCCCGCCCTCCACCAGCCCATGTACCTGCTGCTGTGCCAGCTGTCCCTCAACGACGTCCTGGGCAACGTGGCACTGGTGCCCCGCCTCCTGCACGACCTGCCGCTGCCCGCCCCCCTGCGCCTCATCTCGGTGGGCGGCTGCGTGGCCCAGGCCTTCGTCACGCACCTGTTCGGCACCAACAACCACACCATCCTGATGGTCATGGCCTTCGACCGCTACGTGGCCATCTGCGAGCCGCTGCGCTACTCGGCGCTGATGAGCGGGCGGGGCCTGGCCCGGCTGACGGCGGCGGCGTGGGGCGCGGGCGCGGCGCTGGTGGCCGGTCTGCTGGGCCTGACGCTGCGCCTGAACCGCTGCCGGCGGCTCGTCCTGAACCCGTACTGCGACAACGCCTCGCTCTTCAAACTGTCCTGCCAGGACACGTCGGCCAACAACGTGTACGGCCTGACCTTCACCGTGGTGCTGCTCTCCTGCTCCGTCGGCAGCATCGTGGTGACCTACGCGCACATCGCGGCGGCGTGCGTCGCCAAACGCAGCCGCAGCCTGAACCGCAAAGCCCTGCAGACCTGCTCCACGCACCTGCTGCTGTACCTGCTGATGCTGCTGAGCGGGACAGCCATCATCGCCCTGCACCGCTACCCCGAGCACGAGCGCCACCGCAAGACCACCACCATCCTGTTCAACATCGTCCCGCCGGCGCTCAACCCCGTCATCTACGCCTTCCAGTGCCACGAGATCCACCAGAGCCTGCGCCGAGTGCTGCGCCGCCTCCGGGGGGCCCGGGCGTGAGCCTCCGGGGGGCCCATGAGCCTCCGGGGGGCCCATGAGCCTCCGGGGGGCCCGGGCGTGAGCCTCCGGGGGGCCCGAGCTGAGCCTCCGCGGGGCCCGGGCGTGAGCCCTTCCGGGGGGCCAGAGCGTGAGCCTCCGGGGGGCCCGAGCTGAGCCTCCGGGGGGCCCGAGCGTGAGCCCTTCCGGGGGGCCCGAGCGTGAGCCTCCGGGGGGCCCAAGCTGAGCCTCCGGGGGGCCCGAGCTGAGCCTCCGGGGGGCCCGAGCGTGAGCCTCCGGGGGGCGGGCCCGGGCGTGAGCCTCCGGGGGGCCCGAGCATGAGCCCTTCCGGGGGGCCCGAGTGAGCCTCCGGGGGACCGAGCGTGAGCCTCCACCAGGTGGAGCCGCGCCCCTGAACACACCGTGAACCGCGGACACTCACAGCAGCTGTTCATGGCCCACAGGGGGCGACGGCACCACCTCCAGAGAAGATACAGTAACCACACACAGAGAAGAAGAGAGAGAGAGAGAGAAGAAGAGAGAAGGAGAGCAAGAGCGAGAGAGAAGAAGAGAGAGAAGAAGAGAGAAGAGAGAAGAAGAAGAAGAGAGAGAGAGAAGAGAGAAGGAGAGAGAGAAGAGAGAAGAAGAGAGAAGAAGAGAGAGAAGAGAGAAGAAGAGAGAGAAGAGAGAGAAGAGAGAAGAAGAGAGAGAAGAAGAAGAGAGAAGAAGAGAGAGAAGAGAGAAGAAGAGAGAGAAGAAGAAGAGAGAAGAAGAGAGAAGGAGAGAGAGAAGAAGAGAGAAGGAGAGCAAGAGAGAGAGAAGAAGAGAGAGAAGAAGAGAGAAGAGAGAAGAAGAAGAAGAAGAGAGAGGAGAAGAGAGAAGAGAGAGAGAAGAGAGAAGAAGAGAGAAGAAGAGAGAGAAGAGAGAAGAAGAGAGAGAAGAAGAGAAGAAGAGAGAGAAGAGAGAAGAAGAGAGAGAAGAGAGAAGAAGAGAGAGAAGAGAGAAAAAGAGAGAAGAGAGAAGAGAGAAGAAGAGAGAAGAAGAGAGAGAAGAGAGAAGAAGAGAGAGAAGAGAGAAGAAGAGAGAAGAAGAGAGAAGAAGAGAGAAGAAGAGAGAAGAAGAGAGAAGAAGAGAGAAGAAGAGAGAGAAGAGAGAGAGAGAAGAGAGAGAAGAAGAGAGAGAAGAGAGAGAGAAGAGAGAAGAGAGAGAAGAGAGAAGAAGAGAGAGAAGAGAGAAGAAGAGAGAGAAGAGAGAAGAAGAGAGAGAAGAGAGAAGAAGAGAGAAAAAGAAAGAGAAGAGAGATAAGAAGAAAAGAGAGAAGAGAGAAGAAGAGAGAAGAAGAGAGAAGAAGAGAGAGAAGAAGAGAAGAGAAGAAGAATAAGGAGAGAGAGAAGAAGAAAGAAGAGAGAGAAGAGAGAAGAAGAGAGAGAGAGAAGAGAGAGAAGAGAAAGAAGAGAGAGAGAGAAGAAGAGAGAAGAAGAGAGAGAAGAAGAGAGAGAAGAGAGAGAAGAGAGAAGAAGAGAGAGAAGAGAGAAGAAGAGAGAGAAGAAGAGAGAGAAGAAGAGAGAGAAGAGAGAAGAAGAAGAGAGAAGAAGAGAGAGAAGAGAGAGAAGAAGAGAGAGAAGAGAGAAGAAGAGAGAAGAAGAGAGAGAAGAGAGAAGAAGAGAGAAGAAGAGAGAAGAAGAGAGAAGAGAGAAGAAGAGAGAGAAGAGAGAAGAAGAGAGAGAAGAGAGAAGAAGAGAGAGAAGAGAGAAGAAGAGAGAGAAGAAGAGAGAGAAGAAGAGAGAAGAAGAGAGAGAAGAGAGAAGAAGAGAGAGAAGAAGAGAGAAGGAGAGAGAGAAGAAGAGAGAAGGAGAGAGAGAAGAAGAGAGAGAAGAAGAGAGAGAAGAAGAGAGAGAAGAGAGAGAAGAGAGAAGAAGAGAGAGAAGAGAGAAGAAGAGAGAAGAGAGAGAAGAAGAGAGAGAAGAGAGAGAGAAGAGAGAGAAGAAGAGAGAAGAGAGAAGAAAGAGAAAGAGAAGGAGAGAGAAATAGAAGAGAGAAGAGAGAGAGAGAAGAAAAGAGAGAAGAAGAGAGAAATAAATATATAAATAAATATATATAAATATATAAATATATATATATAAGATATATAAAATATATATAAATATATATATATAAACAAATATATATAATATATAAAATATATACAAATATATATAAATAAATATATAAATAAATATATATAAATATATAAATAAATATATAAAGAGAGAAGAAGAGAGAGAAGAAGAAGAGAGAAGGAGAGAGAAGAAGAGAGAGAAGAGAGAAGAAGAGAGAGAAGAAGAAGAGAGAAGGAGAGAGAAGAAGAGAGAGAAGAGAGAAGAGAGAAGAAGAGAGAGAAGAAGAAGAGAGAAGAAGAGAGAGAAGAGAGAAGAAGAGAGAAGAAGAGAGAAGAGAGAAGAAGAGAGAGAAGAGAGAAGAAGAGAGAAGAGAGAAGAAGAGAGAAGAAGAGAGAAGAAGAGAGAGAAGAGAGAAGAAGAGAGAGAAGAAGAGAGAAGAAGAGAGAGAAGAAGAGAGAAGGAGAGAGAGAAGAAGAAGAGAGAAGAAGAGAGAGAAGAAGAGAGAGAAGAAGAGAGAGAAGAGAGAAGAGAGAAGAAGAGAGAGAAGAGAGAAGAAGAGAGAGAAGAGAGAAGAAGAGAGAAGAGAGAAGAAGAGAGAGAAGAAGAGAGAGAAGAGAGAAGAAGAGAGAGAAGAGAGAAGAGAGAGAAGAAGAGAAGAGAAAAAAGAGAGAGAGAAGAAGAAGAGAGAAGAAGAGAGAAGAAGAGAGAAGAGAGAGAAGAAAGAGAAGAGAGAAAGAAGAGAGAAAGAGAGACAGGAGAGAGAAGATAAGATATAAGAAGAGAAGAAAGAAAAGAATATATAAAGAAAGAGAGACAAAGAGAAGATACAGAAAGAGAGAAGAGAAAGAAGAAAGAAAGAAAGAAGAGAAGAAGAGAGAGAAGAGAGAAGAAGAGAGAAGAAGAGAGAGAAGAGAGAAGAAGAGAGAGAAGAAGAGAGAGAAGAGAGAAGAATAGATATATAAAGAGAGAAGAAAAGAAGAGAGAAATGAGAGATAGAAAGAGAGAGAAGAGAGAAGAAGAGAGAAGGAGAGAGAGAAGAAGAGAGAAGAGAGAGAAGAAGAGAGAGAAGAGAGAAGAAGAGAGAGAAGAGAGAAGAAGAGAGAAGAAGAGAGAAGAAGAAGAGAGAGAAGAAGAGAGAGAGAAGAAGAGAGAAGAGAGAAGAAGAGAGAGAAGAAGAGAGAAGGAGAGAGAGAAGAAGAGAGAAGGAGAGAGAGAAGAAGAGAGAGAAGAGAGAAGAAGAGAGAGAAGAAGAGAGAAGGAGAGAGAAGAAGAGAGAAGGAGAGAGAAGAAGAGAGAGAAGAAGAAGAGAGAAGGAGAGAGAAGAAGAGAGAGAAGAGAGAAGAGAAGAAGAGAGAAGGAGAGAGAGAAGAGAGAAGAGAAGAAGGAGAGAGAAGGAGAGAGAGAAGAAGAGAGAAGAAGAGAGAAGAAGAGAGAGAAGAAGAGAGAGAAGAAGAGAGAGAAGGAGAGAGAGAAGAGAGAAGAGAAGAAGGAGAGAGAAGGAGAGAGAGAAGAGAGAAGAGAAGAAGGAGAGAGAAGGAGAGAGAGAAGAAGAGAGAAGAAGAGAGAAGAAGAGAGAGAAGAAGAGAGAGAAGAAGAGAGAGAAGAAGAGAGAGAAGAAGAGAGAGAAGGAGAGAGAGAAGAAGAGAGAGAAGAAGAGAGAGAAGAGAGAAGAAGAGAGAGAAGAAGAGAGAGAAGAGAGAAGAGAAGAGAGAAGAAGAGAGAAGAAGAGAGAGAAGAGAGAGAAGAGAGAAGAGAAGAAGGAGAGAGAAGGAGAGAGAGAAGAAGAGAGAAGGAGAGAGAGAAGGAGAGAGAAGGAGAGAGAGACACAAGGGACTTTCACGACTGTTTTCATTGTTTAATAAAATCACAAACTAAAGTTAAACCTGTGACTTTCTGGTGTTTCTTCAGTGACTTCACTCAAGGTCAGGGGTAAACCCCGGGCCCCTGACGCCTCGTGTCCCCGGCCCGGGCCCCTGACGCCTCGTGACCCAAGCGGGACCCGGAGCTGGAGCCTTTCTGCTTAATGATCCTTGGTTTAAATTGAAAAATAAAAAAATCTAAACTCTACAGGTTTTTTTGTTCTGTTGTTTGTCACTTTTCTCTCTCGTCTGGACTTTCATGTGTCCAATCTGCTCCTGATGTTTGATTCTTCCATTGAATCCACTTCATCCATAGATTTCTCTGACATTGTTTTCTTCAAATGCATTTTTAAAGATCATTAAAGTAGATCCACACAAACTGTACAATCTGGACTCAACACATTTAGACCAAACAAGGATTTAAGATCAGACTCTGACTCATTTATGGAAGTTTTTTAAGTCTAAAAAATGAGGTTAAATTTGAATTTTGGGACAATTTTCAGTCAAATCTAGTTTAAACTTAATAATAAATCCAATCCTGTACATTTTTATAACTAAAATGTGACAAAAACATAAACATTTAAACACATGAAGTGCTGAACACTTTAAACACGACTGAAAGACAAAGAACTTTGGGCTTTTTACGATTAAAGGGTTAAACTATTGGTCACTTTTGTTTCGTTCTTGGACAAACTTCGAAGCTCTTAACTGTCACAGACTCCCACTGACGCCCTGTGCACAGAATCTGCCACAGAACTCATGATTCCTGAAGGTGTGGTGGCGGCCATCTTGTCCCATTGTGTTCACTCGGGGCGGAGCTCGACGGGAAATAAGTTCCACTGGGACTAAAAGCCGTTTCAGTTCGAGTTCATTCAACATTTGACACAAATCGATGGACTTTAAATAATGTTTCAGTGAGACTTTTCCTCGTTTGTCGTTCGCTTTAACGGCGTCAAACAGAAGTGCGTTTACTGCAGCGAGACCTGAGGCTAAAAGAGGCTAAAGTGGGCGGGGCCAAATCAGGTGAATTAGGGCGGGGCTACGGCAACAAATGATAATCAGGATGTTCTTTGTCCAGATCCTGATTCGATCCTGATTCATCTTCACTTTGTTTATTCTTTAAAGGAGCTGCACCGTTTAGTAAAATATGTAATTGTGATTTTCTGACCAGTTTTGTGACTGTGATTAGATTTTTTCATAATAAAGTGACGCTCTAAATATGAGTCCCGGGTGCAGAGTCTCTTCTCTGTCCTAAGCTCTCGCCCGCGCTGTCACAGATCAAGTGTTCAGAGTCAAATAGAGACTGTGCGTGTCCCTCGTGTAAATAACGCCAATAAGTCAGATCCAAATACAGATAATTTAGGTGTCAGACCAAATAACTTAATACAAATAATCCCTACACATGATACAAATAAACTAATAAATAAGCATGTAAAATGTGGATTGCTAAACATTAGGTCAATTTCCTCCAAATCACTTTTAGTTAATGAATTAATTAACGATTATAATATTGATCTTTTAGCTTTAACTGAAACTTGGCTTCAACAAGATGATTATGTCAGATTAAATGAGGCCCCACAGAGTCATGTTAAGGAGCTCAGGCCGGGGAGGTGGGGTGGCAGTAATCTCACATTCTAGTTTACTCCTGAGTCCTAAAATTAACAAAACTAATAATGAGTCTTGCTCATTTGAAAGCCTTATCCTATCAATCACCTGCCCAAACTGGAGAAACCAAAAAGCTGTTCTGTTCATAATAATCTATCGACCTCCCGGTCCTTACTCGCTGTTCTTAACAGAATTCTTTGACTTCCATCAAATTTAGTATTAGACTGGGAAAATATTGTGGTGGTTGGGGATTTCAACATTCATGTGAATGAAAATAATTGCCTCAGTAATGCCTTTAGCGCTTTATTAGATGCATTGGTTTGACTCAAAATGTAAATGAACCAACCCACAGTCACCAGCACACTCTGGACCTGGTTCTAACTTATGGAATAGAGATTAGTGACCTTAATGTCTTCCCCCAAAACCCAATAATGTCAGATCACTTCCTAATTACCTTTCAGTTTATTCTTAAGGACTATCCAGCTCCTCAGACTAAAACTATAATGAAAAGGACAATATCTGAAAAATCTATTTTAAAGTTCAGAGAAATAATAGAACCAATATTTAATATTACGTCATGTGATCCTGTCGTTAACAGCGCCAGTCCCAGTGCTATTGATAACTCTGTTGACTCAATGGTCAACTCTCTAAAAGCTGCTCTTGATGTTGCAGCTCCACTTAAACAGAAAGTCATCAGGCCAAAACGAGCCTCCCCCTGGTACAATGAAGAACTACGTTCTCACAAACAAAGGGTAAGAAAACTAGAGAGATCCTTACGCCGCTCCCACACAGAAGAATCCCTGAAAGAATGGAAAACTTGCCTTCTGTCTTATAAGCAGGCTCTGCGTAAGGCTCAAACCAGATATTATTCAAATTTAATAGAAGTAAATAAAAATAACTCTAGATTTCTCTTCAGCACTGTAGCCAGGCTGACAAACTGTCACAGCGCAGTAGAACCCTCAATACCAGTTACTCTAAGCTGCAATGACTTTCTTCTATTCTTTAGCAGCAAAATCACAACTATTAGAGATAAACTAAATGAAATGACTCCCAGTGTCAGTACTGAGCAAGCCCAGACTGCAAAGCTAGTGTCCCATACAAATCCTTCAGTAATACTAGATGGTTCACTGCTGTTGATCAGGCAGAGATAACTTCAGTCATTATGTCCTCCAAAACATCAACTTGTATTTTAGACCCAATCCCAAGTAGACTCCTCAAAGAAATTCTCCCCCTAATTATAAATCCCATTCTTAATATAATAAATACTTCACTAAAGCGGTTATGTCCCTCAGTCCTTCAAATATGCAGTGATTAAACCACTTTTGAAAAAGCCTAATCTAGACCCCGACATACTGGCAAACTATAGACCTATTTCTAATCTGCCCTTTGTCTCTAAAATCCTTGAAAGAATTGTGATTAAACAGCTTTGTCGCCACCTGCAGGACAATCATTTATTTGAAGTTTTTCAGTCAGGGTTCCGTGCGTACCACAGCACTGAAACTGCACTAGTTAAAGTCACAAATGATCTGTTATTAGCTGCTGATGATGGACAGGTCTCAATCCTGGTTCTGTTGGACCTCAGCGCAGCGTTTGATACCATCGACCACAACATTCTACTGCAGAGGTTAGAATGTGATGTAGGTGTCAGTGGAACCGCCCTTAGCTGGTTTAAATCCTATCTATCTGATAGGTACCAGTTTGTTAATGTAAACCAGAGATCTTCCCCATGTTCTAAAGTAACCTACGGTGTGCCGCAGGGTTCAGTACTCGGTCCAGTTCTGTTCACTCTTTATATGCTGCCCTTAGGTATGATCATCAGAAAGCATGGCATTAACTTCCACTGCTATGCAGATGACACTCAGCTGTATTTATCAATGAAACCTGATCAGACCCATCAAGTAGACAGACTTAGTGCCTGCGTGAAAGACATAAAAACTTGGATGACTCTTAATTATCTGCTCCTTAACCCTGAACAAACCGAGGTCATTCTGCTGGGCCCTAAGCACCTGCCAGACTCTTTATCCGACCAGATAGTTTCTCTGGACAATATCACTGTAGCCCCCAGCTCTACTGTAAGAAACCTTGGGGTCCTATTTGACCAAGATCTCTGGTTCAAAGCTCATATAAATCAAGCCTGTAAAACAGCCTACTTTCATCTGTAACATCAGACAAAATTAGAAAAATCCTGCCCAGAGATGATGCCGAAAAACTCATCCATGCATTTGTCACATCCAGATTAGACTATTGTAACGCTCTGCTTACAGCGTGTCCTAAAAGCTCTAGAAGAAGCTTTAACTGGTTCAAAATGCAGCAGCAAGATTATTAACAGGTACTAGAAGAAGAGATCATATTTCACCAGTGTTGGAGTCTCTTCACTGGCTTCTGTTGAGTTTAGAATCAAATTTAAAATCCTCCTCCTGACTTATAAAGCTTTAAACAATATGGCCCCATCGACCTCAAAGATGCAATAGTAGCGTACCATCCAAACAGAGCTCTTCGTTCTCAAAATGCTGGACTATTGTTAGTCCCAGAGTCTCTAAAAGCACAGTAGGAGGTCGAGCATTTAGCTCCCAAGCTCCTATGTTATGGAACCAGCTCCTGTTCATGTAAAAGAGGCCGACACAGTCTCTACATTTAAGACCAGGCTCAAAACGTTCCTCTTTGAAATAGTTTATGGTCAGGCCAGTTAGAACAGAAATAAAAACCTACAGTTTTAGCTCCTCTGCCCTTGGAGCGACTCTGGAGAAGTATGGAGCTGAACACTGTCCTCTGGTTCTTCTACTTTACCATCAACAATATTTAATATTACTTCAACTGTAGTCTGTTCATTGCTGTTCACATGTTTCTCTTTCTCTCCACTTCCCCCGGGGAGTGGAGACTGTTTCAGACACTGCGGCGGCTGCTCCAGTGACGACCCCCCCACCCCCACCTGTCTGGACGATCTATGCTCCACCCGCCTGGACAGCTGGATTAGCCACACCTCGTCTGCCTGGACCAACTCCTTCTACTTTAGATGAACTGTTCCTCATCTCCTGCTGGAGGATCTCTCTACACTGGTGGACTGCTCCTCGTCCTCCTGGAGGATCTCTACACTGGTGGACTGCTCCTCGTCCTGCTGGAGGATCTCTCTACACTGGTGGACTGCTCCTCGTCCTCCTGGAGGATCTCTCTACACTGGTGGACTGCTCCTCGTCCTCCTGGAGGATCTCTCTACACTGGTGGACTGCTCCTCGTCCTCCTGGAGGATCTCTCTACACTGGTGGACTGCTCCTCGTCCTCCTGGAGGATCTCTCTACACTGGTGGACTGCTCCTCGTCCTCCTGGAGGATCTCTCTACACTGGTGGACTGCTCCTCGTCCTCCTGGAGGAACTCTTTAAAGCCACCTCCCTCTTGAGTGGTTCTGGTTCAGTCCAAGTGGATGTCAGTCCTAGTTCATCTGCAGCCTGTCCGTCCGTGGGAGTAGGATCTCTCCTTCACTGTGGTTCTCCTCAGGTTTATACTTTGTCCCGTGGGGTTTTTTGTAGTTTTTCCTGAAGGAGGGTCAAAGGACAGGGGCATTCTGGGACAGTTATCTGAACTGCTTTTACCTGTGGCCCATCGAGGCAACTGTTGTTGTGATTTTGGGCATTATAAAAATAAATTGATTTGATTTGATTTGATTTGATAATTTTGTCGCTTTTTGTCACATTCACTTGTGTTTGTTGTAATGAAGTGAGTCTTTGTCACTGTTAGTCGCCTCTTTGTAGTTTTTAGTCACAGTTTTGTCGCTTTTAGCTGCGTTTTGTTGCACTGAGTTGAGTTGTTGCACTTTGAAGGAGAAAGAGGTGAATAAAGGCTTCAGAGGCTAAACATCAGGAGAAACAGTGTTTGAACAGACGGCTGTGTTAAAGACACAAACAGTCGACGTCAGAGAAAGCAGACTGGACCAGGACCAGCTCCACGGGTTGATCACCACATCATCCTGAGGTGAAGACAAAGACACTGAATAAATGAACCGGGCGTCATGTTTAGGTCAGAACTGAATCATTGTGACCTGATTATTTAACGATTTTCAAATGTCGTGATCATTTAAAATGGATAAATACAGCGCTAATGTAACATTTATTGTAATATTTTGGGTGAAAAGTGTAATGTAAACCCTGCACATGCTCAGTCTGCTCTGCAAAGACAAAAAACTACAACAGCCACTGAACACCAAGGACTGAAGGGCCTTGTTCCTCTGGGTCACAGTTGTCTTTTTGTACAATGTGCTACGTTAGCGTGCACTGCTAGCATTAGCTTAGTTTAGTGCAGCGTTGCCTTAGCTCTTTGTGGACATGTTTGGCCACGCCCCCTCTCCTGCTTTTAGTTTTGGTCACATTAAAGCCACACTCTGGGGTTTTGTGTTGGATCCAGAGCCTCTGATCGTGATTCGTCGGCAGCAACAAACTACTTTTACAGAGATGCATTTTCCTTTAAAACTGTCATGTTATGTTTTTGTGACACGAAGAAAGAGTAACGTCACAGTCATGTTATAAAGAAGTAAATCATAGTGAATTAAATCACTTTTAAAGTAGATACAGACATAAGGATTATGAGGAAAAAATGAATAACTTTACTTAATTTTGAGCTAAAATGTACTTTTTAAATGAATCCTGGACCACCCCAACATCACATGCTCTCTGTGGGTGGAGTCTGCATGTCCTCCCCGTGTTACCGTGGGTTCTCTGGCTCCTCCCACCGTCCAAACACATGACACTGTAGGTTAACTAACAACTCTAAATTGCCCGTAGTGTGTGAATGTGAGAGTCAATGGTTGTCTGTCCTTGTCTGTCTCTCTGTGTCAGCCCTGAGATGAGTGTCCACTGTCCAGGGTGTACTCCGCCTAAGGCCCAAAGTCACTGGGACAGGCTCCAGTCACCCGCGACCCCTAACGGGCATAAGAGGGAGAAAATGAATGAATGAATAATAAATTCTTTATGAGTAAGAATAAATCCTACTCCATAAAAACTAATGAAGTTTATATCAACTACAGCACTACAGTTTAAATTAATAAAATATTGCAAATTGTCGCAAATATTTTTAAAAGTAAATGTTAAAGGTGATGTATTTCAGTGAAGTAAAGTCAACTGGACACGGTTTAAAGGCACTTTTGGACAAAAGAAAGACACGATCAAAGGTTTGAACTTTTATTTAAATGAAGCGCAGAACGAGGAGCTTCAAACGAACAAGAGCAAGAAGCTGTGGGTTTGATCACAATCACTGAATGTGGCAAATGTGAGGAAGAAATGAAGACAATCCACTGCTGAGGACAGTCTCCCAAAGGTCTGAAGAGCGGCTCACAGATGAAGACCAGGGTGAGGGTTCTACAGGGCTTTGATGTTTGAGACGTGGATCTGCAGAAGGACACTAAAGACACACGGAAGGACGGAGTCACCAGACGGAAACAGAACTGTCTCGAGATCTAGTCCAGAACATCCAGGAAGTAAAGCCGGTATTCTGTCCGAGCGTCACAACCTCCAGCAGAGCCTCCTTCTAGAAGAGAAGAACGCGCCGAAGAGCGACCCGTGCGGCCGGATCAGACGGCGGGCCGAGCCTTGGCGCCGGGGCAGGAGGACGCCGCCCCCTCAGGCTCTCTGGCTCTTGGGGGCGACGCGGCGTAGCGTCCTGCAGATGGCGCTGCGCAGCTCGCGGCTCACCAGGCAGTAGATGAGCGGGTTGACGGCGGGCGGGACGATGATGAAGAGGATGCTGAAGAGTTTCTTGATGTTTGGGGCGAGCGTGGGAAAACGGTAGGAGACGACGATGATGAAGGACGCCACGTTGTACAGGACGTACACCACCAGGTGAGGGACGCAGGTCTGCAGGGCCTTGGACCGGGCCTGGACCACGTCTAGACCACCGCGGCCCAGGACCACTGACAGGATCCGAGCGTACGAGAACGCCGTGACCAGGAACACGCTGGTGCTCACCGTGTACGTCATCACGAGGCCTGAGGACGACAGGACGGCGTTAATGTGATCATCAGCATCATCAGCATCATCAGCATCATCAGCATCATCAGCATCATCAGCATCAGCATCAGCAGCATCAGCAGCATCAGCATCATCAGCATCATCAGCATCATCATCAGCATCATCAGCATCAGCATCATCAGCATCAGCATCATCATCAGCATCATCATCAGCAGCATCATCAGCATCATCAGCAGCATCATCAGCATCAGCAGCATCAGCATCAGCAGCATCATCAGCAGCATCATCAGCATCAGCATCAGCATCATCAGCAGCATCATCAGCATCATCAGCATCATCAGCATCATCAGCATCATCAGCATCATCAGCATCAGCATCATCAGCATCAGCAGCATCATCAGCATCAGCATCATCATCAGCAGCATCAGCAGCATCAGCAGCGGTCACCTACGCGTTCACTTGCACACCATTCCCTGCACAGCGTTCGCCTGCACACCGTTCCCTGCACACCGTTCCCTGCACACCGTTCCCTGCACACCGTTCCCTGCACACCGCTCCCTGCACACCGTTCCCTGCACACCGTTCACTTGCACACCGTTCCCTGCACACCGCTCCCTGCACACCGTTCCCTGCACACCGTTCCCTGCACACCGTTCACTTGCACACCGCTCCCTGCACACCGTTCCCTGCACACCGCTCCCTGCACACCGCTCCCTGCACACCGTTCCCTGCACACCGCTCCCTGCACACCGTTCACTTGCACACCGTTCACTTGCACACCGTTCCCTGCACACCGTTCCCTGCACACCGCTCCCTGCACACCGTTCACTTGCACACCGTTCACTTGCACACCGTTCCCTGCACACCGTTCGCCTGCACACCGTTCCCTGCACACCGTTCCCTGCACACCGTTCCCTGCACACCGCTCCCTGCACACCGTTCACTTGCACACCGTTCACTTGCACACCGTTCACTTGCACACCGTTCCCTGCACACCGTTCCCTGCACACCGTTCCCTGCACACCGTTCCCTGCACACCGCTCCCTGCACACCGTTCGCCTGCAGCCACTGCCCACAGATCTGGCTGGCTGGGCCTTTAACAAAGTCAGAAGAACCAAGAAACGGGACAAAAAGGAAAAAGAACCAAGAGGGGGTGTCTATCCCTTATGTCTCAGGCCTGTCTGAGAAACTGCAAAGGATTTTTAGACACAACATCCCTGTTTACTTCAAACCTGGCAACACACTTAAACAGAAACTGGTCCATCCCAAAGACAAGAGGCCGACAGAGAAACAGAGCAATGTAGTTTATTGGACAGAGCAGTGAGGACAGTTGTAAAGAACGTTACACAGTGAGACCAAACAGACACTGCACAAAAGGCTGGACCAACACAGAAGATGTTCCTCCACCGGACCGCAGAGTGCAGTCCATCTGCACCTAAAAGACACTAACATCTCATCTGAAGACAGTGAGGGGAAGATTCTGAGCAGAAGAAGAACTGGTTTGAAAGAGGAGTAAAGGAGGCCATTTTTGTAAAAAGAGAGAATCCTTCTCTAAACAGGAATGGGGGCTTAAGATTTAATTTAGCTCAGATTTATGCCTCCTACCACCCTGGTCGAAATCAATGGTCCAGTCACATGTTAATGAGGTCATCTGTGGGGGGCACCCTGTGGGGGGCGCTCTGTGTCCCAGGGCGCCTTGTGGGGGGCGCTCTAGAGTGCGGGGTCCAGGGGCCCCTTGTGCTGCCGCAGAGTCAGATCTGTTCATGTTTAACTTAGCAATGACCATAAAAGAAGCAGCAGAGTGGAAGTACTGACCGTAGTATGTAGTACTGACTGTAGTACTGACCGTAGTCTGTAGTATGTAGTACTGACTGTAGTCTGTAGTATGTAGTACTGACCGTAGTACTGACCGTAGTATGTAGTACTGACTGTAGTATGTAGTACTGACTGTAGTATGTAGTACTGACAGTAGTACTGACCGTAGTATGTAGTACTGACCGTAGTATGTAGTACTGACCGTAGTATGTAGTACTGACCGTAGTATGTAGTACTGACCGTAGTATGTAGTACTGACAGTAGTACTGACCGTAGTATGTAGTACTGACCGTAGTATGTAGTACTGACTGTAGTATGTAGTACTGACTGTAGTATGTAGTACTGACCGTAGTATGTAGTACTGACCGTAGTATGTAGTACTGACCGTAGTATGTAGTACTGACCGTAGTATGTAGTACTGACAGTAGTACTGACCGTAGTATGTAGTACTGACTGTAGTATGTAGTACTGACCGTAGTATGTAGTACTGACCGTAGTATGTAGTACTGACCGTAGTATGTAGTACTGACAGTAGTACTGACCGTAGTATGTAGTACTGACCGTAGTAGTCGTTGATGGGCGTGGCCTCACAGGCCAGCTGAAGTATTCCTCTGTTACTGCAGTACACGTGTTTGATCAGAGTCCCACAGAACCTGGTCCCGGCGTGAAGTCCGAACAGGATCCCGATCAAGACCAGGGCCGAGAACCAGGACCAGAAACACAGCCAGAAGAGCCGGACCGGAGTCAAGATGGAGTGATACCGGAGCGGCTCACACACCGCCACATACCTGAGGAGACCAAGACCAGGACTGAACCAGGACCAGACCAGGACCAGGACTGAACCAGGACCAGACCAGGACCAGGACTGAACCAGGACCAGACCAGGACCAGGACTGAACCATGACCAGGACCATGGCCAGGACTGAACCAGGACTATGAACTGTCTCTGTGTGGCTCTGTCTGCTCTTTGGATTGGGCAGGTGTCAGTGGGTACCTGTCGTAGACCTGTGTGGATTGGGCAGGTGTCAGTGGGTACCTGTTGTAGACCTGTGGGATTGGGCAGGTGTCAGTGGGTATCTGTTGTAGACCTGTGGGATTGGGCAGGTGTCAGTGGGTACCTGTCGTAGGCCTGTGGGATTGGGCAGGTGTCAGTGGGTACCTGTTGTAGACCTGTGTGGATTGGGCAGGTGTCAGTGGGTACCTGTCATAGACCTGTTTGGATTGGGCAGGTGTCAGTGGGTACCTGTCGTAGGCCTGTGGGATTGGGCAGGTGTCAGTGGGTACCTGTCATAGACCTGTGGTATTGGGCAGGTGTCAGTGGGTACCTGTCGTAGACCTGTGGGATTGGGCAGGTGTCAGTGGGTACCTGTCGTAGACCTGTGTGGATTGGGCAGGTGTCAGTGGGTACCTGTCGTAGACCTGTGGGATTGGGCAGGTGTCAGTGGGTACCTGTCGTAGACCTGTTTGGATTGGGCAGGTGTCAGTGGGTACCTGTCGTAGGCCTGTGGGATTGGGCAGGTGTCAGTGGGTACCTGTCGTAGACCTGTGGTATTGGGCAGGTGTCAGTGGGTACCTGTCGTAGACCTGTGGTATTGGGCAGGTGTCAGTGGGTACCTGTCATAGGCCTGTGGGATTGGGCAGGTGTCAGTGGGTACCTGTCGTAGACCTGAGGGATTGGGCAGGTGTCAGTGGGTATCTGTCGTAGGCATGTGTGTATTGGGCAGGTGTCAGTGGGTACCTGTCATAGACCTGAGGGATTGGGCAGGTGTCAGTGGGTACCTGTCCTAGACCTGTGGGATTGGGCAGGTGTCAGTGGGTACCTGTCATAGGCATGTGTGGATTGGGCAGGTGTCAGTGGGTACCTGTCATAGACCTGTGGGATTGGGCAGGTGTCAGTGGGTACCTGTCGTAGGCCTGTGGTATTGGGCAGGTGTCAGTGGGTACCTGTCCTAGACCTGTGGGATTGGGCAGGTGTCAGTAGGTACCTGTCGTAGACCTGTGTGGATTGGGCAGGTGTCAGTGGGTACCTGTCGTAGACCTGTGTGGATTGGGCAGGTGTCAGTGGGTACCTGTCGTAGACCGGAGGGATTGGGCAGGTGTCAGTGGGTATCTGTCGTAGGCCTGTGGGATTGGGCAGGTGTCAGTGGGTATCTGTCGTAGGCATGTGTGGATTGGGCAGGTGTCAGTGGGTACCTGTCCTAGACCTGTGGGATTGGGCAGGTGTCAGTAGGTACCTGTCGTAGACCTGTGTGGATTGGGCAGGTGTCAGTGGGTACCTGTCGTAGACCTGAGGGATTGGGCAGGTGTCAGTGGGTACCTGTCGTAGGCATGTGTGGATTGGGCAGGTGTCAGTGGGTACCTGTCATAGACCTGTGGGATTGGGCAGGTGTCAGTGGGTACCTGTTGTAGACCTGTGGGATTGGGCAGGTGTCAGTGGGTACCTGTCGTAGGCATGTGTGGATTGGGCAGGTGTCAGTGGGTACCTGTCGTAGACCTGTGTGGATTGGGCAGGTGTCAGTGGGTACCTGTCGTAGACCTGAGGGATTGGGCAGGTGTCAGTGGGAACCTGTCGTAGGCCTGTGGGATTGGGCAGGTGTTCGTGGGTACTGCACCTGTCGTAGGCCATGGCGGCGAGCACGGTCTGCACGGCGACGCCGTAGGTGTGGACGGCGAAGCCCTGCACTAGTGCGTGGGCGTGGCTGATGGAGCGGGAGCCGTCGGGCCGGTCGGCGTACAGGAAGTGCACCAGGATGCGGGGGCAGACGGCCGACGCCCCCAGCAGGTCGACCAGCGCCAGGTTCACCATCAGCACGAACATCGGCCGCCGCAGCCGCCGCTCTGTCGCCACGGCGACCAGCACCGCGCCGTTCCCCGCCAACACCACCAGGAAGTTACACAACAGCAACAGGAAGAGGAGGGGCCCGTATCCAGGGGCAACGAGGAAGCCCTCCAACTCAAACACCACCGAGTCCTGGGACGAGTTAGACATGAGCACCTGAAACACAAGAGACCTGAGCCGGGACTAGGACCAGGACCTGAGCCGGGACCAGAACCAGGACCAGCACCAGGACCAACTGGGACCAGGACCTGAGCCAGGACCAGGACTTGAGCCAGGACCAGGACCTGAGCCGGGACCAAGACCAGGACTGGGACAATAGAAAGCTAAATGAATAACATCACAGACCAGAGTCCAGACCAGACCAGGTCTCAAACCTGGGGCTGGTTCTGAAGTCCAGCTGTTAAAAGTCCAGGGAAAAATGTGGAGCTTCATCAGAGACACTTAATCTGTCCAAAGTGACGACGTGAAAAACAGTTAAAAAGAAAATGTGATGGAAGCAGTAAAATATAAAACCACAAAGACTCGAGTTCATTTATTCACCTGAAAAATCACAGAAAAGGTTTCAGGGTTTGTCGTCCGGACTCTGTTTGAAGATCGAGACGTTTCGACTTCTATCCAGACGTCATTGTCAATCTGAGAGCTGCCCTGAGTAGTGAGAGGAGTCACTGATAATGGCCTGTCTTTGATTGGTTAATAGTTGCCCTGCCTAGTGTCACCTGAGGCTAATCTGTGGTGATAGCCTTTGTTCATTGTCCTGCTGTTAGCTGTAGCTCATTAGGACCTCATTAGCATATGATTATCATATGATTATCATGTGACTGGACCCTTGACCTGGACCAGGGGGTCAGGAGTGTCATAAACCTGAGCTACAGTGAATCTTAGACCCCCGTCCTGTTCAGGGGGTTCTCTCTTTTGACTCTTCTCCTGCTCAGGATCTCACGCTCTCGTCGTGACTCGAGGGTTTGTGTCGTCCAGGAGCAGGACCTCTGTGCTCCTCGTCCGGGAGCAGGACCTCCTCGTCCAGGAGCAGGACCTCTGTGCTCCTCGTCCGGGAGCAGGACCTCTGTGCTCCTCGTCCGGGAGCAGGACCTCTGTGCTCCTCGTCCGGGAGCAGGACCTCTGTGCTCCTCGTCCGGGAGCAGGACCTCTGTGCTCCTCGTCCAGGAGCAGGACCTCTGTGCTCCTCGTCCGGGAGCAGGACCTCTGTGCTCCTCGTCCGGGAGCAGGACCTCTGTGCTCCTCGTCCGGGAGCAGGACCTCTGTGCTCCTCGTCCGGGAGCAGGACCTCTGTGCTCCTCGTCCAGGAGCAGGACCTCTGTGCTCCTCGTCCAGGAGCAGGACCTCTGAGCTCCTCGTCCAGGACCTCTGTGCTCCTCGTCCAGGAGCAGGACCTCTGTGCTCCTCGTCCAGGAGCAGGACCTCTGTGCTCCTCGTCCGGGAGCAGGACCTCTGTGCTCCTCGTCTGGGAGCAGGACCTCTGTGCTCCTCGTCCGGGAGCAGGACCTCTGTGCTCCTCGTCCGGGCGTCCAGGAGCAGACCCTCTGTGCTCCTCGTCCAGGAGCAGGACCTCTGTGCTCCTCGTCCGGGAGCAGGACCTCTGTGCTCCTCGTCCAGGAGCAGGACCTCCTCGTCCAGGAGCAGGACCTCCTCGTCCAGGAGCAGGACCTCTGTGCTCCTCGTCCGGGAGCAGGACCTCTGTGCTCCTCGTCCGGGAGCAGGACCTCCTCGTCCAGGAGCAGGACCTCCTCGTCCAGGAGCAGGACCTCTGTGCTCCTCGTCCGGGAGCAGGACCTCCTCGTCCAGGAGCAGGACCTCCTCGTCCAGGAGCAGGACCTCTGTGCTCCTCGTCCGGGAGCAGGACCTCTGTGCTCCTCGTCCAGGAGCAGGACCTCTGCTCCTCTGATCTTCTGTGTTTGGTCTCACTGTGTGCCGTTCTGTCCTCACTCTGTCTAATAAACACTCTCTGTTTCTGTGGCTCGTCTTGTCTTTGGACCAGTTTATGTTTCAGTTTGTTTGGTTTGAAGTGAACAGGACGTCCTGTCGTCGTTTCAGGCCCAAGACACGAGGGACAGACCCCCCTCTTGGTTCTATGTTCCTTTTGTCCTCTTTCTTGGCTCCTCTGACTTTGTTAAAGGCCCTTTTGGGACAGGCCCAGCAGAGAGGGCCGGGGCACCTCCTCCTCTGAGCAGGAGGTGCCCAGGCCCTGGGTCCAGCTCCTGCTGCAGTGGGTCCAAAATATACATTTCATACTTCAATAAAATATTTAATTTGGTTTGGGGAAAACATATTCTGGTTCAGTCCTGGTTCAGTCCTGGTTTAGACCTGGTTTAGTCCTGGTTTAGACCTGGTATAGACCTGGTTTAGACCTGGTTTTGTCCTGGTTTAGTTTTGGTTTAGTCCTGGTTTAGTCCTGGTTTAGTCCTGGTTTAGTCCTGGTTTTGAACTGGTTTAGACCTGGTTTAGTCTTTGTTTAGTCCTGGTTTAGTCCTGGTTTAGTCCTGGTTTAGTCCTGGTTTAGTCTTGGTTTAGTCCTGGTTTTGAACTGGTTTGTATAAAAGACCAAACTATTAACTATGACTAAACCAGGTCTAAACCAGGACTAAATTAGGACTGGGGTTTAGAGGTTTAAATTAGGGTTTCAGTCCTGCTTTAGTCCTGGTTTAGTCCTGGTTCAGTCCTGGTTTAGTCCTGGTTTAGTCCTGGTTCAGACCTGGTTTAGTCCTGGTTTAGTCCAAACAGCTCATATTTATCCTTCAAACTGTTAAATGTGGCGCTTTAGATTCATTCGTTGTGTTTCTTGGTTCAGTGAGATTTTCTCGTGTCGTCGTCACGTGAACGAAACAGGACCAGGACCAGGACCAGGACCAGAGCCAGGACCAGGACCAGGACCAGGACCAGGACCAGGACCAGGACCAGAGCCAGGACCAGGACCAGGACCAGGACCAGGACCAGAGCCAGGACCAGGACCAGACCAGGACCAGGACCAGGACCAGGACCAGGACCAGATCAGGACCAGGACCAGACCAGGACCAGGACCAAGACCAGGACCAGAGCAGCAGGAGTCTGTGTAAAGTCCCTGTGGTGGTTTTGGTCCAGTTTGAGACACGAAAGAATGAGGCTCTGGTCTGTGCCGTGTTCATAATGTCCCTGTTAAATAAACAACACACACAGTCCTGGTTTAGTCCTGGTTTAGTCCTGCTTTAGTCCTGGTTCAGTCCTGGTTCAGTCCTGGTTCAGTCCTGGTTTAGTCCTGGTTTAGTCCTGGTTTAGTCCTGGTTTAGTCCTGGTTTAGTCCTGGTTCAGTCCTGGTTTAGTCCTGGTTTAGTCCTGGTTTAGTCCTGGTTTAGTCCTGGTTTAGTCCTGGTTCAGTCCTGGTTCAGTCCTGGTTTAGTCCTGGTTTAGTCCTGGTTCAGTCCTGGTTTAGTCCTGGTTTAGTCCTGGTTTAGACCTGGTTTAGTCCTGGTTTAGTCCTGGTTTAGTCCTGGTTTAGACCTGGTTTAGTCCTGGTTTAGTCCCAGTTCAGTCCCGGTTCAGTCCTGGTTTAGTCCTGGTTTAGTCCTGGTCTAGTCCCGGTTCAGTCCCGGTTCAGACCTGGTCTAGTCCTGGTTTAGACCTGGTTCAGTCCCAGTTTAGTCCTGGTTCAGTCCTGGTCTAGCCCTGGTTCAGACCCGGTTCAGACCCGGTTCAGTCCTGGTTCAGTCCCGGTCTAGTCCTGGTCTAGTCCCGGTCTAGTCCCGGTCTAGTGCCGGTCTAGTCCTGGTCTAGTCCTGGTCTAGTCCTGGTGTAGACCTGGTCTAGTCCTGGTCTAGTCCTGGTGTAGACCTGGTTCAGTCCCGGTTCAGTCCCAGTTCAGTCCCGGTTCAGTCCCGGTCTAGTCCCGGTCTAGTCCCGGTCTAGTCCTGGTCTAGTCCTGGTCTAGTCCTGGTGTAGACCTGGTTCAGTCCTGGTTCAGACCTGGTTCAGTCCTGGTTTAGACCTGGTTCAGTCCCGGTTCAGACCTGGTTCAGTCCTGGTTTAGACCTGGTTCAGTCCCGGTTCAGTCCCGGTTCAGTCCTGGTCTAGTCCTGGTCTAGTCCTGGTCTAGTCCTGGTGTAGACCTGGTCTAGCCCTGGTCTAGTCCTGGTCTAGTCCTGGTGTAGACCTTACCTGGTTCAGGGTGAGTCTTCTTTCGGGGGACTGTTCTGTTAAATACAGATCTGTGAATATGTAAATGAGGAACATGAATATTAAACAGGACGAGTCTGAATGACGTCAGACAAACCAGGACTGAACCAGGTCTGAACCAGGTCTGAACCAGGACTGAACCAGGACTAAACCAGGTCTGAACCAGGACTGAACCAGGACTGAACCAGGACTAAACCAGGACCGAACCAGGACTGAACCAGGACTAAACCAGGACCGAACCAGGACTGAACCAGGACTGAACCAGGACTGAACCAGGACTGAACCAGGTCTGAACCAGGACTAAACCAGGACTGAACCAGGACTGAACCAGGACTGAACCAGGTCTGAACCAGGACTGAACCAGGACTGAACCAGGTCTGAACCAGGTCTGAACCAGGACTGAACCAGGACTGAACCAGGTCTGAACCAGGTCTGAACCAGGACTGAACCAGGACTGAACCAGGTCTGAACCAGGACCGAACCAGGACTGAACCAGGTCTGAACCAGGACTGAAACAGGTCTGAACCAGGACTGAACCAGGTCTGAACCAGGACTGAACCAGGTCTGAACCACCACACCACCAGGTGGAGGTTGTGGACCTCGACTGGGGATGTGGTCGGACGGTGGAGGGAATACTCTGAGGATCTCCTCAATCCCACCGTCACGTCTGAGGAGGAAGCAGAGGCCGAGGACTCAGAGGCGACTCGTCCACCTCCCCAACCTGAAGTCACTGAGGATGTTGTCTCCTCGGTGGCTCCTGTGGATGAGATCCTCCTGAGTATCTTAAGTCTCTGGATGTTGTGGGACTCTCTTGGACACGTCTCTTGGACACGTCTCTTGGACACGTCTCTGGTCTGGGATGGTACCTCTGGACTGTCAGACCGGGGGGTGGTCCCTCTGTGTAAGGAGGGGGATGTCAAACTGTGGTGTGGACTCTTGGTTGGACCTCGTTCTGAGGGTCTGAGGGAGGTGGCCTCAGTCACATGAGCTTTGTGGATGTGGAGGAGGCATTCACCCGTGTGTCCCGGGCCCTTTGAAGGCAAAGCCATCGATTTACCGTCCGTTCACGTTCCTCTCACCTGGTCAAGAGCTCTGGGTAATGAACGAAAGGACAAGATCACGAACACAAGCGTCGACATGAGCCTCGTCCTCCGGGGGCCGAGCGCTCACTCAGAGATGGACATTATTATAAAAAACATTTTATGCTGGATTCTGTTCAGAGTAGATTTTTATACAGAACGACCCAAGATGTTGAATGGAAGGTTTATATCACATTATCCTCAAAATGACACACAACCTTTAATAATAACTCGCCTTAAATACAAGGAACTGAACCCAAGTGTTTATGAACGACGCTTCGACACAAGACGGAGGCTTCAACTTTTATTTAGATTCAATAAATAAAAATAAAATAGGACGCCGCCCCCTCAGGCTCTCTGGCTCTTGGGGGCGACGCGGCGTAGCGTCCTGCAGATGGCGCTGCGCAGCTCGCGGCTCACCAGGCAGTAGATGAGCGGGTTGACGGCGGGCGGGACGATGATGAAGAGGATGCTGAAGAGTTTCTTGATGTTTGGGGCGAGCGTGGGAAAACGGTAGGAGACGACGATGATGATGATGGCCACGTTGTACAGGACGTACACCACCAGGTGAGGGACGCAGGTCTGCAGGGCCTTGGACCGGGCCTGGACCACGTCTAGACCACCGCGGCCCAGGACCACCGACAGGATCCGAGCGTACGAGAACGCCGTGACCAGGAACACGCCGGTGTTGACCACGTACGTGATGGCCTGTCCTGAGGGCGAGGGAGAGGACAGAGTTAGAGCAGTGTTTGGGACGAGCAGACACCTCCGTGGGCTCGAGGTGCAGCAGTGAACGGGGCGCTGCACGTGTGTGTGGGTGCAAACCCCGCAGCGTCCCGGCCTCGACCGTTTGCCGGATGTCTACTCTCTCTCCTCTGCTGTCCTGTCTAACGAGGCCTTCAGGCAAAACAAACATCTCTTAAAAAGGCCTTATCTGTACATGGCCTTTTCAGTAACTCTTCCTGTGACTGACGAGTGCAGATGCTGTTCTTGCTGCTCCGTTTTGCTACAATAAATGTTTATCCTCCATAAATGTTAAATTATGACTATTTTAAGGAAATCAAGGATTTTAAAACAAATGCAGTTGGAAATATAGGGGCCGGTGCAGAGGGATCCGGGCAGCAGTCGAAGGCGGGGACCTCGACGACCGGATCTCCGGACATAGAAACTAGCTCTGGGGACATGGAGTGTCACCTCGCTGTGGGAGGAGCCTGAGCTCGTGCGGGAGGTCGAGCGTTATCGACTAGATATAGTCGGCCTCACCTCCAGCACAGCCCAGGCTCACCCCTTGAAGGATCTGCTGTGAGAGACAGTTGTGGGAGATACTGGTACAAAGTGTTTATTCAGTGCCTCTGGGCTGTGGGGCCCAAAGGGGACAAGGGTAATTACAGGTCAAAATGAGGTCGTTTGACCATAAACTAAGAGTCTGTAAGTTTGGGAATTTTTATGAGGGGCAATAAAGAAACATTTGGGAGTGGGTTTCCTTATCTGAAAAGGGCTGTGGTCTCCTTTGAAGGGGCAGTTGTTCTACCAGATATAAAGCTATGGGACGTCCCAGGCAACGTCGACTGTCTGTGTGAGATGCTGCTCTCTGTAATAAACTTCCTTCAATATTCAGAAGTGTCCACGAGTCTTCTTCTACATCTTCAGAAACCACACCGTCTCCTTGAGAGGGACTGGACTCTCCATTTCTCCGGCGTTGCCCGCGGGGAGAGGCGGCGGGATGGTGTGGGCTCAGAGCCCCACAGCTCAGCTCCACGGGTTGGAGTTTACCCCGGTGAACGAGAGGGTCGCATCCCTCCGCCTTCGGGTGGGGGA
Source organism: Rhinogobius similis (assembly GCA_019453435.1). Classification (NCBI taxonomy): domain Eukaryota; kingdom Metazoa; phylum Chordata; class Actinopteri; order Gobiiformes; family Gobiidae; genus Rhinogobius; species Rhinogobius similis. The sequence continues at coordinate 19,091,069 of CM033637.1, forward strand.
CAGGTCTCCCACTGTTGTGTCGCCTACGGGCCGAGCAGCAGTGCAGCCCAGGCCTTCTTGGAGTCCCTGGGAGGGGCACTGGACAGTGCACCGCACGGGGACTCCATTGTTCTACTGGGGGACTTCAACGCCCACGTGGGCAACGACAGTGACACCTGGAGAGGGGGAGACAGTGACACCTGGAGAGGGGGAGACAGTGACACCTGGAGAGGGGGAGACAGTGACACCTGGAGAGGGGGAGACAGTGACACCTGGAGAGGGGGAGACAGTGACACCTGGAGAGGGGGAGACAGTGACACCTGGAGAGGGGGAATCGGGAGGAACAGCCCCCCCGATCTGAACCCGAGTGGTGTTCAGTGTGACTTCTGTGTCACAGTTTGTCCATAACAAACACCATGTTCGAGCACAAGGTCCATCAGTGGCTCCAGGACACAGGTCCATGATCCACTTTGTTGTCGTGTCTGACCTTCGGCCGCGTGTCTTGGACACTCGGGTGAAGAGAAGGGCGGAGCTGTAGAGCACCACCTGGTGGTGAGTTGGATCCTCTGGCGGGGGAGGAAGCCGGACAGACTCTTCAGGCCCAAGTGTATGTGGAACGTCTGGCAGAGCCCTCTGTCTGCAGGTCTCACACTCACCTCCAGGAGAACTTCTCCAGATCCCGGGGGAGGCTGTGGACATGGAGTCCCAGTGGACCATATTCTCCACCTCCAGTGTCCATGCGGCGGCTCGTAGCTGTGGTCGTCTCTGGTGCCTGTCGCGGTGGCAATCCCTGAACCCGGTGGTGGACGGTGGAAGTAAGGGATGCCATCAGACTGAACAAGGAGACCTACCAGGTCTTGTGGCCTGTGGGAGCTGACGGGTACCACAGGCCAAACGTGCTGAGCCCGTGCAGTCGCAGAGGCAAAAACTCGGGGCTGGGAGGAGTTCGGGGAGGCCATGGAGGAGGACTATCAGTCGCCTCAAAGAAATTCTGGCAAACCGTCCTTGGCCTCAGGAGGGGGAAACAGTGCTTCACCAACACCGTGTACGGTGCAGGTGGAGAGTGTTGACCTCGACTGAGGATGTGGTCGGACGGTGGAGGGAATACTCTGAGGATCTCCTCAATCCCACCGTCACGTCTGAGGAGGAAGCAGAGGCCGAGGACTCAGAGGCGACTCATCCACCTCCCCAGGCTGAAGTCACTGAGGCTGTTGTCTCCTCGGTGGCTCCTGTGGATGAGATCCTCCTGAGTATCTTCAGTCTCTGGATGTTGTGGGACTGTCTCTTGGACACGCCTCTACAACATCTAGTGGTCTGGGACGGTACCTCAGGACTGGCAGACCGGGGGGTGGTCCCTCTGTATAAGAAGGGGGACCGGAGGGTGTGTTCCAACTACAGGGGGATCACACTGCTCAGCCTCCCCGGTGAGGTCTACTCCAGGGACTGGAGGAGAATCCGACCGATAGTCGAACCTCGGATTCAGGAGGAGCCTGTGGTTTTGGTCGTGGACTGGACCAGCTCCAGACTCTCCATCGGGTGCTCGAGGGTTCATGGGAGTTTGCCTCAGTCCCATGTACTTTGTGGATCTGGAGCATTCGACCGTGTGTCCCGGGGCGCCTTGTGGGGGGCGCTCGGGGAGTATGGGGTCCGGGGCCCTTTGCTCAGGGCTGTCCCTGTACGACCGGAGCAGGAGCTGTGCTGCTGCAGTGAGTCAGACCTGTTCAGTTCATGTTGGACTCCAGGGCTGCCCTTTGTCACCGGTTCTGTTCATCATTTTTTGGACAGAATTTCTAGTCACAGTCAGGGCCTGGAGGGCGTCCTGTTTGGGGACCACAGGATCATCTCTGCTGTTTGCAGATGATGTCGTCCTGATGCTTCCTCAAACCAGGACCTACAGCTCTGGGACGGTTTGAGCCGAGTGTGAAGCAGCTGGGATGAAGATCAGCTCCAAATCCGAGGCCATGGTTCTCGACCGGAAAAAGGCGTCTTGTCCTCTCTGGGTGGAGAGTCCTTGCCTCAAGTGGAGGAGGTCCAGTATCTCTGGGTCTTGTTCAGAGTGAAGGATGGAGCGTGAGATTGACAGATCGGTGCAGCGTCTGCAGTGATGTGGTTCTGTATCGGACCGATGTGGTGAAGAGAGAGCTGAGTCCAAAGACAAAGCTCTGATTTACCTCGATCTACGTTCCTCCCTCACCTGGTCATGAGCTCTGGGTCATGACCCAAAGGACGAGATCGTGGACACAAGCGTCGACATAAGCTCCTCCTCCAGGGGGCGCTCCCTTAGAGACAGAGAGGAGCTCAGTCACACGGGAGGAGCTCGGAGTAGAGCTGCTGCTCCTCCACGTCCAGAGGAGCAGCTGAGGCTCGGGCGCCTCAGGAGCCTCCTGGACGCCTCCTTCGGGAGGTGCTCTGGGCATGTCCCAAGGGAGGCGGCCCCGGGGTAGACCCAGGACACACTGGAGGGTAGAGTAATATGTAGTACTGACTGTAGTATGTAGTACTGACCGTAGTATGTAGTACTGACCGTAGTATGTAGTACTGACCGTAGTATGTAGTACTGACCGTAGTATGTAGTACTGACCGTAGTATGTAGTACTGACAGTAGTACTGACCGTAGTATGTAGTACTGACCGTAGTATGTAGTACTGACCGTAGTATGTAGTACTGACCGTAGTATGTAGTACTGACCGTAGTATGTAGTACTGACAGTAGTACTGACTGTAGTATGTAGTACTGACTGTAGTATGTAGTACTGACCGTAGTATGTAGTACTGACCGTAGTATGTAGTACTGACCGTAGTATGTAGTACTGACCGTAGTAGTCGTTGATGGGCGTGGCCTCACAGGCCAGCTGAAGTATTCCTCTGTTACTGCAGTACACGTGTTTGATCAGAGTCCCACAGAACCTGGTCCCGGCGTGAAGTCCGAACAGGATCCCGATCAAGACCAGGGCCGAGAACCAGGACCAGAAACACAGCCAGAAGAGCCGGACCGGAGTCAAGATGGAGTGATACCGGAGCGGCTCACACACCGCCACATACCTGAGGAGACCAAGACCAGGACTGAACCAGGACCAGACCAGGACCAGGACTGAACCAGGACCAGACCAGGACCAGGACTGAACCAGGACCAGACCAGGACCAGGACTGAACCAGGACCAGACCAGGACCAGGACTGAACCAGGACCAGACCAGGACCAGGACTGAACCAGGACCAGACCAGGACTGAACAAAGTTTGGAGACTGGGCCTGTCTTCTCTGGAGGGGTTGGATGCTGGACGTTCAGGGAGAGGCTCAGTTCCACCAGGTGGACTGACTCCTAACCAGAGGGTGGCGTCCCTGCACCTCCGGGTGGGGGGCAGGTGCCTCACTGTCATGAGGTCTACGCGCCCCAGAGCAGAGCGGACCAGGCCTCTGTGGAGTCCCTGGGAGGCACTGGGCTCTGTGGTTCTACTGGAGACTTCAACGTCCATGTGGACAACGACAGTGACACCTGCAGAGGGAGGGGCCCCGACCTGAACCCGAGGGTGTTCAGTTAGACTTCTGTGTCAACCACACCCAACCACACCCAACCACACCCAACCACACCCAACCACACCCAACCACACCCAACCACACCAAACCACACCCAACCACACCAAACCACACCCAACCACACCCAACCACACCCAACCACACCAAACCACACCCAACCACACCAAACCACACCCAACCACACCAAACCACACCCAACCACACCAAACCACACCAAACCACACCAAACCACACCCAACCACACCCAACCACACCAAACCACACCAAACCACACCAAACCACACCCAACCACACCCAACCACACCCAACCACACCAAACCCAACCAAACCACACCCAACCACATCCAACCACACCCAACCACACCAAACCACATCCAACCACACCCAACCACATCCAACCACACCCAACCACACCAAACCAAACCACATCCAACCACACCAAACCACACCAAACCACATCCAACCACACCCAACCACATCAAACCACATCCAACCACACCCAACCACACCAAACCCAACCAAACCACACCCAACCACATCCAACCACACCCAACCACACCAAACCACATCCAACCACACCCAACCACATCCAACCACACCCAACCACACCAAACCACATCCAACCACACCCAACCACATCCAACCACACCCAACCACACCAAACCAAACCACATCCAACCACACCAAACCACACCAAACCACATCCAACCACACCCAACCACATCAAACCACATCCAACCACACCCAACCACATCCAACCACACCAAACCACATCCAACCACACCCAACCACATCAAACCACATCCAACCACACCCAACCACACCAAACCACATCCAACCACAAAGACAGACTCTTCCATCATCTGAAGTGAGGGGGAAAAGAGCTTCCTCAACAGGGGGTCGCTCCCTTAAAGACTGGGAGGAGCTCAGTCACGTGGGCGGAGCTTGGAGTAGAGCCACTGCTCCTCCACAAGGACAGGAGCAGCTGAGGGCCTCAGGAGGAAGGAGGGACCCTGTCTGTGTGGCCCTGTCTGCTCTGTGGATTGGGCAGGTGTCAGTGGGTACCTGTCATAGACCTGTGGGATTGGGCAGGTGTCAGTGGGTACCTGTCGTAGACCTGTGGGATTGGGCAGGTGTCAGTGGGTACCTGTCATAGACCTGTGGGATTGGGCAGGTGTCAGTGGGTACCTGTCGTAGGCCTGTGGGATTGGGCAGGTGTCAGTGGGTACCTGTCATAGACCTGTGGGATTGGGCAGGTGTCAGTGGGTACCTGTCATAGACCTGTGGGATTGGGCAGGTGTCAGTGGGTACCTGTCGTAGGCCTGTGGGATTGGGCAGGTGTCAGTGGGTACCTGTCGTACGCCTGTGGGATTGGGCAGGTGTCAGTGGGTACCTGTCATAGACCTGTGGGATTGGGCAGGTGTCAGTGGGTACTGCACCTGTCATAGGCCTGTGGGATTGGGCAGGTGTCAGTGGGTACCTGTCGTAGGCCTGTGGGATTGGGCAGGTGTCAGTGGGTACTGCACCTGTCATAGGCCTGTGGGATTGGGCAGGTGTCAGTGGGTACCTGTCGTAGACCTGTGGGATTGGGCAGGTGTCAGTGGGTACTGCACCTGTTGTAGACCTGTGGGATTGGGCAGGTGTTCGTGGGTACTGCACCTGTCGTAGGCCATGGCGGCGAGCACGGTCTGCACGGCGACGCCGTAGATGTGGACGGCGACGCCCTGCACTAGTGCGTGGGCGTGGCTGATGGAGCGGGAGCCATCGGGCCGGTCGGCGTACAGGAAGTGCACCAGGATGCGGGGGCAGACGGCCGACGCCCCCAGCAGGTCGACCAGCGCCAGGTTCACCATCAGCACGAACATCGGCCGCCGCAGCTGCCGCTCTGTCGCCACGGCGACCAGCACCGCGCCGTTCCCCGCCAACACCAGCAGGAAGTTACACAACAGCAACAGGAAGAGGAGGGGCCCGTATCCAGGGGCAACGAGGAAGCCCTCCAACTCAAACACCACCGAGTCCTGGGACGAGTTAGACATGAGCACCTGAAACACAAGATTTTGGCAAGTTTTACGGTGTTTGTGCGGCGCATTCAGTGAAACACGAGCAGCAGGAGGCGGAGCCACAGACTGGGCAGCAGGGGTTTTATGAGCGGGACATTAGGGGCGTCTGTGGAGCGAGGGCTGAACCATATGATGAGCACATCACAGGGTCAGATCAGATCCCTCTGAGCTCTTCTACATCGTGAGCTTCTCCTCGATGTCACTAAACATATCGTGAGGTCCATATCGACATCAAACTAATGTGAATGTCAGACGTTTGGACTCGTTCAGATCAGAGCAGACGAGTTTCAAACGTTTGTGACTTGTTTCAACCAATTATTTTTTACTTCAATCCAAATGATGTAAAATGTAAATCTATCTGAGCTTAAAATGACTTGATTTCATAATTTTCATCTGGATTTGAAAAGTTTTGACTCGATGACTCGATGTGGTGCTGGATATTTCACTGGCTTCAAGGTGTTTCTGATGATCAGGAGAATTATGCTTAAAATAAGAAAATACATTTGTCAGAGATGAATGATCTGAACCAGGGACAGATCATTTGGACTGAAGCAAGAAATAATGGATTGAAACGAGTCACAAACGTTTGAAACGAGTCAAATCATCTAGTTCTACCAAATAAATCGTCTGCTCTGATCTGAACGAGTCAAAACGTCTGAAACTCAGATTCATGTCCTGAAACCAAGACATTTAACTCAGCGAGAACTTAAGTCGAGTCGGAGCAGCTCTCAGGGGTCTGCTCCAGGTCTGGTCCTGGTCTGGTCCTGGTCCTGGTCCTGGTCTGGTCCTGGTCTGGTCTGGTCCTGGTATGGTCCTGGTCTGGTCCTGGTCTCTCTCCTGGTCTGGTCCTGGTCTGGTCCTGGTCCTGGTCCTGGTCCTGGTCCTGGTCCTGGTCCTGGTCTGGTCCTGGTCCTGGTCTGGTCCTGGTCTCTCTCCTGGTCTGGTCTGGTCTGGTCCTGGTCTGGTCCTGGTCCTGGTCTCTCTCCTGGTCTGGTCCTGGTCTGATCCTGGTCCTGGTCTGGTCTGGTCTGGTCCTGGTCTGGTCCTGGTCTGATCCTGGTCTCTCTCCTGATCCTGGTCTGGTCCTGGTCTGGTCCTGGTCTGGTCCTGGTCTGGTCCTGGTCCTGGTCTGGTCCTGGTCTGGTCCTGGTCTGGTCTGGTCCTGGTCTGGTCCTGGTCTGGTCTGGTCTGGTCTGGTCCTGGTCTGGTCTGGTCCTGGTCTGGTCCTGGTCTGGTCTGGTCTGGTCTGGTCCTGGTCTGGTCTGGTCTGGTCCTGGTCCTGGTCTGGTCCTGGTCCTGGTCCTGGTCTGGTCCTGGTCTCTCTCCTGGTCTCTCTCCTGGTCCTGGTCTGGTCCTGGTCTGGTCCTGGTCTGGTCCTGGTCTGGTCCTGGTCTCTCTCCTGGTCTCTCTCCTGGTCCTGGTCTGGTCCTGGTCTGGTCCTGGTCTGGTCCTGGTCTGGTCCTGGTCTGGTCCTGGTCTGGTCTGGTCTGGTCCTGGTCTGGTCTGGTCTGGTCCTGGTCTGGTCCTGGTCTGGTCCTGGTCCTGGTCTGGTCCTGGTCTGGTCCTGGTCTGGTCCTGGTCTGGTCTGGTCCTGGTCCTGGTCTGGTCCTGGTCCTGGTCCTGTCCTGGTCCTGGTCCTGGTCTGGTCTGGTCCTGGTCTGGTCTGGTCCTGGTCTGGTCCTGGTCTGGTCCTGGTCCTGGTCCTGGTCTGGTCCTGGTCTCTCTCCTGGTCTCTCTCCTGGTCCTGGTCTGGTCCTGGTCTGGTCCTGGTCTGGTCCTGGTCTGGTCTGGTCCTGGTCTGGTCCTGGTCTGGTCTGGTCTGGTCCTGGTCTGGTCCTGGTCTGGTCCTGGTCTGGTCTGGTCTGGTCTGGTCCTGGTCCTGGTCCTGGTCTGGTCCTGGTCCTGGTCCTGGTCTGGTCCTGGTCTGGTCCTGGTCTGGTCTGGTCTGGTCCTGGTCCTGGTCTGGTCCTGGTCCTGGTCCTGTCCTGGTCCTGGTCCTGGTCTCTCTCCTGGTCCTGGTCTGGTCCTGGTCTCTCTCCTGGTCCTGGTCTGGTCCTGGTCTGGTCCTGGTCTCTCTCCTGGTCTCTCTCCTGGTCTCTCTCCTGGTCCTGGTCTGGTCCTGGTCTCTCTCCTGGTCTGGTCCTGGTCTGGTCTGGTCCTGGTCTCTCTCCTGGTCCTGGTCTGGTCCGGTCCTGGTCTCACCTGGTGAAGGACTAAAAGTCCATTCTGAAAATCAAAATGTGTCCAAAATGTATTTAAGTCTTGTTTTCCTTCAAAAATGTTCTAATGTATCGACTGATCTGAGACAACGTTTGGAACTGGATTTGTCCCAACCTGGTCCTGGTTTAGTCCTGGTTTAGTCCTGGTTTAGACCTGGTTTAGACCTGGTATAGAACTGTTTATACAAAGGGTCTAATTTGGATAAAACTAAGTAAGAATTCATCCAAAACCGTCTTTAAAATAAATCAGTAAGTCAGAATTTCCAAACCAGGTCTAAACCAGGACTAAACCAGGTCTAAACCAGGTCTAAACCAGGACTAAACCAGGACTAAACCAGGTCTAAACCAGGACTAAACCAGGTCTAAACCAGGACTAAACCAGGACTAAACCAGGACTAAACCAGGACTAAACCAGGACTAAACCAGGTCTAAACCAGGACTAAACCAGGTCTAAACCAGGTCTAAACCAGGACTAAACCAGGACTAAACCAGGTCTAAACCAGGTCTAAACCAGGACTAAACCAGGACTAAACCAGGTCTAAACCAGGTCTAAACCAGGACTAAACCAGGTCTAAACCAGGTCTAAACCAGGACTAAACCAGGACTAAACCAGGTCTAAAACCAGGTCTAAACCAGGACTAAACCAGGACTAAACCAGGTCTAAACCAGGACTAAACCAGGACTAAACCAGGTCTAAACCAGGTCTAAACCAGGACTAAACCAGGACTAAACCAGGTCTAAACCAGGACTAAACCAGGACTAAACCAGGACTAAACCAGGACTATACCAGGACTAAACAAGGTCTAAACCAGGTTTAAACCAGGTCTAAACCAGGACTAAACCAGGACTAAACCAGGTCTAAACCAGGTCTAAACCAGGACTAAACCAGGTCTAAACCAGGACTAAACCAGGACTAAACCAGGTCTAAACCAGGTCTAAACCAGGACTAAACCAGGACTAAACCAGGTCTAAACCAGGTCTAAACCAGGTCTAAACCAGGACTAAACCAGGACTAAACCAGGACTAAACCAGGACTAAACCAGGTCTAAACCAGGTCTAAACCAGGCCTAAAACCAGGTCTAAACCAGGTCTAAACCAGGACTAAACCAGGACTAAACCAGGACTAAACCAGGACTAAACCAGGACTAAACCAGGACTAAACCAGGTCTAAACCAGGTCTAAACCAGGCCTAAAACCAGGTCTAAACCAGGACTAAACCAGGTCTAAACCAGGACTAAACCAGGACTAAACCAGGACTAAACCAGGACTAAACCAGGTCTAAACCAGGTCTAAACCAGGCCTAAAACCAGGTCTAAACCAGGACTAAACCAGGACTAAACCAGGACTAAACCAGGTCTAAACCAGGTCTAAACCAGGTCTAAACCAGGTCTAAACCAGGACTAAACCAGGTCTAAACCAGGACTAAACCAGGTCTAAACCAGGTCTAAACCAGGACTAAACCAGGACTAAACCAGGTCTAAACCAGGACTAAAACAGGACTAAACCAGGACTAAACCAGGACTAAACCAGGTCTAAACCAGGACTAAACCAGGTCTAAACCAGGTCTAAACCAGGTCTAAACCAGGACTAAACCAGGACTAAACCAGGACTAAACCAGGACTAAACCAGGTCTAAACCAGGTCTAAACCAGGTCTAAACCAGGTCTAAACCAGGACTAAACCAGGACTAAACCAGGACTAAACCAGGACTAAACCAGGTCTAAACCAGGTTTAAACCAGGTCTAAACCAGGACTAAACCAGGACTAAACCAGGTCCAAACCAGGTCTAAACCAGGACTAAACCAGGTCTAAACCAGGACTAAACCAGGACTAAACCAGGTCTAAACCAGGACTAAACCAGGACTAAACCAGGACTAAACCAGGACTAAACCAGGTCTAAACCAGGACTAAACCAGGACTAAACCAGGTCTAAACCAGGTCTAAACCAGGTCTAAACCAGGACTAAACCAGGTCTAAACCAGGACTAAACCAGGACTAAACCAGGACTAAACCAGGACTAAACCAGGTCTAAACCAGGACTAAACCAGGACTAAACCAGGACTAAACCAGGACTAAACCAGGTCTAAACCAGGACTAAACCAGGACTAAACCAGGTCTAAACCAGGACTAAACCAGGTCTAAACCAGGTCTAAACCAGGACTAAACCAGGACTAAACCAGGACTAAACCAGGTCTAAACCAGGACTAAACCAGGTGAAACCAGGACTAAACCAGGACTAAACCAGGTCTAAACCAGGTCTAAACCAGGTCTAAACCAGGCCCAAAACCAGGTCTAAACCAGGACTAAACCAGGACTAAACCAGGTCTAAACCAGGACTAAACCAGGTCTAAACCAGGTCTAAACCAGGTCTAAACCAGGACTAAACCAGGTCTAAACCAGGACTAAACCAGGTCTAAACCAGGTCTAAACCAGGTCTAAACCAGGACTAAACCAGGTCTAAACCAGGTCTAAACCAGGTCTAAACCAGGACCACTGATCGGACCGCACGTTCAGACTCTTTTTGTAATCACTGATTTCTGTTTTGTCTCGTGCATTTGAACTTACTGTTTGACGAGCCGGTTGAACCCTTTAACCTCACATTCACTTCACAAACGTCCGATCAAAACCATAAAACGGTTCAGTTCATTTTTACAAAGTTCTTTTCCACAAACTGACCCTTTAAACAGAACAAAACACAAAAAACAAGAATAAAACAGTGAGACGTCAAAGACAGAGATGAAACGGTCCGACTCAGGCTGATTTAGAACATGTTTAGTGAGTTTATGATTTCGTTTAAGTCCTGGTTCAGACCTGGTTCAGACCTGGTTTAGTCCTGGTTTAGTCCTGGTTCAGACCTGGTTTAGTCCTGGTTTAGTCCTGGTTCAGACCTGGTTTAGTCCTGGTTTAGTCCTGGTTCAGACCTGGTTTAGTCCTGGTTTAGTCCTGGTTCAGACCTGGTTTAGTCCTGGTTTAGTCCTGGTTCAGTCCTGGTTTAGTCCTGGTTCGGTCCTGGTTTAGTCCTGGTTCAGTCCTGGTTCAGACCTGGTTTAGTCCTGGATTGGTCCTTGTTTAGTCCTGGTTTAGTCCTGGTTCGGTCCTGGTCCAGACCTGGCTCGGTCCTGGTCCAGACCTGGTTTGGTCCTGGATTGGTCCTGGTTTTGTCCTGGTTTAGTCCTCGTTTAATCCTGGTTTAGTCCTGGTTTAGACCTGGTTTAGTCCTGGTTTAGTCCTGGTTTAGTCCTGGTTCGGTCCTGATTCGGTCCTGGATTGGTCCTTGTTTAGTCCTGGTTTAGTCCTGGTTCGGTCCTGGTCCAGACCTGGCTCGGTCCTGGTCCAGACCTGGTTCAGACCTGGTTCGGCCCTGGTTCGGTCCTGGTCCAGACCTGGTTTGGTCCTGGTCCAGACCTGGTTCAGACCTGGTTCGGCCCTGGTTGGGTCCTGGTCCAGACCTGGCTCGGTCCTGGTCCAGACCTGGTTCAGTCCTGGTCCAGACCTGGTTGGGTCCTGGTCCAGACCTGGTTTGGTCCTGGTCCAGACCCGGCTCTTACCTGGTTCAGAGCGAGTCCTGTTTGTGGCCGACTGTTAACTCGTTAAATAGAGTTCACTGAATATGTAAATGAGCCTCATGAATATTAAACACGCCGCGCTCCTGACGTCAGACTGTGGCTCGTGGCCCGTGTGTTGTGGGACGGTCCGGTGGTGGTTTGTGGGTCGGTGGTTTGGGGTTTGGTGCCACAGACACAGACTGTGATCAGCTGCTGACGAGGGACAGGGCTCGGTCCTGGTTCTGTTGGACCTCAGTGTTTGACACCATTGACACCACATTCTCCTGCAGAGGCCCCGCCCTCAGCTGCTTTAAACCCTGTTTATGGGACAAATGTAAACCAGAGCTCCTCCCCTTGTTCTACAGTGACCTGTGGTGTGCCTCAGGGGCCAGTCCTGGGTCCAGTTCTGTTCACTCTTTATTTGCTGCTGTTTAAGACGATCAGAAAGAACGGCATTAGTATTTATCAATGAACCTGATCAGACCCATCGAGTCCAGACCCATCGAGTCCAGACCCATCGAGTCCAGACCCACAGAGTCCAGACCCATCGAGTCCAGACCCACCGAGTCCAGACCCATCGAGTCCAGACCCACCGAGTCCAGACCCACCGAGTCCAGACCCACCGAGTCCAGACCCATCGAGTCCAGACCCACCGAGTCCAGACCCACCGAGTCCAGACCCACCGAGTCCAGACCCACAGAGTCCAGACCCACCGAGTCCAGACCCATCGAGTCCAGACCCATCGAGTCCAGACCCACAGAGTCCAGACCCATCGAGTCCAGACCCATCGAGTCTAGACCCACAGAGTCCAGATCCACCGAGTCCAGACCCATCGAGTCCAGACCCATCGAGTCCAGACCCACAGAGTCCAGACCCACAGAGTCCAGACCCAACGAGTTCATACCCATCGAGTCCAGACCCATCGAGTCCAGACCCATCGAGTCCAGACCCATCGAGTCCAGACCCATCGAGTCCAGACCCACAGAGTCCAGACCCATCGAGTCCAGACCCACCGAGTCCAGACCCATCGAGTCCAGACCCACCGAGTCCAGACCCACCGAGTCCAGACCCACCGAGTCCAGACCCATCGAGTCCAGACCCACCGAGTCCAGACCCACCGAGTCCAGACCCACCGAGTCCAGACCCACAGAGTCCAGACCCACCGAGTCCAGACCCATCGAGTCCAGACCCATCGAGTCCAGACCCACAGAGTCCAGACCCACAGAGTCCAGACCCATCGAGTCCAGACCCATCGAGTCTAGACCCACAGAGTCCAGATCCACCGAGTCCAGACCCATCGAGTCCAGACCCATCGAGTCCAGACCCACAGAGTCCAGACCCACAGAGTCCAGACCCAACGAGTTCATACCCATCGAGTCCAGACCCATCGAGTCCAGACCCACAGAGTCCAGACCCACCGAGTCCAGACCATAGACATAAAAATAGTGGACAGACGGTTGTGGCTCCGCCCCTTTCATGATAATGCGGCTCAGTCATGGAGAATTCAAAATGGCCGCGGGTTAGCCCCCACCACTCCCCCCTCGGTGGGGAGGCGGGGGGAGGGCGACTTTGGGGCGGCCTTTTGCTGACGTACTGCCGTCGTTGTCTCTATGGTTACCGCCCACTCGTAGGTGTTTGGCTGCGCCGTGACATTTCCGGCGCGTAAAGCCCGCCTTCTTCATTAGATATGCAAGAACTTTAAAAAATCACAGGCTAAACCAGCCGTAAGCTAACGTCACAGAGCCGTAAGCTAACGTCACAGAGCCGTAAGCTAACGTCACAGAGCCGTAAGCTAACGTCCCAGAGCCGTAAGCTAACGTCACAGAGCCGTGAGCTAACGTCACAGAGCCGTGAGCTAACGTCACAGAGCCGTGAGCTAACGTCACAGAGCCGTAAGCTAACGTCACAGAGCCGTAAGCTAACGTCCCAGAGCCGTAAGCTAACATCACAGAGCCGTAAGCTAACGTCACAGAGCCGTGAGCTAACGTCACAGAGCCGTAAGCTAACGTCACAGAGCCGTAAGCTAACGTCACAGAGCCCTAAGCTAACGTCACAGAGCCCTAAGCTAACGTTTGAGACCAAAGCCGTATTCTGAGCCTCAGGCTCTAAAGTAGGTTTTCAAACGTCTAACTCCCCATTGACTTGTATTGAATAATTCTACTTCCACAGCGGCCCCTAGTGGTCAGCAGCAGATTGTAAACATGGCAGCTACAGTCGGCGGCTAAATTTGAGGACGGTAGCCTCGCCCACTGGTCCAGACCCATCGAGTCCAGACTCTAAGCCTGAAGGACAGAAAAAGCTGTCAGCTAAAATAAGAAAAATCCTCCTAAAAGTGACTGAAGCTCCTCCTGCATTTGACCCAGATCAGACTGTGACCCTGCAGCGCGTCCTAAAAGCTCCAGAAGAAGCTTTAACTGGGTCAAATGCAGCAGCAGATCATGAACAGAACTAGAAGAAGAAGCACATGACGCCGGTGTTAGAGGCTCCTCACGGGCTCCTGTGGAGTTTAGAGTCACATTTAAGCTCCGCCCCCTGAACTATAAAGCCATCAATGATATGGTCCCATCGACTCAAAGCTGTGACAGTAGAGTCCCATCAAACAGAGCCTGGACTCTAAATGTGGACTATTGTTGGTCCTAGAGTCTGTAAAAGCAGGAGGCGGAGCTCCTGTTCATGTTAAAGAGGCTCCTCCTCCTCTGTCCTCTGCTGCCCCCTGCTGTGCTGGAGGAGTCTGAGCTCACACTGGCCTCAGCTTCTTCTTTTATCAACAACATTTAAGATCAGTTCATCTGGAGTCTGTTTATTGCTGTTCACATGTTTTTTCTCTTTGTCGACTGTTTCAGACACTGGCCCCGCCCCACGCCCTGTGACCTGGATGTCCTCATTTACCAGGAGGAACTGGGTGAACCACAGTGGAACCTTCAGGAGGAGCCCTGGACCAGCTCCAGACCAGAGGGTCCCCCTGAGCTCCGTCTGAGCCTCTAGAGCGCCCCCTTCAGGCAAATAAACGGGTTTAAAGTCACATATTGTATTATTTCTATTCTATTTTAGGTTTAATTATATTTCTGGTCCAAGATGCTCCAAAAGGGTGCTAAACTTACCACTAATAACACTTTTTCATTTGAATAAAAGTACATTTGGTCTTCTTGATGAACCTGAAACCATTCCAGGCGCCCCCTGGAGCTGGAGGAAGCGTCTGGAGCGAGGGAAGTCTGCCCCGGAGAAGAGGGAACGAAATGACGGTCCACAAACAATGACGCAGATTAAAAAACAAACTCAGGCATTTTATTAAAAAACAAACAAAACATCCAGTTTCACGGTCAGTGTCTGGACCGGTCCCTCCTTCTGTCCTCCTTCTCTCGCTCCCTTCCTTCCTCCCTCCTCGTCTCCTCTCTCCTTCTGTCCTCTCTGTGTCGCTCTCGGTGTCTGTCAGATTCATAATTCCTTTCCCGTTCTCTCTCCTCCCTACTCGTGTCCTCTCTCCTTCTGGGTCAGTGTCTGGACCTGTCCCTCCTTCTGTCCTCCTTCTCTCGCTCCCTTCCTTCCTCCCTCCTCGTCTCCTCTCTCCTTCTGTCCTCTCTGTGTCGCTCTCGGTGTCTGTCAGATTCATAATTCCTTTCCCGTTCTCTCTCCTCCCTCCTCGTGTCCTCCCTCCTCGTGTCCTCCCTCCTCGTGTCCTCCCTCCTCGTGTCCTCCCTCCTCGTGTCCTCCCTCCTCGTGTCCTCTCTTTTCATCTCCTCCCTCCTTGTGTCCTCCCTCCTCGTGTCCTCTCTTTTCATCTCCTCCCTCCTCATGTCCTCCCTCCTCGCCTCCTCCCTCCTCGCCTCCTCTCTCCTCATGTCCTCCCTCCTCGCCTCCTCCCTCCTCATGTCCTCCCTCCTCGCCTCCTCCCTCGGTTCCTTCCTGGTCTCGTCTCCTCTGCGTTGTTGTCTGTCCCTCTGCGCCCCCTGCTGGTCGTGTCTGTATTTGTCGTAGCCGGTGTCGTGTCTCTCCTCCTTCACCCTCACGGCGGCCGCCACAGCTGCCCCGGGGCGAGCCGCAGGAGGCGACGGAGAAGAGCTCGGCGAACGTTGCTCTTTCTTCTTTTTCTTTTCTTTCTTCTTTTTTTTCTCTTTTTTGTCTAAAAACAAAAACACATTTCAGTTTTGTCTTTTATAAAACACCAGAACCACCAACGAGACGGCGAGTCATTCTATAACTGAAATGCCTCTGCGCTCCTCTTTCTGGCCTCTGCGCTCCTCTTTCTCACCTCTGCGCTCCTTTCTGGCTCCTCGCGCCCTTCTTTCTTCGCCTCTGCGCCTCCTTCTGGCCTCTGCGGGCCCCTATGCTTTTTCTCGCCTCTGCGCTCCTTCTCTTCTCAGCCTTCGCTATGCTCGCCTCTCTGCCTCCTCTTTTTCTCGCCTGCGCTCCTTTTTTCTCAGCCTCATGCGCTCCTTCTGGTCTCATGGCCCTTCTTCTGGCCTCTAAGGCCCTCTTCTTTCTGGCTCCTCATGGGCCTTCTTTCTGGGCCTCTGCGCTCCTTCTGGTCTCTCATGCGCTCCTTCTTCTGGCGCTTATTGCGCCTTCTTTCTCGCTTCTCTATGCTTCTCCTCTCTCTTGGGCCTCCCCGCCCTCTCTTTCTGGCCTTCTATGGTCCTCCTCTTTCCTCTGGCCTCTTGCGCCCTCTTCTGGCTTTTCTCTGAGCGCCCTTCTTTTCTCACCTCTGCGCCCTCTTTTCTCAATTCCTCTGTGTCTCCTCTTTCTTCAGGCCCTCTTTTCTCTCCTCTGGCGCCCTCTTTTCCTCCTTTATAGCCCTCTTTCTCAGCCTCTGCGCTCCTCTTTCTGGCCTCTGCGCCCTCTCTGGTTTCTGAGCTCCACCCTTTCTCGCTCTTGGCGCATCCTTTTTCTCTCGCCTTCCATGCGCTCCTTCTTTTTCTGGCCTCCCCATGCTCTCCTCTTTCTGGGGCCTCTATGCGCCCTTTCTCTCTCCTCTGCGCCTCTTCTTTCTCTCTCCTCTATGAGCTCCTCTTTCTCTCCTCTCTGCGCTCCCTCTTTTCTGGCTCCTCATCTGCCTCTCTTCTGGCCTCCTCATAAAGCGCCTTCTTTCTGGCCTCTAAGGCCCTCTTTCTGGCCTCCTGCGCCCTCTTTCTGGTCTCTTATCTTGCCCTTCTGGCCTCTATAGCCTCTTTCTGGCTCTCATAAGGGCCCTCTTCCTTTCCCCACCCTGGGCCTGCTCCTCTTCACCTCTATACTCCTCTTCTGCACCTCTAGTTCCTTCTCTCTCTGCGGCCCTTCTTCTCAACTCTGCGCTCCTCTCTAGCCTCTATAGCTCCTTCTTTTCTATCCTCTGTAGCCCTCTTTTTCTCTCCCTTCTGCGCCCTTCTTTTCTTATCGCTTCTGCGCGCCCTCTTTCTGGCCTCTTGCGCTCCTCTCTTTCGCCTCTGCGCCCTTCTTTCTGGCCTCTGCGCCCTTCTTTCTCGCCTACGGCCCTCTTTCTGGGCCTTCCGGCGCTCCTCTTTCTCGCCTCTGCGCTCCTCTCTTTTCTGGCCTCATGCCCTCTTTCTCACCCCTTCCTTGCGCCCTCTTTCTGGCCCTCAGGCCCTGCTCTTTCTTCTGGCCTCTAAGCGCCCTCTTTCTGGCCTCTAAGGCCTCCTCTTTCTTGGCCTCTCTGCGCTCCTCTCTCTTTCTGGCCTCTATAGCCCCTCTTTCTGGCCTCCTGCGCTCCTCTTCTGAGCCCTCTGCGCCCTCTCTTCTGGCCTCCAAGGCCCTCTTTTTCTGGCCTCTCATGCCCTTGTTCTCTCATATCTGCCCTCTTTCTCACACCTCTATGCGCCCTTCTATTCTGGCCTCTAAGGCTCCAAACGCTTCTCTAAGGGGCCCTCTTTCTGGCCTCTATGCGGCCCCTCTTTCTGGCCTCTGGCGGCCCTTCTGTTCGGCTCTGCGCCCTTTTCTGGCCTCATGGCCCTCTATTCTGGCCTCTTTCTATTCTCTATAGCCCTCTTGTTCTGGCTCTAAGGCCCTCTTCTGGCTCCCTCCCATAAGGCCCTCCCTCTCTTTTTCTTGGCCTCTATGCGCCCTCTTCTGGCCTCCTCCTAAGGGGCCCTTCTCTTTCTGGCCTCTGCGCCTCCTCTTTCTTCTGGCCTCTTTATGCGCTCCTCTTTTCTGGCCTCCAGGCCCTCTTTCTGGCCTCTGCGCCCTATTCTTCTGGTCTCTGGCGCTCCTCTTCTGGCTCCTGCGCCTCTTTCGCCTCATGCCCTTTTCTGGTCTCTGCGCCTCTCCTTCTTCTGGCCTCATGGCCCTCTTTTCTGGCCTCTTGCGCCTCTTCTGGTCTCTCTATGGGCTCCTTCTTTCTCGCGCTCCTCTACTCACCTCAGCTCTTTCTCACCTCTGCGCCCTTCTTCTCGCCCTTCCTCTTCGCTTCTTTTTCAGGCTCTATACTTTCTTTTCTCGCTCTCCCTATGAGGCTCCTTCTTTTCGCTTCTCTATAGCCCTTTCTTTCTCGCTTCTGAGGCCCTTTTTCTTCTTTCGCTTCATGGCCTTCTTTTCTCGGCTTCTAGCGCTCCTTCTAGCACTGGCGTCCCTCTTTCTTCGCCTCTGGCGCCCTCTTTTTCTCTACACCTCTATAGGCTCCTCTTTCTGCGCCCTGCTTTTCTGGCCTCTGCGCTCATCTTTCTCGCCTGCTGCGCCCTCTTTCTCGCCTTCTGCGCCCTTCTTTCGCCTCTCGCCTCTCTTCGCTTAAGGCTTCTTTTCTCGCTTCTCTTGCGGGCCCTTCTTTTCTCGCATTCTCAAGGCCTCTTCTTTCTGGCCTCTGCGCTCCTCTTCGCTCCTCTGCGCTCCTTCCTCTTTCTGGCCTCTTGCAAGGCCTCTTCTCTATACCTCTATAGGCCTCTCTTTTTCATTCTATCCTCTTTTTTCAAGCTCCTCTTTCTTGGCCTCTGCGCCCTCTTTTCTGGCCTCTGCGCCCTTTCTGGCCTCTGCGCCCTCTTCTTTCTGGCCTCTGGCGCCCTTCTTTCTGGCCTCATAGGCCCTCCTTGTTCTGGGCCTCTGCGCCCTCTTTTTCTGGCTCCTGCGCCTCTCTTTTCTGTTCTTCTGCGCTCGCCTTCTTTCTGGCCTCTGCTATGCCTCTTCTTTCTTGGGCCCGCGCAGGCTCCTCTTCTGGGCCTCTCAGCGCCCCTCTCAAGCGCTCCTTCTTTCATCTCATATGGGCTCCTCTTTCTGGTCTTCCTAGCGCTTCTCCTTCTTTCTCGCCTCTGCGCCCTTTCTCACCCTCTGCGCCCTCTTCACCTTCTGGCTCTATGTCTTCTTTTCTCTTGCTTCTCTATACCCTCTTTCTATTCTCCTTTCGCGCGCCCTTTTCACCTCCTCTAAGGCTCCTTCTTTCTCACCCTCTGCGCTCCTTTCTTTCAATCTATAGCCCTCTTTTTCTAAGGCCTCTTCTTCTTTCTCCTCTGGCGCTCCTCTTTTTCTCTCCTCTATAGCTTCCTCCTTTTTCTGGCCTCTATGGCCCTTTCTTTTCTCGCTCTCTATGGGCCCTCTTTCTGGCCTCTGGCGCCCTTTTTCTGGCTCTATGCGCCCTTCTTTTTCTCGCTTCTCTGGCGCTCCTCTTTTCTGGCCTCTATGCGCCCTCTCTTTTCTCTCGCTCTCTCTATAGCCCTCTCTTCTGGCCTCTGCGCCCTCTTTCTCGTCTCCTCTGCGCCCTTTTTCTCGGCCTCCATGGGCCTCTTCTGGCCTCTGCAAGGCCCTTCTTTTTCTGGTCTCTAAGGCCCTCTGGCCTCTGCGCCCTCTTCATAGCTCTTCTGGCGCCCTCTTTCTGGCTCCTCTATAGCCCTTCTCGCTCTGGCCTCTGCGCTCTCTTTCTGGCCTCTGCGCTCCTTTCTGGCCTCATACCCTCTCTTCTGGGTCTCCCGCGCCCTTCTTTTCTGGGCCTCCTCTGGCCCTTTGTTCTGCTGCGCCTCTTTTTCTGGCCTCTGCGCTCCTCTTTCTGGCCTCTGCGCTCCTCTTTCTGGCCTCTGCGCTCCTCTTTCTCGCCTCTGCGCTCCTCTTTCTCGACTCTGCGCTCCTCTTTCTCGTCTCTGCGCTCCTCTGGCTGGCCTCTGCGCTCCTCTTTCTCCTCTTTCTGGCCTCTGCGCTCCTCTTTCTGGCCTCTCGCTCTCTTTCAGGCCTCTGCGCTCCTCTTTCTAGCCTCTGCGCTACTCTTTCTCTCTGCGCTCCTCTTTCTGGCCTCTGCGCTCCTCTTTCTGGCCTCTGCGCTCCTCTTTCTGGCCTCTGCGCTCCTCTTTCTGGCCTCTGCGCTCCTCTTTCTGGCCTCTGCGCTCCTCTTCTCACCTCTGCGCTCCTCTCTTCTGGCCTCTGCGCTCCTCTTTCTGGCCTCTGCGCTCCTCTTTCTGGCCTCTCGCACTCCTCTTTCTGGCCTCTGCGCTCCTCTTTCTCACCTCTGCGCTCCTCTTTCTCACCTCTGCGCTCCTCTTTCTCGCCTCTGCTCCTCTTTCGGCTCTCTTGCGCTCCTCTTTCTGGCCTCTGCGCTCCTCTTTCTCGCCTCTGCGCTCCTCTTTCTCGCCTCTGCGCTCCTCTTTCTCGCCTCTGCGCTCCTCTTTCTCGCCTCTGCGCTCCTCTTTCTCGCCTCTGCGCTCCTCTTTCTCGCCTCTGAGCTCCTCTTTCTGGCCTCTGCGCTCCTCTTTCTGGCCTCTGCGCTCCTCTTTCTCTCCCTCCTCTTTCTCTTCGCTCCTCTTTCTCTCTGGCCTCTGCGCTCCTCTTTCTGGCCTCTGCGCTCCTCTTTCTGGCTCCTCTGCGCTCCTCTTTTTCTGCCTCTGCTCCTCTGCGCTCCTCTTTCTGGCCTCCTCTCTCTCTGCTCCTCTTGCGCTCCTCTTTCTGGCCTCTGCGCTCCTCTTTCTGGCTCCTCTTTCTGGCTCCTCTTTCTGCTGCTCCTCTTTCTGGCCTCTGCGCTCCTCTTTCTGGCCTCTGCGCTCCTCTTTCTGGCCTCTGCGCTCCTCTTTCTGGCCTCTGCGCTCCTCTTTCTGGCCTCTGCGCTCCTCTTTCTCTGCGCTCCTCTTTCTCGTCTCTGCTCTTTCTAGACTCTGCGCTCCTCTTTCTCTCCTCTTCGCTGCTCTTTCTCGCCTCTGCGCTCCTCTTTCTCACCTCTGTGCTCCTCTTTCTGGCCCTCTGCGCCCTCTTACTGGCCTCTGCGCTCCTCTTTCTGGCCTCTGCGCTCCTCTTTCTGGCCTCTGCGCTCCTCTTTCTCCTCTGCTCCTCTTTCTGGCCTCTGCGCTCCTCTTTCTGGCCTCTGCGCTCCTCTTTCTCTCCTCTGCGCTCCTCTTTCTCACCTCTGCGCTCCTCTTTCTCACCTCTGCGCTCCTCTTTCTCTGCGCTCCTCTTTCTGGCCTCTGCGCTCCTCTTTCTGGCCTCTGCGCTCCTCTTTCTCGCCTCTGCGCTCCTCTTTCTCGCCTCTGCGCTCCTCTTTCTCGCCTCTGCGCTCCTCTTTCTCGCCTCTGCGCTCCTCTTTCTCGCCTCTGCGCTCCTCTTTCTGGCCTCTGCGCTCCTCTTTCTCTGCGCTCCTCTTTCTCTGCGCTCCTCTTTCTGGCCTCTGCGCTCCTCTTTCTCCCCTCTGCGCTCCTCTTTCTGGCCTCTGCGCTCCTCTTTCTCGCCTCTGCGCTCCTCTTTCTGGCCTCTGCGCTCCTCTTTCTGGCCTCTGCGCTCCTCTTTCTGGCCTCTGCGCTCCTCTTTCTCGCCTCTGCGCTCCTCTTTCTCACCTTTGCGCTCCTCTTTCTCAGCCTCTGCTCCTCTTTCTGCCTCTCGCTCCTCTTTCTGGCCTCTGCGCTCCTCTTTCTCACCTCTGCGCTCTTCTTTCTCTCCTCTGCGCTCCTCTTTCTCTCCTCTGCGCTCCTCTTTCTCGCCTCTGCGCTCCTCTTTCTCGCCTCTCTGCGCTCCTCTCTTCTCACCTCTGCGCTCCTCTTTCTCTCTAGCTCCTCTTTCTCTCTGCGCTCCTCTTTCTCTGCGCTCCTCTTTCTCGTCTCTGCGCTCCTCTTTCTGCGCTCCTCTCTTTCTCTCTGCGCTCCTCTTTCAAGCCTCTGCGCTCCTCTTTCTGGCCTCTGGCGCTCCTCTTTCTGGCCTCTGCGCCTCTCTTTCTGCCTCTGCGCTCCTCTTTCTGGCCTCTGCGCTCCTCTTTCTGGCCTCTGCGCTCCTCTTTCTGGCCTCTGCGCTCCTCTTTCTGGCCTCTGCGCTCCTCTTTCTGGCCTCTCTCTCTCCTCTTTTCTGGCCTCTGCGCTCCTCTTTCTGGCCTCTGCGCTCCTCTTTCTGGCCTCTGCGCTCCTCTTTCCTCTCTCTGCGCTCCTCTTTCTTGGCTCTATAGCTCCTCTTCTGGCCTCTCAAGCTCCTCTCTCTCTGGCCTCTGCGCTCCTCTTTCTCGCCTCTGCGCTCCTCTTTCTGGCCTCTGCGCTCCTCTTTCTCGCCTCTGCGCTCCTCTTTCTGGCCTCTGCGCTCCTCTTTCTGGCCTCTGCGCTCCTCTTTCTGGCCTCTGCGCTCCTCTTTCTGGCCTCTGCGCTCCTCTTTCTCACCTCTGCGCTCCTCTTTCTGGCCTCTGCGCTCCTCTTTCTGGCCTCTGCGCTCCTCTTTCTGGCCTCTGCGCTCCTCTTTCTGGCCTCTGCGCTCCTCTTTCTGGCCTCTGCGCTCCTCTTTCTGGCCTCTGCGCTCCTCTTTCTCTCGCTCCTCTCTGCCTCCTCCTCTTTCTGGCCTCTGCTCCTCTTTCTGGCCTCTTCGCTCCTCTTTCTGGCCTCTGCGCTCCTCTTTCTGGCCTCTGCGCTCCTCTTTCTGGCCTCTGCGCTCCTCTTTCTGGCCTCTGCGCTCCTCTTTCTGGCCTCTGCGCTCCTCTTTCTGGCCTCTGCGCTCCTCTTTCTGGCCTCTGCGCTCCTCTTTCTGGCCTCTGCGCTCCTCTTTCTGGCCTCTGCGCTCCTCTTTCTGGCCTCTGCGCTCCTCTTTCTGGCCTCTGCGCTCCTCTTTCTGGCCTCTGCGCCTCCTGCGCTCCTCTTTCTGGCCTCCTGCGCTCCTCTTTCTCGCCTATGCGCTCCTCTTTTCTGGCCTCTGCGCTCCTCTTTCTCCCCTCTGCGCTCCTCTTTCTGGCCTCTGCGCTCCTCTTTCTGGCCTCTGCGCTCCTCTTTCTCACCTCTGCGCTCCTCTTTCTGGCCTCTGCGCTCCTCTTTCTGGCCTCTGCGCTCCTCTTTCTGGCCTCTGCGCTCCTTGTTCTCTGCGCTCCTCTTTCTGGCCTCTGCGCTCCTCTTTCTCACCTCTGCGCTCCTCTTTCTGGCCTCTGCGCTCCTCTTTCTGGCCTCTGAGCTCCTCTTTCTCACCTCTGCGCTCCTCTTTCTCACCTCTGCGCTCCTCTTTCTCACCTCTGCGCTCCTCTTTCTCACCTCTGCGCTCCTCTTTCTGGCCTCTGCGCTCCTCTTTCTCACCTCTGCGCTCCTCTTTCTGGCCTCTGCGCTCCTCTTTCTGGCCTCTGCGCTCCTCTTTCTGGCCTCTGCGCTCCTCTTTCTCACCTCTGCGCTCCTCTTTCTCACCTCTGCGCTCCTTGTTCTCTGCGCTCCTCTTTCTGGCCTCTGCGCTCCTCTTTCTGGCCTCTGCGCTCCTCTTTCTGGCCTCTGCGCTCCTCTTTCTGGCCTCTGCACTCCTTGTTCTCTGCACTCCTCTTTCTGGCCTCTGCGCTCCTCTTTCTGGCCTCTGCGCTCCTCTTTCTGGCCTCTGCGCTCCTCTTTCTGGCCTCTGCGCTCCTCTTTCTGGCCTCTGCGCTCCTCTTTCTGGCCTCTGCGCTCCTCTTTCTGGCCTCTGCGCTCCTCTTTCTCTGCGCTCCTCTTTCTGGCCTCTGCGCTCCTCTTTCTCACCTCTGCGCTCCTCTTTCTGGCCTCTTCTGCGCCCTTCTTTCTGGCCTCTGCGCTCCTCTTTCTCTCTGCGCTCCTCTTTCTGGCCTCTGCGCTCCTCTTTCTGGCCTCTGCGCTCCTCTTTCTCTGCGCTCCTCTTTCTGGCCTCTGCGCTCCTCTTTCTGGCCTCTGCTCTCCTCTTTCTCATCTCTGCTCTCCTCTTTCTCATCTCTGCTCTCCTCTTTCTCATCTCTGCTCTCCTCTTTCTCATCTCTGCTCTCCTCTTTCTCGCCTCTGCGCTCCTCTTTCTGGCCTCTGCGCTCCTCTTTCTGGCCTCTGCGCTCCTCTTTCTCACCTCTGCGCTCCTCTTTCTGGCCTCTGCGCTCCTCTTTCTCCCCTCTGCGCTCCTCTTTCTCGTCTCTGCGCTCACCTTTCTTGCTCTTCTTCAGCGACAGCACCTCCTCCTCCTCCTCCTCGGGCTCTTGACTCACTCCAGGAGCACAGCCTTGCTCCCTCAGACTCCTCGTGATGTCGTCGATGTCCTCGTGGTCTTTGGGCGGCTTGTAGTCCTTCACGTGGTCCACGCGGATCGTTCGGCCCTTGATCTGAGGAGTTCATGAGTGAATAAGTGTAGTTTGTTTAACCAGGAGGCGTCCTGTGTCAGTCCAACACCATTTTCCAACATTAGAATTTGAAATGGACCCAAAAATCATTCATTTTATTTTCTTCTCATTCAACGACAACGACATTTTCTTAATAGTATCAGCTCTTTTGTGATATTGATTCACATTGAGTCCTGAACAGAAGAACTAAATGTGACCTGGTGGTTGAACCGGCTTGAATTGTTTCTGCTCTTTGATTGTGGTGTGGTTTGGTGTGGTTGTGTGTGGTTTGGTGTGGTTTGGTGTGGTTTGGTGTGGTTTGGTGTGGTTGGGTGTGGTTTGGTGTGGTTTGGTGTGGTTGGATGTGGTTTGGCGTGGTTGGGTGTGGTTTGGTGTGGTTGGGTGTTGTTGGGTGTGGTTGGGTGCGGTTGGGTGTGGTTGGGTGTGGTTGGATGTGGTTTGGCGTGGTTGGGTGTGGTTTGGTGTGGTTGGGTGTTGTTGGGTGTGGTTGGGTGCGGTTGGGTGTGGTTGGGTGTGGTTGGATGTGGTTTGGTGTGGTTGGGTGTGGTTGGGTGTGGTTGGGTGTGGTTGGGTGTGGTGTGGTTGGATGTGGTTTGGTGTGGTTGGGTGTGGTTGGGTGCGCTTGGGTGTGGTTGGGTGCGGTGTGGTTGGGTGTGGTTTGGTGTGGTTGGATGTGGTTTGCTGTGGTTGGATGTGGTTTGGTGTGGTTTGGTGTGGTTTGGTGTGGTTGGGTGTGGTTGGGTGTGGTTGGGTGTGGTTTGGTGTGGTTTGGTTTGGTGTGGTGTGGTTTGGTATGGTTTGGTGTGGTTGGATGTGGTTTGGTGTGGTTGGATGTGGTTTGGTGTGGTTTGGTGTGGTTGGGTGTGGTGTGGTTGGGTGCGGTTGGGTGCGGTTGGGTATGGTTGGGTGTGGTTGGGTGTGGTGTGGTTGGGTGTGGTTTGGTGTGGTTGGGTGTGGTTTGGTGTGGTTGGGTGTGGTGTGGTTGGGTGTGGTTTGGTGTGGTTTGGTGTGGTTTGGTGTGGTTTGGTGTGGTTTGGTGTGGTGTGGTTGGGTGTGGTTTGGTGTGGTTTGGTGTGGTTTGGTGTGGTGTGGTTGGATGTGGTTTGGTGTGGTTGGATGTGGTTTGGTGTGGTGTGGTTGGGTGTGGTTTGGTGTGGTTTGGTGTGGTTGGGTGTGGTTTGGTTGGGTGTGGTTGGGTGTGGTTTGGTGTGGTTGGGTGTGGTTGGGTGTGGTTGGGTGTGGTTTGGTGTGGTTGGGTGTGGTTGGGTGTGGTTGGACGTGGTTGGGTTTGGCAGAGACAGTGCCGATGGTGGCGTTCGTACCTTGATCCCGTTGAAGTTGTCCACGGCCAGGACAGTGCTCCTCTGGTCCTCGTAGCAGATGAAGCAGAAGCCTTTGGACTTCCCCGTTTTTTTGTCTCGCACCAGGTTTATGTTCACCACTTCACCATATCTGAGGAAACACCAAACGGTTTAGAGCTTCACCATATCTGAGAAAACACCAAACGGTTTAGAGCTTCACCATATCTGAGGAAACACCAAACGGTTTAGAGCTTCACCATATCTGAGGAAACACCAAACGGTTTAGAGCTTCTCCATGTCTGAGAAAACACCAAACGGTTTAGAGCTTCTCCATGTCTGAGAAAACACCAAACGGTTTAGAGCTTCTCCATGTCTGAGAAAACACCAAACGGTTTAGAGCTTCTCCATGTCTGAGAAAACACCAAACGGTTTAGAGCTTCTCCATATCTGAGAAAACACCAAACGGTTTAGAGCTTCTCTGGTTTAGAGCTTCTCCATGTCTGAGAAAACACCAAACGGTTTAGAGCTTCTCCATGTCTGAGGAAACACCAAACGGTTTAGAGCTTCTCCATATCTGAGAAAACACCAAACGGTTTAGAGCTTCTCCGTGTCTGAGAAAACACCAAACAGTTTAGAGCTTCTCCATGTTTGAGAAAACACCAAACGGTTTAGAGCTTCTCCATGTCTGAGAAAACACCAAACGGTTTAGAGCTTCTCCATGTCTGAGAAAACACCAAACAGTTTAGAGCTTCTCCGCGTCTGAGAAAACACCAAACAGTTTAGAGCTTCTCCATGTCTGAGAAAACACCAAACGGTTTAGAGCTTCTCCATATCTGAGAAAACACCGAACGGTTTAGAGCTTCTCCATATCTGAGAAAACACCAAACGGTTTAGAGCTTCTCCATGTCTGAGGAAACACCGAACGGTTTAGAGCTTCTCCATATCTGAGAAAACAAACGGTTTAGAGCTTCTCTGGTTTAGAGCTTCTCCATGTCTGAGAAAACACCAAACGGTTTAGAGCTTCTCCATGTCTGAGGAAACACCGAACGGTTTAGAGCTTCTCCATATCTGAGAAAACAAACGGTTTAGAGCTTCTCTGGTTTAGAGCTTCTCCATGTCTGAGAAAACACCAAACGGTTTAGAGCTTCTCCATATCTGAGGAAACACCAAACGGTTTAGAGCTTCACCATATCTGAGGAAACACCAAACGGTTTAGAGCTTCACCATATCTGAGGAAACACCAAACGGTTTAGAGCTTCACCATATCTGAGGAAACACCAAACGGTTTAGAGCTTCTCCATGTCTGAGGAAACACCAAACGGTTTAGAGCTTCTCCATGTCTAAAAGGTGAGAAACAGTTGGAGACGCTACACGTTTTAGAAAACAAGAGCTACAGCTAATCTCCTGATCCAAACGGGGACTGGAACTAAATAAAAGGTTCCAACAAAAACACCAGCAGTGAGTGCACTTCAGCCGCTGAACAGGGACTGGGGGGACATGGGGACTCAGTTCTTGGGACTGGGGCACACAGGGACTTAGTTCTTGGTGCGGGGGCACACAGGGACTTAGTTCTTGGGACTGGGGGACATGGGGACTTAGTTCTTGGGACGGGGGGGGACACAGGGACTTAGTTCTTGGGACTGGGGGACACAGGGACTTAGTTCTGGGGGGACATGGGGACTTAGTTCTTGGGGCTGGGGGACATGGGGACTTAGTTCTTGGGGCTGGGGGACATGGGGACTTAGTTCTTGGGATGGTAGGACATGGGGACTTAGTTCTTGGGACAGGGGGACACAGGGACTTAGTTCTTGGTGCTGGAGGACATGGGGACTTAGTTCTTGGGACTGGGGGACATGGGGACTTAGTAATGGGGGCTGGGGGGACTTATTTCTTGGGACTGGGGGAAATGGGGACTTAGTTCTGGGTTCTGGGGGACATGGGGACTTAGTTCTTGGGACGGTAGGACATGGGGACTTAGTTCTTGGGACGAGGGGGACTTAGTTCTTGGGATGGTAGGACATGGGGACTTAGTTCTTGGGACAGGGGGACACAGGGACTTAGTTCTTGGTGCTGGGGGACATGGGGACTTAGTTCTTGGTGCTGGGGGACATGAGGACTTAGTTATGGGGCTGGGGGGACTTAGTTCTTGGGACTGGGGGACATGGGGACTTAGTTCTGGGTTCTGGGGGACATCGGGACTTAGTTCTTGGTGTTGGGGGACATGGGGACTTAGTTCTTGGGACGGTAGGACATGGGGACTCAGGTCTTGGGACGAGGGGGACTCAGTTCTTGGGACTGGGGGACATGAGGACTTAGTTCTTGGGGCTGGGGGGACTCAGTTCTTGGGACTGGGGGGGCACAGGGACTCAGGTCTTGGGATGGGGGGGACTCAGTTCTTGGGACGGAGGGGACTCAGTTCTTGAGACAGAGGGGACTCAGTTCTTGGGACGGGGGGGACTCAGTTCTTGGGACGAGGGGGACTCAGTTCTTGGGACGGGGGGACATGGGGACTCAGTTGTTGGGACGGGGGGACATGGGGACTCAGTTCTTGGGACCGGGACTCAGTTCTTGGGAGCGAGGGGCTCAGTTCTGGGACAGGGGGGACTCAGTTATTGGGACTGGGGGACATGGGGACTCAGTTGTTGGGACGGGGGGACATGGGGACTCAGTTGTTGGGACGGGAGACTCAGTTCTTGGGACGGGGACTCAGTTCTTGGACGGGAGACATGGGGACTCAATTGTTAGGGAGCAGAGAGCTCAGTTGTTGAGACATAGGAGACTCAGTTCTTTGGGCAGAGACTCAGTTGTTGGGACATGAGGACTCAGTTCTTGGGACTGGGGGGACTCAGTTCTTGGGACGGGGGGACATGAGGACTCAGTTGTTGGGACGGGGGGACATGGGGACTCAGTTGTTGGGACATGGGGACTCAGTTCTTGGGACGGAGGGGACTCAGTTCTTGGGACGGGGGGACATGAGGACTCAGTTGTTGGGACGGGGACATGGGGACTCAGTTGTTGGGACGGGGGGGACTCAGTTCTTGGGACGGAGGGGACTCAGTTCTTGGGACGGGGGGACATGAGGACTCAGTTCTTGGGACGGGGGGACATGAGGACTCAGTTCTTGGGACGGGGGGACATGGGGACTCAGTTCTTGAGACGGGGGGGACTCAGTTCTTGGGACGGGGGGGACTCAGTTCTTGGGACGGGGGGACATGAGGACTCAGTTGTTGGGACGGGGGGACATGGGGACTCAGTTGTTGGGACGGGGGGGACTCAGTTCTTGGGACGGTGGGGACTCAGTTCGTGGGACGGGGAGAGCTCAGTTCTTGGGGCAGGGACTCAGTTCTTGGGGCTGGGACTCAGTTCTTGAGACAGAGGGGACTCAGTTCTTGGGACGGGAGGACATGGGGACTTAGTTCTTGACGTTGGGGGACATGGGGACTCAGTTCTTGGGAAGGGGACTCAGTTCTTGGGACAGAGGGGGCTCAGTTCTTGGGAGGGGAGGCTCAGTTCTTGGGACGGGGAGACTCAGTTCTTGGGACGGGGGGACATGGGGACTCGGTTCTTGGGACGGGGGGGACTCAGTTCTTGGGACGGGGGGGACTCAGTTCTTGGGACGGGGGGGACTCAGTTATTGGGACGTGGGGGGGACTCAGTTCTTGGGACATGGGGACTCAGTACTTGGGACCGGGGGGGACTCAGTTCTTGGGACAGGGGGGACTCAGTTCTTGGGACAGGGGGGACTCAGTTCTTGGGACGGGGGGACTCAGTTCTTGGGACGGGGGGGGGACTCAGTTGTTGGGACGGGGACTCAGTTGTTGGGACGGAGGAGACTCAGTTGTTGGGACATGGGGACTCAGTTCTTGGGACGGGGGGACTCAGTTCTTGGGACGGGGACTCAGTTGTTGTGACGGGGGGGGACTCAGTTCTTGGGACAGGGGGACTCCAGTTCTTGGGGCGGGGACTCAGTTCTTGGGGCGGGAGACTCAGTTCTTGGGACGTGGGGGGGACTCAGTTCTTGGGACGTGGGGGGGACTCAGTTCTTGGGATGGGGGGAATCAGTTTTTGGTGCTGGGGGACATGGGGACTCAGTTCTTGGGACTGGGGGGACTCAGTTCTTGGGACATGAGGACTCAGTTCTTGGGACATGGGGACTCAGTTGTTGGGACGGGGGGGACTCAGTTCTTGGGACGTGGGGGACTCAGTTCTTGGGACGTGGGGGACTCAGTTCTTGGGACGGGGGGGAATCAGTTCTTGGGACATGAGGACTCAGTTCTTGGGACGTGGGGGACTCAGTTCTTGGGACGGGGGGGAATCAGTTTTTGGTGCTGGGGGACATGAGGACTCAGTTCTTGGTGCTGGGGGGACGTGGGGACTCAGTTCTTGGGACATGAGGACTCAGTTCTTGGTGCTGGGGGACATGAGGACTCAGTTCTTGGGATGGGGGGACATGGGGACTCAGTTCTTGGGACGGGGGGGGGGGGCTCAGTTCTTGGGACATGGGGACTCAGTTCTTGGGACGGTCGTGTGGGGGTGCAGGGTTCTTACTGAGAGAAGACACAGATGACGTCTCCCTCGCTGAGCTCGTACGGCAAACCTCCTGAAACACACGGAGAAAACCTTTTGATGACGTCACAAAAGGAAGTTTTATTTTGCAAAATTTCTTCACGAATCACAACTTCAGCGACGTTTAACTGAGACAAAAGTGAAGGCGAGGAGCGGACGTACCGACGAAGATCCAGGCGCTGTCGGCGTACTCCGAGTGCCAGGACACGGCCTCTTTGATGCCCAGGTCGGCCTCGCGCTCGTTCAGCTCGTTTATCAGACGCACTTTGGTCAGAGGACTGAGGACAGAGGGGGCGGAGCAAAACAAGGGCTTTTACTTTCACTTTCCATAGATTTCCCTGACATTGTTTTCTCCAAATTAAAGTAGATCCACACAAACTGTACAATCTGGACTCAACACATTTAGACCAAACACACTAAAATATGACTAAAAGTGATAAAAAAATGCGACTAAAACGACAAAAGCGCAACTAAAAATGACTAAAATGTGACTAAAAGTGACAAAAATGTGACTAAAAATAACAAAAACTTACTTAAAAATTACAAAAACGCAACTAAAAATGACAAAAATGTGACTAAAAATATCAAAACCGTACTTAAAATGACAAAAATGCAATTAAAAATGACAAAAATGCAACTTAAAGTGACAAAAATGTGACTAAAAACAACAAAAACGCAACTAAAAATGACAAAAATGCAACTAAAAATGACAAAAACGCAACTAAAAATGACAAAAATGCAACTAAAAATGACAAAAACGCAACTAAAAATGACAAAAATTTAACTAAAAACGACAAAACACAACTAAAAATGACAAAAACGCAACTAAAAATGACAAAAATGTGACCAAAAAGGACAAAACGCAACTAAAAACGACAAAAATGCAACTAAAAATTACAAAAACGCAACTGAAAATGACAAAAATGTGACTAAAAATGACAACAAAACACAACTAAAAATGACAAAAACGCAACTAAAAATGACAAAAACGCAACTAAAAATGACAAAAATGTGACTAAAAACGACAAAACACAACTAAAAATGACAAAAATTTGACTAAAACGACAAAAACGCAACTAAAAATGACAAAACGCAACTAAAAATGACAAAAACGCAACTAAAAATGACAAAAATGTGACAAAAAAACGACAAAACGCAACTAAAAACGACAAAAATGCAATTTAAAGTGACAAAAATGTGACTAAAAAGGACAAAAACGCAACTAAAAATGACAATAAAGCAACTAAAAATAACAAAAACGTACTTAAAAATGACAAAAATGTAACTAAAAATGACAAAAATGCAACTAAAAATGACAAAAACGTACTTAAAAATGACAAAAACGTAACTAAAAATGACAAAAATTTGACTAAAAACGACAAAAACCCAACTAAAAATGACAAAAATGCAAGTAAAAATGACAAAAACGCAACTAAAAATGACTAAAATGCTATTTAAAGTGACAAAAATGTGACTAAAAACGACAAAAATGCAACTAAAAATGACAATAAAGCAACTAAAAATAACAAAAACGTACTTAAAAATGACAAAAATGTAACTAAAAATGACAAAAATGCAACTAAAAATGACAAAAATGCAACTAAAAATGACAAAAACGTACTTAAAAATGACAAAAACGTAACTAAAAATGACAAAAATTTGACTAAAAACGACAAAAACCCAACTAAAAATGACAAAAATGCTATTTAAAGTGACAAAAATGTGACTAAAAACGACAAAAATGCAACTAAAAATAACAAAAACTTACTTAAAATGACAAAAACGCAACTAAAACGACAAAAATGCAACTAAAAACATTTTATGTAAAAACAGACAAAAATCCACACATTTGTGACATTTAAATCTGAAAAATGGACAGAACCAGGTTTAAATTTCTTGTTCATTTCGTCACATTTTAGTTATAAAAATGCAGGGGATTTGGATTATTATTTAGTTTGACTCTTTTAATCACAAGAACTGGAATCATTTCCTTCTCAAACAACAAAACGTCGTCTTTTATTCAGCGTCATTTACATTTGTTAAACATGAACCAAGTGATAAAAACAGGACTAAAACGAGGGCTTCAGACTTAAACGATTCATGTTCACTTTGTATTTGTCCGTCGTCTTTAACAAAGCTGCTCCGTTTAAGAGAAAATCTAACTGTGATGTTTATGCTCAGTGTCTTTAGATTTATGTTTTAATCACAGGATTCTGTTCAAAGTCACACTTTTATCCTTATTAGTCACTTTTTTGTCATTTATAGTCGTGTTTTATTTGCGTTTTTGTAATTTTTTGTCGCGTCTTTGTTGCTTTTAGTGGCGTTTTATTCCATTGAGTCACGTTTGTTGTTCGATGGTGCGTTTTTGTCACTTTTTAACACATTTTTATCACTTTTGGTCACTCTTGTCTCCAAACTACAGCGTGAGCCGTTTTTATTCAAATCAAATCAATTGCTGTTTCCTCTTCAAACATTGTCTTTGCTGATTCCCTCCATTAAAATGTAGTTTTTCTGTGGATTTGGTTCAATGGTGCAGCTCTGGCCTTTAATAAAGTCATCAGAGGCTAAACATCAGGAGAAAGTGTTTGAACAGACGGCTGCATTAGAGGCACAAACAGAAACAGCAGACTGTCACAGGGACCAGGGAGTAAACCAGAGGCCCAGAGTCTGAAGAAACACTGACGGTTTAATGGTTTGAGTCGCTGGTTTTGAAAAGCCCGCGCTCACTTTAACGTCTACAAACTCCATCCGTTAAATACAGGATTTAGCTCCACTTTAAGTCCATGAAAACAAACGTCCCGGTCATTCGTGAGCTCATAACACCGTTTTTCCTCGACACCAACTTCATTTAAACGATTTTTATTTTTGCCGAATTAATAAAATCGTGGCGCATTTGGAAAATCAAAGTTGAGTTTTTAGTTTGTAAAACAGTAAAGTTCCAGATCGGCTCATTCAGCGCAGAATTGTTTAGTTTCTCGGTGGATTTCGGGGGAAACGACTGAAACACGTCACATTGAATCATGTCCTGAAGGTTTAAACGTCAGAAACAACGTTCAGGAAACAAGACAAGAGTAAAAATGTGTTAAAAAGGCCGAAAAGTCAAACAAATGCGGAATAAAACGCGTTGTTTACTCACTTCATGTTGAACACGGACGGAGCCGACCGGAAGCAGCAGCGCGCACTTCCGGCTGTGCGCCGCCTGTGGCCCGGATGAGACTCTGCAGGGAACAAAACAACGCTTTTATTTTTCTTCTGTTTGAATTAAAGAATCTACTTGAGACTTTTTCGGACTGTTTTCCGTCGCTGCTGCGGAGGTGCTTTTATTGTCGTGAACGTGATCGTTTGTGTCACGTGTGCGGCGCTCACTCTGACGCTAGAGGGCGCCTTTGGGTTGTCACTGTTATGGTTAGCCGTTAGCATCCAGGAAGCTAACACGATTCAGCCCAAACTTCACCAAAAAACTTCAATCTGACCTGGATCTGTCCGTGGAAACTTACAACGGAACAGTTCACATGAAGTTCGTGAAGTTCGTGTTTAAAAAGGAGCAGAATGATGACGATTATTGGCTGCATTTGTGTCAAAACATGACATAATGTTAGCCTCATAATATTAGCTAAAGTGTGTTCATGTGTTCAGTTCTAAACAGAAGTAAAACGTCATTTATCTGGAATAAAACCTTCAACCAAGGTAAGAACCGACTGGAATGATGGTGTTACAGAAATAAAGAACATTTAAGTGGAAATAAAACTGTTTAACTAGTCCTGGTTTGAGTCCAGGTCAGTCCTGGTTTGAGTCCTGGTCCTGGTCCGTGTCCTGGTGTCCTGGTGTCCTGGTGTCCTGGTGTCCTGGTGTCCTGGTGTCCTGGTGTCCTGGTGTCCTGGTCCTGAATTGTTGTTTGTGCAACTGTGAACTCAACCAGGACTAAACCAGGACTAAACCAGGTCTACTTCAGGACTAAACCAGGACTAAACCAGGTCTAAACCAGGACTAAACCAGGACTGAACCAGGTCTAAACCAGGACTAAACCAGGACTGAACCAGGACTAAACCAGGTCTAAACCAGGACTGAACCAGGACTGAACCAGGTCTAAACCAGGACTAAACCAGGACTGAACCAGGACTGAACCAGGACTAAACCAGGACTGAACCAGGTCTAAACCAGGACTAAACCAGGACTGAACCAGGACTGAACCAGGACTAAACCAGGTCTGAACCAGGACTGAACCAGGTCTAAACCAGGTCTGAACCAGGACTAAACCAGGACTAAACCAGGACTAAACCAGGACTGAACCAGGTCTAAACCAGGACTGAACCAGGTCTAAACCAGGACTAAACCAGGACTGAACCAGGACTGAACCAGGACTAAACCAGGTCTGAACCAGGACTGAACCAGGTCTAAACCAGGTCTGAACCAGGACTAAACCAGGACTAAACCAGGTCTAAACCAGGACTAAACCAGGACTAAACCAGGACTAAACCAGGACTAAACCAGGATTAAACCAGGTCTAAACCAGGTCTAAACCAGGATTAACCCAGGTGTACTTCAGGACTAAACCAGGACTAAACCAGGTCTAAACCAGGACTAACCCAGGTCTTGTTCTGGTCTTTTTCAGGACTAAACCAGGACTAAACCAACTCTAAACCAGGTCTTGTTCTGGTCTTTTTCAGGACTAACCCAGGTCTTGTTCTGGTCTTTTTCAGGACTAACCCAGGTCTTGTTCTGGTCTTTTTCAGGACTAAACCAGGTCTTGTTCTGGTCTTTTTCAGGACTAAACCAGGTCTTGTTCTGGTCTTTTTCAGGACTAACCCAGGTCTTGTTCTGGTCTTTTTCAGGACTAAACCAGGTCTTGTTCTGGTCTTTTTCAGGACTAACCCAGGTCTTGTTCTGGTCTTTTTCAGGACTAACCCAGGTCTTGTTCTGGTCTTTTTCAGGACTAAACCAGGACTAAACCAGGTCTTGTTCTGGTCTTTTTCAGGACTAAACCAGGACTAAACCAGGTCTTGTTCTGGTCTTTTTCAGGACTAACCCAGGTCTTGTTCTGGTCTTTTTCAGGACTAAACCAGGACTAAACCAGGTCTTGTTCTGGTCTTTTTCAGGACTAACCCGGGTCTTGTTCTGGTCTTTTTCAGGACTAACCCAGGTCTTGTTCTGGTCTTTTTCAGGACTAACCCAGGTCTTGTTCTGGTCTTTTTCAGGACTAACCCAGGTCTTGTTCTGGTCTTTTTCAGGACTAACCCAGGTCTTGTTCTGGTCTTTTTCAGGACTAACCCGGGTCTTGTTCTGGTCTTTTTCAGGACTAACCCAGGTCTTGTTCTGGTCTTTTACAGGACTAACCCAGGTCTTGAACTGGTCTTTAACAGGACTAACCCAGGTCTAGTACTGGTCTTTATCAGCACTAACCCAGGTCTTGTTCTGGTCTTTTCAGGACTAACCCAGGTCTTGTTCTGGTCTTTTTCAGGACTAACCCAGGTCTTGTTCTGGTCTTTTTCAGGACTAACCCTGGTCTTGTTCTGGTCTTTTTCAGGACTAACCCGGGTCTTGTTCTGGTCTTTTTCAGGACTAACCCGGGTCTTGTTCTGGTCTAAACCAGGACTAAACCAGGACTAAACCAGGTCTTGTTCTGGTCTTTTTCAGGACTAACCCAGGTCTTGTTCTGGTCTTTTTCAGGACTAACCCAGGTCTTGTTCTGGTCTTTTTCAGGACTAAACCAGGTCTTGTTCTGGTCTTTTTCAGGACTAACCCAGGTCTTGTTCTGGTCTTTTTCAGGACTAACCCAGGTCTTGTTCTGGTCTTTTTCAGGACTAACCCAGGTCTTGTTCTGGTCTAAACCAGGACTAACCCAGGTCTTGTTCTGGTCTTTTTCAGGACTAACCCAGGTCTTGTTCTGGTCTAAACCAGGACTAACCCAGGTCTTGTTCTGGTCTTTTTCAGGACTAACCCAGGTCTTGTTCTGGTCTTTTTCTGGACTAACCCAGGTCTTGTTCTGGTCTTTTTCAGGACTAACACGGGTCATGTTCTGGTCTTTTTCAGGACTAACGGTCTTGTTCTGGTCTTTTTCAGGACTAACCCAGGTCTTGTTCTGGTCTTTTTCAGGACTAACCCAGGTCTTGTTCTGGTCTAAACCAGGACTAAACCAGGTCTTGTTCTGGTCTTTTTCAGGACTAAACCAGGACTAAACCAGGTCTTGTTCTGGTCTTTTTCAGGACTAAACCAGGACTAAACCAGGTCTTGTTCTGGTCTTTTTCAGGACTAACCCAGGTCTTGTTCTGGTCTTTTTCAGGACTAAACCAGGACTAAACCAGGTCTTGTTCTGGTCTTTTTCAGGACTAAACCAGGACTAAACCAGGTCTTGTTCTGGTCTTTTTCAGGACTAAACCAGGACTAAACCAGGTCTTGTTCTGGTCTTTTTCAGGACTAACCCAGGTCTTGTTCTGGTCTTTTTCATGACTAAACCAGGACTAACCCAGGTCTTGTTCTGGTCTTTTTCAGGACTAAACCAGGTCTTGTTCTGGTCTTTTTCAGGACTAACCCAGGTCTTGTTCTGGTCTTTTTCAGGATGAGGATCTGTCAGTTCTTCGTTCTTTCGTCTAAAGGAGATCATCTCATTTACAAAGACTGTATCCTTCACATGTTTAATGTTTCATAAAAAACAGGTTTATTTCCTCCAA
Source organism: Rhinogobius similis (assembly GCA_019453435.1). NCBI lineage: Eukaryota > Metazoa > Chordata > Actinopteri > Gobiiformes > Gobiidae > Rhinogobius > Rhinogobius similis. The sequence continues at coordinate 19,127,387 of CM033637.1, forward strand.
ATTGTATCTAAGTTTCACAAAAGTATAATCAGTGGGACGTATCGAGTCGATTAATCACAACTAAAGGACGATGGAGATAAATCCTAATTCAGTATCGACCTAATCTTATCGCTCAGATCAGGAATTACATCCAAATGAAAAAGAATGTCATCGTTCAGTGTTTTTTAGTTCTGTGTTTCAGTCACTGCATCTAAAAACACCAAACAGAACTGAACAAAGGCTCAAAGGAGCTCTTTTTATGTCAAAGTGCTGCTGTGAATCCAGAAACCTGTGACTCTCAAAATGTACAAGAGACTTTCCACAAAAGACGCTCAAAGTCGGTTTAAAGAATCAGACTTTGTTTGTTTATAACATCAGGACGTCCCAAAGCAGCGACATCGAGTTCTAAACCATTGGTTCCCAACCTTTTTTGTCTCGAGTACCCCATAAGCTTTGTCTCACGCACAGTGTCCCTTAACTTGAGTAAAATAAATGGGTTTCGTAGTCGCATATTGTCAATTTTTACTAATATCTATACATTTTTTATTGATTTATGGTCCAATATACTCCAAAAAGATGTGAAATGTACAACTAATGACACTTTTAAAATTCAGATTAAAGTACATTTCATCTTCTTTTAAACCTGAAAACATTCCAAGTACCCCCTGGTAATTGCTCATGTACCCCTTGGGGTCCCTGTACCCCTGGTTGGGAAACACTGTTCTAAACGACTCCTTCAGTCCTGATTAAGGCGAGGCTTTACAGGCAAAACTCATTTTTAAAAAGGTTTTGTTTTTTGGTCAGTTTTCTCTCTCACATATTGACTTTCATGAAGAAACAACAAATGTGTCCAATCTGCTCCTAAAAATATTTTATTGTTCCATTGAATCCACTTCATCCATAGATTTCTCTGACATTGTTTTCTTCAAATGCATTTTTAAAGATCATTAAAGTAGATCCACACAAACTGTACAATCTGGACTCAACACATTTAGACCAAACAAGGATTTAAGATCAGATTCTGACACATTTATGGAAGTTTGAAGGAGAAAAATGAGACAAATATGAATTTTTAGGACAATTCTCAGTCAAATCTAGTTTACTTAAAAACTGAAGAAGAAATCCAAATCCCCTGTAATTTTTTTATAACTAATGTGTACAAAGTGAACCCAGAAATGTAAACCTGGTTCTGTCCATTTTTCAGATTTAAATGTCTCAAATGTGTGGATTTTTGGCAGTTTTTTCACATAAAATGCCTTATTTCTACATGAAAACATGACATAAATACATTTTTTCTTACATTTCTGTGAGTAAACGACAGGAGGAGTTTAACCCTGATAGCTTTAGATTTAAGACTTTTTCCTGTCGTCTCACATTAACAACATTAACTGACAAAATAATCCCTGGACCCTCTGATCACCAACAGAGCCGTTAGTTGTAGATGGAATGGAAGGGGCGTGTCATAAAGGGCTTTAAACCCTCCAGAGTGAAGTGTGAGGCGGGGCCACGTTCTGGGGGCGGTTCCTCGGGTGTCAGGCTCCTCAGAGGTTTGTGTCCCTAACGCCCCCTTCAGTCCGAGGGGAGAACAGCAGCGACGTGGTGCGAGTGTTTTACGAGAAGGTCACGGCCCTCACGGGGGACCAGCCTCCCGTCGTCATGGTAACTCACTCATTTGTGTGTGATGTTCATGGTGTCACTCCAAACTCTTTTCAATGTTTTCTGTCACTTTTCTCTCTCAACAAACGGGTCCGACCTGCTCCTGATGTTTGATTCTTCCATTGAATCCACTTCATCCATAGATTTCTCTGACATTGTTTTCTTCAAATGCATTTTTAAAGATCATTAAAGTAGATCCACACAAACTGTACAATCTGGACTCAACACATTTAGACCAAACAAGGATTTGAATAAAAGTGACAAAAACGCGACTAAAAACAACAAAAACGTGACTAAAAACAGCAAAAAGTCAACAAAAATCAATAAAAACGTGACAAAAAACACAAAAAACAAGACTAAAAGCGACAAATTCGGCTAAAAGCGGAATTAAAGGCGACAAAAACGTGACTAAAAGCGACAAACTCCAAAGGTAATTTTCTCCAAATGCATTTTTGTCCCTCGAGACATAAAGATCATTAAAGTAGATCCACACAAACTGTACAATCTGGACTCAACACATTTAGACCAAACAAGGATTGGAATAAAAGTGACAAAAACGCGACTAAAAGCAGCAAAAACTCAACAAAAAGCGACAAAAATGTGACTAAAAATGACAAAACCGCAACTATAAGTGACAAAAACATGACTAAAAGCAACAAAAACGTGACTAAAAACAGCAAAAAGTCAACAAAAAATGACAAAAACATGACTTAAAGCGACAAAAACGCAACTAAAAACTACAAACTGCAACTAAAAATGACAAAAAAACATAAAAAGCGACAAAAACACGACAAAAACGAGACACAAACGCAACTAAACGTGACAAAAATACAACTGCAGCAACTAAAAGCGACAAAAATTGGACTAAAAGGGACAACAACAGAACTAAAAGCGACAAACTCCAAAGGTTGTTTTCTTCAAATGCATTTTTGTCCCCCGAGACATAAAGATCATTAAAGTAGATCCACACAAACTGTACAATCTGGACTCAACACATTTAGACCAAACAAGGATTTAAGATCAGACTCTGACACATTTATGGAAGTTTGAAGGAAAAAATGAGGCGGAATTTGAATTTTTATTAAAATTTTCAGTCAAATCTAGTTTAAACTGAATAATAATCCAAATCCCCTCTGTACATTTGAACTAAAATGTGACAAAATGAACCAAGTAATTTAAACCTGGTTCTGTCCATTTTTCAGATTTAAATGTCCCAAATATGTGGATTTTTGGCAATTTTTTCCACATAAAATGCCTTATTTCTACTTGAAAACATGACATGATGAAAAACTTGTGAATAATATGTGAATAAACCACAGGAGGAGTTTAACCCTGATATCTTTAGATTTAACTCACTTTAAGTATGTAAGTCCCTCTGTCTCCAGTAGATGGAGCCCTCGTGTCAGTCCTCAGAGACACATTTTTATGTATATTTTGCTATAATTCATCTCTTTCCAAAGTAAAGACACTCCAGAGCAGGTTTAAAGGACAATAACAGAACAAATGATGCATAAGACGTGTCCTTTTTGCCATAAATGGTGTGATTTGATCATATTTGAGAGGAGCATGTTCCTGCTGAAGGCTCTGAACTTTCACTCATTAACAGATCTAAAAGTAATGATTTGAAGTTTGTGATTACAAAATAAGCAACACATTTGAATTTCCAGAGTACAAAGGTCAGTTAGTTTGCTTTTCTAGAACAAACCATGGACTAAATACAATGTTCTCGCCTTAAAACTGTATTTTAGCTTTTAGGGCCTGTTCTCTGAGGACTTAAAGGGCCTGTTCTCTGAGGACTTAAAGGGCCTGTTCTCTGAGGACTTAAAGGGCCTGTTCTCTGAGGACTTAAAGGGCCTGTTCTCTGAGGACTTAAAGGGCCTGTTCTCTGAGGACTTAAAGGGCCTGTTCTCTGAGGACTTAAAGGGCCTGTTCTCTGAGGACTTAAAGGGCCTGTTCTCTGAGGACTTAAAGGGGCTGTTCTCTGAGGACTTAAAGGGGCTGTTCTCTGAGGACTTAAAGGGCCTGTTCTCTGAGGACTTAAAGGGGCTGTTCTCTGAGGACTTAAAGGGGCTGTTCTCTGAGGACTTAAAGGGCCTGTTCTCTGAGGACTTAAAGGGCCTGTTCTCTAAGGACTTAAAGGGCCTGTTCTCTGGGGACTTAAAGGGCCTGTTCTCTGTGGACTTAAAGGGGCTGTTATCTGAGGACCTTCTCTGAGGACTTAAAGGGCCTGTTCTCTGAGGACTTAAAGGGGCTGTTCTCTGAGGACTTAAAGGGGCTGTTCTCTGAGGACTTAAAGGGGCTGTTCTCTGAGGACTTAAAGGGCCTGTTCTCTGAGGACTTAAAGGGCCTGTGCTCTGAGGACTTAAAGGGGCTGTTCTCTGAGGACTTAAAGGGCCTGTGCTCTAAGGACTTAAAGGGCCTGTGCTCTAAGGACTTAAAGGGCCTGTTCTCTGAGGACTTAAAGGGCCTGTGCTCTGAGGACTTAAAGGGGCTGTTCTCTGAGGACTTAAAGGGCCTGTGCTCTGAGGACTTAAAGGGGCTGTGCTCTGAGGACTTAAAGGGGCTGTTCTCTGAGGACTTAAAGGGGCTGAAACGACGCTGCTCTGTTTGGTTTGATACTCAGTTTGTCGTATAAAAACCTGCTGTTCCCGTCTTCTTCCTCAAACCTCTGAACTCTTCTAAACTTGTCTAAACTCTTCTAATCTCGTCTAAACTCCTCTGAACTCGTCTAAACTCTTCTAATCTCGTCTAAACTCCTCTGAACTCTTCTTAAACTCTTCTGAACTCCTCTTAATCTCCTCTGAACTCTTCTTAATCTCCTCTGAACTCTTCTAATCTCGTCTAAACTCCTCTGAACTCGTCTAAACTCTTCTAATCTCGTCTAAACTCCTCTGAACTCTTCTTAAACTCTTCTAAACTCCTCTTAAACTCTTCTGAACTCGTCTAAACTCCTCTAATCTCCTCTTAATCTCTTCTAATCTCGTCTAAACTCCTCTGAACTCGTCTAAACTCTTCTAAACTCCTCTAATCTCCTCTGAACTCTTCTAATCTCGTCTAATCTCCTCTGAACTCTTCTAATCTCATCTAAACTCACCTGAACTCTTCTGAACTCGTCTAATCTCGTCTAATCTCTTCTAATCTCCTCTTAATCTCCTCTGAACTCGTCTAATCTCGTCTGAACTCTGTTTTTTACAGAATCATAAAGAGGTGTACTTCGTGCACGTCAAACAGGGCGGGCTCTTCTGGGTCGTCACCACAGACTCCGCCTCCTCGCCCTTCACCGCCGTCGAGTTCATCAACAAGTAAGAGCTGCACTCACAGACGAGATCAGGCTTCAGAGCGGCGCAAAAACCTGATTTATGTTTTAATCTGTTCAACGTTTAAAACACGACCCGGAGAAAAGACTGAACCGAGCCATGAACCGGAAAAAGAAAATCATCATCAGGAGCTTTAGAACGATTTTGATGTTTTAAGATGAATTTGTCAGTTTTAGTTACATTTTTATCACTTTTAGTCATGTTTTTATCACTTTTAGTCACGTTTTTATCACTCTTAGTCCTGTTTTAGTCACGTTTTTATCACTCTTAGTCCTGTTTTAGTCGGGTTTTTATCACTTTTAGTCACATTTTAGTACATTTTTGTCACTTTTTAATTGTGTTTTAGTCACGTTTTTGTCACTCTTAGTCATGTTTTAGTGGTGTTTTTTTTCACTTTTAGTCGTGTTTTTATCCCTTTTAGTTGTGTTTTTATCCCTTTTAGTTGTGTTTTTATCCCTTTTAGTCACCTTTTTATCCCTTTTAGTCAGGTTTTTATCACTTTTAGTCGGGTTTTTATCCCTTTTAGTCACGTTTTTATCACTTTTAGTCACGTTTTTATCACTTTTAGTCACGTTTTAGTAAATTTTTTGTCACTTTTAGTCATGTTTTAGTCACATTTTAGTCACTTTTTAATTGTGTTTTAGTCACGTTTTTGTCAGTTTTAGTCACTTTTAATTGTGTTTTAGAAAGTCATGTTAGTCATGATTTTGTCGCATTTTTTGTCACTTTTTTCACATTTAGCTACATTTGAGTTGTTTTTTGTTCTGTTTTTGTTGTTTTTTTTGCATTTTTGATGCTTTTAGTCACGTTTTTGTTTTAACAAATCTAACTTAAGCAGTTTTTGGATATTTTGTCGTTTGTGGAGGAAAGTGTTTTCATTTCCATTAACGCTGCAGCTCAAGTTTCACTAAAAAGTCGTTTTAAAGACAAAGGTTTTTATTTGTGGATTTAGAACAAACGGACGGCAGCTTCACTTTAGTTTGACGTCCAGCTGATCGTTTGTGGAGGTTTATTATCGCTCTGCACCATTGACTCTAATATTATTATCCTTCAAACCGGCTCTGGATCTGTGTAAGTTCAGGCGCCCTCTGCTGGCCGAATGTTATTACTGCAGGGACAGCAGAGGCTAATGTAGCCTAGCGTTAGCGCTGGTGGTGTGTGATTTAAGGGTTAAAACTGCAGACGATTCTCAGATAAAAGACACAAAGAGCCTTCTACATCCAGAACAGAACGTGACGTGACCGACTGGGATTAACCCATGGATGTATTAAATGAACTAGATAAGCCCCGCCCCCTCTGTCTGTGTCCCAGGTTGATTAGTGGTCGTGTGAGGTACTGCAGCCTTTTTCTAAAATGTCACATTATAATCACAGACAGGACTGAATTATTATCAGTATTTAAATAAAATAGAAGGAAATGTTCTTTTCTACCGTTTATAAAATCACACAAATTACCGTTTTTATATGAAGTGGGGGATTGTGGTCACGTGGCGCCCTAAAGCAAAGATGGCCGCCTCCGTATCAGGAAGTAAAACAAAGATGGCCGCCTCCGTATCAGGAAGTAAAGCAAAGATGGCCGCCTACGTATCAGGAAGTAAAACAAAGATGGCCGCCTCCGTATCAGGAAGTAAAACAAAGATGGCCGCCTCCGTATCAAGAAGTAAAACAAAGATGGCCGCCTCCGTATCAGGAAGTAAAGCAAAGATGGCCGCCTCCGTATCAGGAAGTAAAGCAAAGATGGCCGCCTCCGTATCAGGAAGTAAAGCAAAGATGGCCGCCTCCGTATCAGGAAGTAAAGCAAAGATGGCGCCTCAGATTCAGGAAGTAAAGCAAAGATGGCCGCCTCCGTATCAGGAAGTAAAGCAAAGATGGCCGCCTCCGTATCAGGAAGTAAAACAAAGATGGCCGCCTCCGTATCAGGAAGTAAATGCGGAAGTAAGAAACTTTTTTGGGGTCATGCGCCAATGAGCTCAGGCCACAGGAGGAACAGGGCGGCCATCTTGGATTCATCTTCAGGTTTTATTGTAGTTCTATGGTTTTATTATAGTTCTATGGTTTTATTATAGTTCTATGGTTTTATTATAGTTCTATGGTTTTATTCTAGTTCTATGGTTTTATTATAGTTCTATGGTTTTATTATAGTTCTATGGTTTTATTATGGTTCTATGGTTTTATTATAGTTCTATGGTTTTATTATAGTTCTATGGTTTTATTATAGTTCTATGGTTTTATTATAGTTCTATGGTTTTATTATAGTTCTATGGTTTTATTATAGTTCTATGGTTTTATTATAGTTCTATGGTTTTATTATAGTTCTATGGTTTTATTATAGTTCTATGGTTTTATTATGGTTCTATGGTTTTATTATAGTTCTATGGTTTTATTATAGTTCTATGGTTTTATTATAGTTCTATGGTTTTATTATAGTTCTATGGTTTTATTATAGTTCTATGGTCGAGGCAAACGCTTCACTTTGTCCCGTTTTAAAGGCTCTGCCTTTAATCCTGGTCAAAGTTCCTCAAACACTGGAGTCTGTTCTGTTTTGATGAATGTTTATCAGAAAATCCTCTCCTGAACGTCAAACACACGTCCTGCTGAACTCCCTCTGTCCGGGACCTGTTTTCAGACTCGTTTTTCTGAGAATCTCCTGCTGTTTGTAGTCTTAAATCATGGCTGAACTCGCTCTAAACAATAACTGCTGCCGCAAATCCACAATGACGTCTTTTCAGCGCAGGCGCCATCTGCTGGACGCACAGAATGAACAAGAAACTGTTTTTTAAAAAACATGAGACGCAAATTCAAGGCGCTCGAGCATTTCTTTAAAAGAGAAAAAGTCCCTGCAGCAAAACATGCTCCTTTAAACCTTTTCTCCTTCAGACTGTGCTCTCTGGTGTGAATGTGTTTTTAGAGGTTTTTCTGTTTTTTTCTTCCAGACTGTGCTCTCTGGTGTGAATGTGTTTTTAGAGGTTTTTCTGTTTTTTTCTTCCAGACTGTGCTCTCTGGTGAAGGACTCTCTCTGGTGTGAATGTGTTTTTAGAGGTTTTTCTGTTTTTTCTTCCAGACTGTGCTCTCTGGTGTGTTTTTAGAGGTTTTTCTGTTTTTTCTTCCAGACTGTGCTCTCTGGTGTGTTTTTAGAGGTTTTTCTGTTTTTTCTTCCAGACTGTGCTCTCTGGTGAAGGACTCTCTCTGGTGTAAATGTGTTTTTAGAGGTTTTTCTGTTTTTTTCTTCCAGACTGTGCTCTCTGGTGAAGGACTCTCTCCGGTGTGAATGTGTTTTTAGAGTTTTTCTGTTTTTTTCTTCCAGGCTGTGCTCTCTGGTGAAGGACTCTCTCCGGTGTGAATGTGTTTTTAGAGTTTTTCTGTTTTTTTCTTCCAGACTGTGCTCTCTGGTGAAGGACTCTCTCTGGTGTGTTTTTAGAGTTTTTCTGTTTTTTCTTCCAGACTGTGCTCTCTGGTGAAGGACTCTCTCTGGTGTGAATGTGTTTTTAGAGGTTTTTCTGTTTTTTTCTTCCAGACTGTGCTCTCTGGTGTGTTTTTAGAGGTTTTTCTGTTTTTTCTTCCAGACTGTGCTCTCTGGTGTGAATGTGTTTTTAGAGGTTTTTCTGTTTTTTCTTCCAGACTGTGCTCTCTGGTGAAGGACTCTCTCTGGTGTGAATGTGTTTTTAGAGGTTTTTCTGTTTTTTCTTCCAGACTGTGCTCTCTGGTGAAGGACTCTCTCTGGTGTGAATGTGTTTTTAGAGGTTTTGCTGTTTTTTTCTTCCAGACTGTGCTCTCTGGTGAAGGACTCTCTCTGGTGTGAATGTGTTTTTAGAGGTTTTTCTGTTTTTCTTCCAGACTGTGCTCTCTGGTGAAGGACTGAATGTGTTTTTAGAGGTTTTTCTGTTTTTTTCTTCCAGACTGTGCTCTCTGGTGAAGGACTCTCTCCGGTGTGAATGTGTTTTTAGAGGTTTTTCTGTTTTTTCTTCCAGACTGTGCTCTCTGGTGAAGGACTCTCTCTGGTGTGAATGTGTTTTTAGAGGTTTTTCTGTTTTTTCTTCCAGACTGTGCTCTCTGGTGAAGGACTCTCTCTGGTGTGAATGTGTTTTTAGAGGTTTTTCTGTTTTTTCTTCCAGACTGTGCTCTCTGGTGTGTTTTTAGAGGTTTTTCTGTTTTTTCTTCCAGACTGTGCTCTATGGTGTGTTTTTAGAGGTTTTTCTGTTTTTCTTCCAGACTGTGCTGTCTTGTGAAGGACTCTCTCTGGTGTGAATGTGTTTTTAGAGGTTTTTCTGTTTTTTCTTCCAGACTGTGCTCTCTGGTGTGTTTTTAGAGGTTTTTCTGTTTTTTTCTTCCAGACTGTGCTCTCTGGTGAAGGACTCTCTCTGGTGTGAATGTGTTTTTAGAGTTTTTCTGTTTTTTTCTTCCAGACTGTGCTCTCTGGTGTGTTTTTAGAGGTTTTTCTGTTTTTTCTTCCAGGCTGTGCTCTCTGGTGAAAGACTCTCTCTGGTGTGAATGTGTTTTTAGAGGTTTTTCTGTTTTTTCTTCCAGACTGTGCTCTCTGGTGTGTTTTTAGGGGTTTTCTGTTTTCTTCCAGACTGTGCTCTCTGGTGAAGGACTCTCTGGTGTGAATGTGTTTTAGAGGTTTTTCTGTTTTTTCTTCCAGACTGTGCTCTCTGGTGTGAATGTGTTTTTAGAGGTTTTTCTGTTTTTTTCTTCCAGACTGTGCTCTCTGGTGAAGGACTCTCTCCGGTGTGAATGTGTTTTTAGAGGTTTTTCTGTTTTTTCTTCCAGACTGTGCTCTCTGGTGAAGGACTCTCTCCGGTGTGAATGTGTTTTTAGAGGTTTTTCTGTTTTTTTTCTTCCAGACTGTGCTCTCTGGTGTGTTTTAGAGTTTTTCTGTTTTTTCTTCCAGACTGTGCTCTCTGGTGTGTTTTTAGACGTTTTTCTTTTTTTTCTTCCAGACTGTGCTCTCTGGTGAAGGACTCTCTGGTGTGAATGTGTTTTTAGAGGTTTTTCTGTTTTTTCTTCCAGACTGTGCTCTCTGGTGTGTTTTTAGAGGTTTTTCTGTTTTTTCTTCCAGACTGTGCTCTCTGGTGTGTTTTTAGAGGTTTTTCTGTTTTTTTTCTTCCAGACTGTGCTCTCTGGTGAAGGACTCTCTCTGGTGTGAATGTGTTTTTAGGCGTTTTCTGTTTTCTTCCAGACTGTGCTCTCTGGTGAAGGACTCTCTCTGGTGTGAATGTGTTTTTAGAGGTTTTTCTGTTTTTTCTTCCAGACTGTGCTCTCTGGTGAAGGACTCTCTCTGGTGTGTTTTTAGACGTTTTTCTGTTTTTTTCTTCCAGACTGTGCTCTCTGGTGAAGGACTCTCTCTGGTGTGTTTTTAGAGGTTTTTCTGTTTTTTCTTCCAGACTGTGCTCTCTGGTGAAGGACTCTCTCTGGTGTGTTTTTAGACGTGTTTCTGTTTTTTCTTCCAGACTGTGCTCTCTGGTGTGTTTTTAGACGTTTTTCTGTTTTTTCTTCCAGACTGTGCTCTCTGGTGTGTTTTTAGACGTTTTTCTGTTTTTTCTTCCAGACTGTGCTCTCTGGTGTGTTTTTAGAGGTTTTTCTGTTTTTTCTTCCAGACTGTGCTCTCTGGTGAAGGACTCTCTCTGGTGTAAATGTGTTTTTAGAGGTTTTTCTGTTTTTTTCTTCCAGGCTGTGCTCTCTGGTGTGTTTTTAGACGTTTTTCTGTTTTTTCTTCCAGACTGTGCTCTCTGGTGAAGGACTCTCTCTGGTGTAAATGTGTTTTTAGAGGTTTTTCTGTTTTTTCTTCCAGACTGTGCTCTCTGGTGTGTTTTTAGAGGTTTTTCTGTTTTTTCTTCCAGACTGTGCTCTCTGGTGTGTTTTTAGACGTTTTTCTGTTTTTTCTTCCAGACTGTGCTCTCTGGTGAAGGACTCTCTCTGGTGTGAATGTGTTTTTAGAGGTTTTTCTGTTTTTTTCTTCCAGACTGTGCTCTCTGGTGAAGGACTCTCTCTGGTGTGTTTTTAGACGTTTTTCTGTTTTTTTCTTCCAGACTGTGCTCTCTGGTGAAGGACTCTCTCTGGTGTGTTTTTAGAGGTTTTTCTGTTTTTTCTTCCAGACTGTGCTCTCTGGTGAAGGACTCTCTCTGGTGTGTTTTTAGAGGTTTTTCTGTTTTTTCTTCCAGACTGTGCTCTCTGGTGAAGGACTCTCTCTGGTGTGAATGTGTTTTTAGAGGTTTTTCTGTTTTTTTCTTCCAGACTGTGCTCTCTGGTGAAGGACTCTCTGGTGTGAATGTGTTTTTAGAGGTTTTTCTGTTTTCTTCCAGACTGTGCTCTCTGGTGTGTTTTTAGAGGTTTTTCTGTTTTTTCTTCCAGACTGTGCTCTATGGTGTGTTTTTAGAGGTTTTTCTGTTTTTTCTTCCAGACTGTGCTCTCTGGTGTGTTTTTAGAGGTTTTTCTGTTTTTTTATTCCAGACTGTGCTCTCTGGTGAAGGACTCTCTCTGGTGTGAATGTGTTTTTAGAGTTTTTCTGTTTTTTTCTTCCAGACTGTGCTCTCTGGTGTGTTTTTAGAGGTTTTTCTGTTTTTTCTTCCAGACTGTGCTCTCTGGTGTGAATGTGTTTTTAGAGGTTTTTATGTATTTTCTTCCAGACTGTGCTCTCTGGTGAAGGACTCTCTCTGGTGTGAATGTGTTTTTAGAGGTTTTTCTGTTTTTTTCTTCCAGACTGTGCTCTCTGGTGAAGGACTCTCTCTGGTGTGAATGTGTTTTTAGAGGTTTTTCTGTTTTTTTCTTCCAGACTGTGCTCTCTGGTGAAGGACTCTCTCTGGTGTGAATGTGTTTTTAGAGGTTTTTCTGTTTTTTTTCTTCCAGACTGTGCTCTCCGGTGTGTTTTTAGAGGTTTTTCTGTTTTTTTCTTCCAGACTGTGCTCTCTGGTGAAGGACTCTCTCCGGTGTGAATGTGTTTTTAGAGTTTTTCTGTTTTTTTCTTCCAGACTGTGCTCTCTGATGTGTTTTTAGAGGTTTTTCTGTTTTTTCTTCCAGACTGTGCTCTCTGGTGAAGGACTCTCTCTGGTGTGAATGTGTTTTTAGAGGTGTTTCTGTTTTTCTTCCAGACTGTGCTCTCTGGTGAAGGACTCTCTGGTGTGAATGTGTTTTTAGAGGTTTTTCTGTTTTTTTCTTCCAGACTGTGCTCTCTGGTGAAGGACTCTCTCTGGTGTGAATGTGTTTTTAGAGGTTTTTCTGTTTTTTTTATTCCAGACTGTGCTCTCTGGTGAAGGACTCTCTCTGGTGTGAATGTGTTTTTAGAGGTTTTCTGTTTTTTCTTCCAGACTGTGCTCTCCTGTGTGTTTTTATAGGTTTTTCTGTTTTTTTCTTCCAGACTGTGCTCTCTGGTGAAGGACTCTCTCCGGTGTGAATGTGTTTTTAGAGTTTTTCTGTTTTTTTCTTCCAGACTGTGCTCTCTGGTGAAGGACTCTCTCTGGTGTGTTTTTAGAGTTTTTCTGTTTTTTCTTCCAGACTGTGCTCTCTGGTGTGTTTTTAGAGGTTTTTCTGTTTTTTCTTCCAGACTGTGCTCTCTGGTGAAGGACTCTCTCTGGTGTGAATGTGTTTTTAGAGGTTTTTCTGTTTTTTTCTTCCAGACTGTGCTCTCTGGTGAAGGACTCTCTCTGGTGTGAATGTGTTTTTAGAGGTTTTTCTGTTTTTTCTTCCAGACTGTGCTCTCCGGTGTGTTTTTAGAGGTTTTTCTGTTTTTTTCTTCCAGGCTGTGCTCTCTGGTGAAAGACTCTCTCTGGTGTGTTTTTAGAGTTTTTCTGTTTTTTCTTCCAGACTGTGCTCTCTGGTGTGTTTTTAGAGGTTTTTCTGTTTTTTCTTCCAGACTGTGCTCTCTGGTGTGTTTTTAGAGGTTTTTCTGTTTTTTCTTCCAGACTGTGCTCTCTGGTGAAGGACTCTCTCTGGTGTGAATGTGTTTTTAGAGGTTTTTCTGTTTTTTCTTCCAGACTGTGCTCTCTGGTGAAGGACTCTCTCTGGTGTGAATGTGTTTTTAGAGGTTTTTCTGTTTTTTCTTCCAGACTGTGCTCTCTGGTGTGTTTTTAGAGGTTTTTCTGTTTTTTCTTCCAGACTGTGCTCTATGGTGTGTTTTTAGAGGTTTTTCTGTTTTTTCTTCCAGACTGTGCTCTCTGGTGAAGGACTCTCTGGTGTGAATGTGTTTTTAGAGGTTTTTCTGTTTTTTTCTTCCAGACTGTGCTCTCTGGTGAAGGACTCTCTCTGGTGTGAATGTGTTTTTAGAGGTTTTTCTGTTTTTTTCTTCCAGACTGTGCTCTCTGGTGAAGGACTCTCTCTGGTGTGAATGTGTTTTTAGAGGTTTTTCTGTTTTTTCTTCCAGACTGTGCTCTCCGGTGTGTTTTTAGAGGTTTTTCTGTTTTTTTCTTCCAGACTGTGCTCTCTGGTGAAGGACTCTCTCCGGTGTGAATGTGTTTTTAGAGTTTTTCTGTTTTTTTCTTCCAGACTGTGCTCTCTGGTGAAGGACTCTCTCTGGTGTGTTTTTAGAGTTTTTCTGTTTTTTCTTCCAGACTGTGCTCTCTGGTGTGTTTTTAGAGGTTTTTCTGTTTTTTCTTCCAGACTGTGCTCTCTGGTGTATGTCTCTATCAGGTGTGAATTTGTTTTTAGAGGTTTTTCTGTTTTTTTCTTCCAGACTGTGCTCTCTGGTGAAGGACTCTCTCTGGTGTGTATGTGTTTTTAGTTGTTTTTCTGTTTTTTCTTCCAGACTGTGCTCTCTGGTGTGTTTTTAGAGGTTTTTCTGTTTTTTTCTTCCAGACTGTGCTCTCTGGTGAAGGACTCTCTCTGGTGTGAATGTGTTTTTAGAGTTTTTCTGTTATTTTCATCCAGACTGTGCTCTCTGGTGTGTTTTTAGAGGTTTTTCTGTTTTTTTCTTCCAGACTGTGCTCTCTGGTGAAGGACTCTCTCTGGTGTGAATGTGTTTTTAGAGTTTTTCTGTTTTTTTCTTCCAGACTGTGCTCTCTGGTGAAGGACTCTCTCTGGTGTGAATGTGTTTTTAGAGGTTTTTCTGTTTTTTCTTCCAGACTGTGCTCTCTGGTGTGAATGTGTTTTTAGAGTTTTTCTGTTTTTTTCTTCCAGACTGTGCTCTCTGGTGAAGGACTCTCTCTGGTGTGAATGTGTTTTTAGAGGTTTTTCTGTTTTTTCTTCCAGACTGTGCTCTCTGATGTGTTTTTAGAGGTTTTTCTGTTTTTTCTTCCAGACTGTGCTCTCTGGTGTGTTTTTAGAGGTTTTTCTGTTTTTTCTTCCAGACTGTGCTCTCTGGTGAAGGACACTCTCTGGTGTGAATGTGTTTTTAGAGGTTTTTCTGTTTTTTCTTCCAGACTGTGCTCTCTGGTGTGTTTTTAGAGGTTTTTCTGTTTTTTTCTTCCAGACTGTGCTCTCTGGTGAAGGACTCTCTCTGGTGTGAATGTGTTTTTAGAGGTTTTTCTGTTTTTTCTTCCAGACTGTGCTCTCTGGTGAAGGACTCTCTCTGGTGTGAATGTGTTTTTAGAGGTTTTTCTGTTTTTTTCTTCCAGACTGTGCTCTCTGGTGAAGGACTCTCTCTGGTGTGAATGTGTTTTTAGAGGTTTTTCTGTTTTTTCTTCCAGACTGTGCTCTCTGGTGTGTTTTTAGAGGTTTTTCTGTTTTTTCTTCCAGACTGTGCTCTATGGTGAAGGACTCTCTCTGGTGTGAATGTGTTTTTAGAGGTTTTTCTGTTTTTTCTTCCAGACTGTGCTCTCTGGTGTGTTTTTAGAGGTTTTTCTGTTTTTTTCTTCCAGACTGTGCTCTCTGGTGAAGGACTCTCTCTGGTGTGAATGTGTTTTTAGAGTTTTTCTGTTTTTTTCTTCCAGACTGTGCTCTCTGGTGTGTTTTTAGAGGTTTTTCTGTTTTTTCTTCCAGGCTGTGCTCTCTGGTGAAAGACTCTCTCTGGTGTGAATGTGTTTTTAGAGGTTTTTCTGTTTTTTCTTCCAGACTGTGCTCTCTGGTGTGTTTTTAGGGGTTTTTCTGTTTTTTTCTTCCAGACTGTGCTCTCTGGTGAAGGACTCTCTCTGGTGTGAATGTGTTTTTAGAGGTTTTTCTGTTTTTTTCTTCCAGACTGTGCTCTCTGGTGTGAATGTGTTTTTAGAGGTTTTTCTGTTTTTTCTTCCAGACTGTGCTCTCTGGTGAAGGACTCTCTCTGGTGTGAATGTGTTTTTAGAGTTTTTCTGTTTTTTCTTCCAGATTGTGCTCTCTGGTGAAGGACTCTCTCTGGTGTGTTTTTAGAGGTTTTTCTGTTTTTTCTTCCAGACTGTGCTCTCTGGTGAAGGACTCTCTCTGGTGTGAATGTGTTTTTAGAGGTTTTTCTGTTTTTTCTTCCAGACTGTGCTCTCTGGTGAAGGACTACTGTGGGACTCTGAGTGAGAAGTCGGTGCAGTTGAACTTCGCTCTGATTTACGAACTTCTGGACGAAGTCGTGGTACGAACTCTTCAGAGTTTAGAGACGCTCAAACTCCTGTTCTTCTCGTAGGAACATTTTTGTTGTATACCAGGCTTTTTGACTTTTTTGTGTGGGATTACGGTCTTTCTTGGTGCTTTTTATGTGGGATTACAGTCTTTTTTTGGTGTTTTTTGTAAGATTACTTGCATTTTGTGTTTTTTTTGTTTTGTTACTATGTTCTTGTTTATGTTTTATGGTCTTTTTGTGTTTTTTTTTGTAGGATTATGGTCTTTTGTTCAGGTTTAGGGTCTTTTGGGGTCTTTTTTGTGTAGGAATATACTTTTATTTGTGTAGGATTACGGTCTTTTTCTGTGTTTTTCGTAGGATTACGGTCTTTTTCTGTGTTTTTTTCGTAGGATTACAGTCTTTTTCTGTGTTTTTCGTAGGATTATGGTCTTTTTCTGTGTTTTTTTTGTAGGATTACAGTCTTTTTCTGTGTTTTTCGTAGGATTATGGTCTTTTTCTGTGGTTTTTTTCGTAGGATTACAGTCTTTTCTGTGTTTTTTTCATAGGATTACGGTCTTTTTCTGTGTTTTTCGTAGGATTACGGTCTTTCTGTGGTTTTTTCGTAGGATTATGGTCTTTTTCTGTGTTTTTTTTGTAGGATTACGGTCTTTTCTGTGTTTTTTTCGCAGGATTACGGTCTTTTCTGTGTTTTTTTCGTAGGATTACGGTCTTTTTCTGTGTTTTTAAAGGATTACGGTCTTTTCTGTGTTTTTTTCGTAGGATTACGGTCTTTTTCTGTGTTTTTCGTAGGATTACAGTCTTTTCTGTGGTTTTCGTAGGATTACGGTCTTTTTCTGTGTTTTTTGTAGGATTACGGTCTTTTCTGTGTTTTTTCGTAGGATTACGGTCTTTTATGTGTTTTTTTCGTAGGATTACGGTCTTTTTCTGTGTTTTTTCGTAGGATTACGGTCTTTTTCTGTGTTTTTCGTAGGATTACGGTCTTTTCTGTGTTTTTTTCGTAGGATTACGGTCTTTTTCTGTGTTGTTCGTAGGATTACGGTCTTTTTCTGTGTTTTTTTCGTAGGATTAGTCTTTTCTGTGTTTTTCGTAGGATTACGGTCTTTTTCTGTGTTTTTCGTAGGATTACGGTCTTTTTCTGTGTTTTTTCGTAGGATTACGGTCTTTTCTGTGTTTTTTTCGTAGGATTACGGTCTTTTTCTGTGTTTTTCGTAGGATTACGGTCTTTTTCTGTGTTTTTTCGTAGGATTACGGCCTTTTCTGTGGTTTTTTTCAGTAGAGATTCACGGTCTTTTTCTCTGTTTTTCGTAGGATTACGGTCTTTTTCTGTGTTTTTTTCGTAGGATTACGGTCTTTTCTGTGTTTTTTCGTAGGATTACTGTCTTTTCTGTGTTTTTATCGTAGGATTACTGTCTTTTTTCTGTGTTTTTTCGTAGGATTACGGTTTTTTTCTGTGTTTTTCGTAGGATTACAGTCTTTTCTGTGTTTTTTCGTAGGATTACGGTCTTTTTCTGTGTTTTTTTCCTAGGATTACGGTCTTTTTCTGTGTTTTTTTCGTAGGATTAGTCTTTTCTGTGTTGTTCGTAGGATTACGGTCTTTTCTGTGTTTTTCGTAGGATTACGGTCTTTTTCTGTTTTTTTCGTAGGATTACGGTCTTTTCTGTGTTTTTTTCAGGATTACGGTCTTTTCTGTGTTTTTTTCAGTAGGATTACGGTCTTTTTCTGTGTTTTTCGTAGGATTACGGTCTTTTTCTGTGTTTTTCAGAGGATTACGGTCTTTTCTGTGTTTTTCGTAGGATTACGGTCTTTTTCTGTGTTTTTCAGAGATTACGGAGAGGATTACTCTTTTCTGTGGTTTTTTCGTAGGATTACGGTCTTTTTCTGTGTTTTTTCGTAGGATTACGGCCTTTTCTGTGGTTTTTTTCGTAGGATTACGGTCTTTTTCTGTGTTTTTTCGTAGGATTACGGTCTTTTCTGTGTTTTTCGTAGGATTACGGTCTTTTTCTGTGTTTTTTCGTAGGATTACGGTCTTTTCTGTGTTTTTTTCGTAGGATTACGGTCTTTTTCTGTGTTTTTCGTAGGATTACGGTCTTTTTCTGTGTTTTTTTCGTAGGATTACGGTCTTTTTCTGTGTTTTTCGTAGGATTACGGTCTTTTTCTGTGTTTTTTTCCTAGGATTACGGTCTTTTTCTGTGTTTTTTTCGTAGGATTAGTCTTTTCTGTGTTGTTCGTAGGATTACGGTCTTTTCTGTGTTTTTCGTAGGATTACGGTCTTTTTCTGTGTTTTTTCGTAGGATTACGGTCTTTTCTGTGTTTTTTCGTAGGATTACGGTCTTTTCTGTGGTTTTTTTCGTAGGATTACGGTCTTTTTCTGTGTTTTTCGTAGGATTACGGTCTTTTTCTGTGTTTTTTTCGTAGGATTACGGTCTTTTCTGTGTTTTTTCGTAGGATTACGGTCTTTTCTGTGTTTTTCGTAGGATTACGGTCTTTTCTGTGTTTTTCGTAGGATTACGGTCTTTTCTGTGTTTTTTTTTGTAGGATTACGGTCTTTTCTGTGTTTTTTTCGTAGGATTACGGTCTCTTTCTGTGTTTTTTTCCTCAGGATTACGGTCTTTTTTCTGTGTTTTTTCCTCAGGATTACGGTCTTTTCTGTGTTTTAGTAGGATTACTGTCAGAGGATTACGGTCTTTTCTGTGTTTTTCGTAGGATTACGGTCTTTTCTGTGGTTTTCGTAGGATTACGGTCTTTTTCTGTGTTTTTTGTAGGATTACGGTCTTTTCTGTGTTTTTTTCGTAGGATTACGGTCTTTTCTGTGTTTTTTTCGTAGGATTACGGTCTTTTCTGTGTGTTTTTCGTAGGATTACGGTCTTTTTCTGTGTTTTTTTCGTAGGATTACGGTCTTTTCTGTGTGTTTTTCGTAGGATTACGGTCTTTTTCTGTGTTTTTTTCGTAGGATTACGGTCTTTTCTGTGTTTTTCCTAGGATTACGGTCTTTTCTGTGTTTTTCCTAGGATTACGGTCTTTTCTGTGTTTTTTTTTCCTAGGATTACAGTCTTTTCTGTGTTTTTTTTCGTAGGATTACGGTCTTTTCTGTGTTTTTCCTAGGATTACGGTCTTTTCTGTGTGTTTTTCGTAGGATTACGGTCTTTTTCTGTGTTTTTTCGTAGGATTACGGTTACATTCAGACGACTTCCTGCGACGTGTTGAAGAACTTCATCCAGACTGAAGCCGTGAGCTCCAAAAACTTCAGCCTCTTCGACCTCAGCAACGTGGCTCTGGTAAAAACACATTTAGCACAAACAACAACAATAAACAACAAACAATAAACAACAACAAACAGTAAACAAACAACAAAAACAATAAAACTCATCAACTGTTTTGATTATGTTTTTATTGATCGTGTGTGATGTTTTTATTGGTCGTGTGGGATGTTTTTATTGATCGTGTGGGATGTTTTTATTGATCGTGTGTGATGTTTTTATTGATCGTGTGTTTTTATTGGTCGTGTGATGTTTTTATTGATCGTGTGATGTTTTTATTGATCGTGTGTGATGTTTTTATTGATCGTGTGGGATGTTTTTATTGATCGTGTGTGATGTTTTTATTGATCGTGTGTTTTTATTGATCTTGTGATGTTTTTATTGATCTTGTGATGTTTTTATTGATCGTGTGATGTTTTTATTGATCGTGTGTTTTTATTGATCGTGTGTGATGTTTTTATTGATCGTGTGTTTTTATTGATTGTGTGTGATGTTTTTATTGATCGTGTGTTTTTATTGATCGTGTGTGATGTTTTTATTGATCGTGTGTTTTTATTGATCGTGTGTCATGTTTTTATTGATCGTGTGTTTTTATTGATCGTGTGTTTTTATTGATCGTGTGTTTTTATTGATCGTGTGATGTTTTTATTGATCGTGTGTTTTTATTGATCGTGTGTGATGTTTTTATTGATCGTGTGTTTTTATTGATCGTGTGTCATGTTTTTATTGATCGTGTGTTTTTATTGATCGTGTGTTTTTATTGATCGTGTGTTTTTATTGATCGTGTGATGTTTTTATTGATCGTGTGATGTTTTTATTGATCGTGTGTTTTTATTGATCGTGTGTTTTTATTGATCGTGTGATGTTTTTATTGATCGTGTGTTTTTATTGATCGTGTGTGATGTTTTTATTGATCGTGTGTTTTTATTGATCGTGTGTCATGTTTTTATTGATCGTGTGTTTTTATTGATCGTGTGTTTTTATTGATCGTGGGATGTTTTTATTGATCGTGTGTTTTTATTGATCGTGTGTTTTTATTGATCGTGTGTTTTTATTGATCGTGTGTGATGTTTTTATTGATCGTGTGTTTTTATTGATCGTGTGTTTTTATTGATCGTGTGTTTTTATTGATCGTGTGTTTTTATTGATCGTGTGTTTTTATTGATCGTGTGTTTTTATTGATCGGGTGATGTTTTTATTGATCGGGTGATGTTTTTATTGATCGTGTGTTTTTATTGATCGTGTGTTTTTATTGATCGTGTGTTTTTATTGATCGTGTGTTTTTATTGATCGTGTGTGTTTTTATTGATCGTGTGTTTTTATTGATCGTGTGTTTTTATTGATCGTGTGTTTTTATTGATCGTGTGTTTTTATTGATCGGTGATGTTTATTGATCGTGATGTTTTTATTGATCGTGGTGTTTTTATTGATCAGGTGTTTTTATTGATCGTGGTGTGATGTTTTTATTGATCGTGTTTTTATTGATCGTGGTGTGATGTTTTATTGATCGTGGTGATGTTTTTATTGATCGTGGTGTTTTATTGATCGTGTGTTTTTATTGATCGTGTGTGATGTTTTTATTGATCGTGGTGTTTTTATTGATCGTGTGTGATGTTTTATTGATCGTGGTGTTTTTATTGATCGTGTGTCATGTTTTTATTGATCGTGGTGTTTTTATTGATCGTGTTTTTATTGATCGCGGTGATGTTTTTATTGATCGTGGTGTTTTTATTGATCGTGTGTTTTTTATTGATCGTGTGTGATGTTTTTATTGATCGTGGTGTTTTTATTGATCGTGGTGTTTTTATTGATCGTAGGTTTTTATTGATCGTGGTGATGTTTTTATTGATCGTGGTGTTTTTATTGATCGTGTGTGATGTTTTTATTGATCGTGTGTTTTTATTGATCGTGTGTGATGTTTTTATTGATCGTGTGTTTTTATTGATCGTGTGATGTTTTTATTGATCGTGTGATGTTTTTATTGATCGTGTGTTTTTATTGATCGTGTGTTTTTATTGATCGTGTGATGTTTTTATTGATCGTGTGTTTTTATTGATCGTGTGATGTTTTTATTGATCGTGTGATGTTTTTATTGATCGTGTGTTTTTATTGATCGTGTGTTTTTATTGATCGTGTGATGTTTTTATTGATCGTGTGATGTTTTTATTGATCGTGGTCGTCATGTGACTTTTCTCCAGTTTGGAGCCGAGACGCAGCAAAGTAAAGTGGCCCCAAGTTCAGCCGCAACTCGACCCATTCACCAACGAGAGCAGGTCAGTACTACAGTACTACAAATACTACTACAAATACTGCAAATACTACAGCAAATACTACTACTACTACTACAAATACTACTACTACTACTACTACTACTACTACTGCAACTGCAAATACTACTACTACTACAAATACTGCAAATACTACAACAAATACTACTGCAAATACTACTGCAAATACTACAACAAATACTACTGCAAATACTACTGCAAATACTACAACAAATACTACTGCAAATACTACTGCAAATACTACAACAAATACTACTGCAAATACTACTGCAAATACTACAACAAATACCACTGCAAATACTACCGCAAATACCACTGCAAAATACTCACTCACAAATACTACTGCAAATACTACTACAAACACTACTACTACTACCTACCACTGCAACTGCAAATACCACTACTACTACAAATACCGCAACAAATACTTACAACAAATACAACAACAAATACTACTGCAAATACTCACTGCAAATACCACTCAGCAAATACTACAACAAATACCACTGCAACACTACTGCAAATACTACTACCAAATACTACTACCACTACCACTACCACTACCACTACTACCGCAACCGCAAAATACCACTCACTACTACAAATACCGCAACACTACAACAAATACCACCGCAACACCACCGCAAATACCACCGCAAATACTACAACAAATACTACCGCAAACACCACTGCAAATACCACCGCAAATACTACTACAAATACTACTGCAAATACTACTACTTACTACTACTACTACCGCAACTGCATATGATACCACTTCATTACTACTACTAATACTGCAAATACTACAACAAATACTACTGCAAATACTACTGCAAATACTACTGCAAATACTACTGCAAATACTACAACAAATACTACTGCAAATACTACTGCAAATACCACTACAAAATACTCACACTGCAAATACTACTTTCACAACACTACTACTGCAACTGCAAATACCACTACTAGCCACAAATACCTGCAAATACTACAACAAATACTATACCATCGCAAACACTACTGCAACACTACTACTGCAAATACTACAACAAATACTACCGCAAATACCACTGCAAACACCACTACAACAGCTACACTGCAAATACACACCGCGCAAATACTAATTACCACCACTACCACTACTACCACCGCAACTGCATCATACCAATACTACTACAAATACACTGCAACACTACAACAACACTACAACAACAATCACTACTGCAACACTACCACTGCAAATACCACTCGCAACACTCACAACAAACACTACACTGCAAATACTACTGCAAACACTACTACAAATACTACTGCAAATACTACTGCAAATACTACTACTACTACTACTACTACTACTGCAACTGCAAATACTACTACTACTACTACTACAAATACTGCAAATACTACAACAAATACTACTGCAAATACTACTGCAAATACTACAACAAATACTACTGCAAATACTACAACAAATACTACTGCAAATACCACTGCAACACTACTGCAAATACTACCGCAAATACCTACCGCAAAATACCACAACAAACACCACTGCAAATACTACCGCAAATACTACTACTACAAACACTACTGCAAATACTACCACAACACTACTACTCACTACTACTACTACTCACTGCAACTGCAAATACCACTACCACTACAAATACCGCAAATACCATACAACAAATACCACTGCAAATCACCACTGCAAATACTACAACAAATACCACTGCAAATACCACTGCAACACTCCTTCCACTGCAAATACTACAACAAATACTCACTGCAACACTACCGCAACATCCACTACAAATACTACTGCAACACCACTACAAATACTACTACTACTACTACTACTACTACTACCGGAACTGCAAATACCACTACTACTACAAATACCGCAAATACTACAACAAATACTCACAACAAATACCACTGCAAATACTACTGCAAATACTACTGCAATCACTACTGCAAATACTACAACAAATACCACTGCAAATACTACTGCATCACTACTACAAATACTACCACTACTACCACTATTACTACCACTTCGCAACCGCAACACCACTACCAACTACAAACACCGGCAACACTACAAACAAATACCACTGCAAACACCACCGCAAATACTACCGCAAATACCACAACAAATACCACTGCAAATACTACCGCAAATCACTACCACAAACACCACCGCAAATACTATCACTACTACTACTACTACTACTGCAACTGCATATACCACTACCACTACAACACCGCAAAATAATTACCACAACAAATACTACTGCAAATACTACTGCAAATACTACTGCAAATACTACTGCAAATACTACAACAAATACTACTGCAAATACTACTGCAAATACTACTACAAATACTACTGCAAATACTACTACAAATACTACTACTGCAACTGCAAATACTACTACTACTACAAATACTGCAAATACTACAACAAATACTACTGCAAATACTACTGCAAATACTACTGCAAATACTACAACAAATACTACTGCAAATACTACTGCAAATACTACAACAAATACTACTGCAAATACTACTGCAAACACTACTACAAATACTACTGCAAATACTACTGCAAATACTACTACTACTACTACTACTACTACTGCAACTGCATATACTACTACTACTACAAATACTGCAAATACTACAACAAATACTACAACAAATACTACTGCAAATACTACTGCAAATACTACTGCAAATACTACTGCAAATACTACAACAAATACTACTGCAAATACTACTGCAAATACTACTACAAATACTACTACTACTACTACTACTACTGCAACTGCAAATACTACTACTACTACAAATACTGCAAATACTACAACAAATACTACTGCAAATACTACTGCAAATACTACAACAAATACTACTGCAAATACTACAACAAATACTACTGCAAATACTACTGCAAATACTACTGCAAATACTACTGCAAATACTACTGCAAATACTACAACAAATACTACTGCAAATACTACTGCAAATACTACTACAAATACTACTGCAAATACTACTACAAATACTACTACTACTACTACTACTACTACTGCAACTGCAAATACTACTACTACTACAAATACTGCAAATACTACAACAAATACTACTGCAAATACTACTGCAAATACTACTGCAAATACTACTGCAAATACTACTGCAAATACTACTGCAAATACTACTGCAAATACTACTGCAAATACTACTACAAATACTACTACTACTACTACTACTACTAATAACTAGAACAGGTCACATGATCTAGTCTTGGTCTGGACCTGGTCTGGACCTGGTCTCGACCTGGTCTCGATCCTGGTCTCGATCTAGTCTCGATCCTGGTCTTTGGTGTCTCAGGGGAAGAGTGAGATCTTCGTGGATGTCGTGGAGAGAATGACGGTGGTGATCGGAGCAAACGTGAGTCAAACCTGTTTCATTTTCACTGATTGTTCCATTTTATAAATAAAGACGTTAAAGTGTGTCTCTGTGGTTTGTGTCCAGGGCGTTCTGATGAAGGCCGACGTCGAGGGCGAGATCCGAGTCAAGTGCTACACGCCGCGATGCTCCGGTCAGAACTTTAAACTCATCCAACATTTCATGTTTGAGTCTGAACCGTAAACCACCGGCGGAAACAGAAACTACAGTCATTCAGACAGACTCAGATCTTTTAGGCAAAATGTCTCCACAAGCAGTAATAGCGGCTAAAGTGGAGCTAGCAGTTATAGCGGCTAAAGTGGAGCTAGCAGTTATAGCGGCTAATGAGGAGCTAGCAGTTATAGCGGCTAAAGTGGAGCTAGCAGTTATAGCGGCTAAAGAGGAGCTAGCAGTTATAGCGGCTAAAGTGGAGCTAGCAGTTATAGCGGCTAAAGTGGAGCTAGCAGTTATAGCGGCTAAAGTGGAGATAGCAGTTATAGCGGCTAAAGTGGAGCTAGCAGTTACGGCGGCTAAAGAGGAGCTAGCAGTTACGGCGGCTAAAGAGGAGCTAGCAGTTATAGCGGCTAAAGAGGAGCTAGCAGTTATAGCGGCTAAAGTGGAGCTAGCAGTTATAGCGGCTAAAGTGGAGCTAGAAGTTATAGCGGCTAAAGCGGAGCTAGCAGTTATAGCGGCTAAAGCGGAGCTAGCAGTTATAGCGGCTAAAGCGGAGCTAGCAGTTATAGCGGCTAAAGCGGAGCTAGCAGTTATAGCGGCTAAAGCGGAGCTAGCAGTTATAGCGGCTAAAGCGGAGCTAGCAGTTATAGCGGCTAAGGCGGAGCTAGCAGTTATAGCGGCTAAAGAGGAGCTAGCAGTTACAGCGGCTAAAGTGGAGCTAGCAGTTATAGCGGCTAAAGAGGAGCTAGCAGTTATAGCGGCTAAAGAGGAGCTAGCAGTTATAGCGGCTTAAGTGGAGCTAGCAGTTATAGCGGCTTAAGTGGAGCTAGCAGTTATAGCGGCTAAAGAGGAGCTAGCAGTTATAGCGGCTTAAGTGGAGCTAGCAGTTATAGCGGCTAAAGTGGAGCTAGCAGTTATAGCGGCTAAAGTGGAGCTAGCAGTTTTAGCGGCTAAAGTGGAGCTAGCAGTTACGGCGGCTAAAGAGGAGCTAGCAGTTATGGCGGCTAAAGAGGAGCTAGCAGTTATGGCGGCTAAAGTGGAGCTAGCAGTTATGGCGGCTAAAGTGGAGCTAGCAGTTATAGCGGCTAAAGCGGAGCTAGCAGTTATGGCGGCTAAAGCGGAGCTAGCAGTTATGGCGGCTAAAGTGGAGCTAGCAGTTACAGCGGCTAAAGCGGAGCTAGCAGTTATAGCGGCTAAGGCGGAGCTAGCAGTTATAGCGGCTAAGGCGGAGCTAGCAGTTATAGCGGCCAAAGTGGAGCTAGCAGTTATAGCGGCTAAAGAGGAGCTAGCAGTTATAGCGGCTAAGGCGGAGCTAGCAGTTATAGCGGCTAAAGTGGAGCTAGCAGTTATAGCGGCTAAAGTGGAGCTAGCAGTTATAGCGGCTAAAGCGGCGTTTAAACTCTCAGACGCTTCAGTCGAGCGTTCACCGTCTGTTTATTTTCAACTGTGCGTCGCTGGTTGATGACATCACAGTGGGACTCCATTTTAGAGCTCAGCACCACTTCCTGTCATTTTAAACTTTTATTTTTCAAATCTTCTTCACAAACTGCCACTTCACAAACGTAAAACTAAGATAAATATGTACTACAGATGCCCTCCCACCAAACTAAGTCAGTGTTAGACAAACATGGGAGCCTCCGTATGGACTTTAACAGCGCCCCCTGCTGTCATAACGAGTGTGTTTCCTGCAGAGATGAGGATCGGCCTGAACGAGGAGCTCAGCATCGGCCGCTCTCAGCTCAGAGGTAATCAGCCTCATTTGCATACGGATTATAGAGCCAAAGTCCAACGAGACACTGTGAGGTCAGAACGAGTGGAAAAACGTGACTAAAATCAATAAAAACGTGACTCAGAGTGACAAAAACGTGACTAAAATCAATAAAAACGTGACTAAAATCAATAAAAACGTGACTAAAATCAATAAAAACGTGACTCAGTGACAAAAACGTGACTAAAATCAATAAAAACGTGACTCAGTGACAAAAACGTGACTAAAATCAATAAAAACGTGACTAAAGTGACTAAAATCAATAAAAATGTGACTCAGAGTGACAAAAACGTGAGTAAAATCAATAAAAATGTGACTCAGAGTGACAAAAACGTGATTAAAATCAATAAAAACGTGACTAAAGTGACAAAAACGTGACTAAAATCAATAAAAACGTGATACAGAGTGACAAAAACGTGACTAAAATCAATAAAACTGTGACTCAGAGTGACAAAAACGTGACTCAGAGTGACAAAAACGTGACTAAAATCAATAAAAACGTGACTCAGAGTGACAAAAACGGGACTAAAATCAATAAAAACATGACTCAGAGTGACAAAAACAGGACTAAAATCAATAAAAACATGCCTAAAATCAATAAAAACGTGACTAAAATCAATAAAAACGTGACTAAAATCAATAAAAACGTGACTAAAATCAATAAAAACGTGACTAAAATCAATAAAAACGTGACTAAAATCAATAAAAACGTGACTAAAATCAATAAAAAGCGTGACTCAGAGTGACAAAAACGTGAGTAAAATCAAAAAATTGACTCAGTGACAAAAACGTGACTAAAATCAATAAAAGCGTGACTCAGACAAAAACGTGACTAAAATCAATAAATACTTTACTCAGAGTGACAATAACGTGACTAAAATCAATAAAAACGTGACTCAGAGTGACAAAAACGCGACTAAAATCAATAAAAACGTGACTAAGAGTGACAAAAACGTGACTAAAATCAATGAAAACGTGACTCAGTGACAAAAACGTGACTAAAATCAATAAAAACGTGACTCAGTGACAAAAACGTGACTAAAATCAATAAAAACGTGACTCAGAGTGATGACTAAAATCATTAAAAACGTGAGTAAAATCAATAAAAATGTGACAAACAGAAATAAAAACATGACTCAGAGTGACAAAAACGTGACTAAAATCAATAAAAACGTGACTCGGAGTGACAAAAACGTGACTAAAATCAATAAAAACATGACTCAGAGTGATAAAAACGTGACTAAAATCAATAAAAACGTGACTCGGAGTGACAAAAATGGGACTAAAATCAATAAAAACGTGACTCATTGACAAAAACGTGACTAAAATCAATAAAAACGTGACTAAAGTGACAAAAACGTGACTAAAATCAATAAAAACGTGACTAAAGTGACAAAAACGTGACTAAAATCAATAAAAACGTGACTAAAGTGACAAAAACGTGACTAAAATCAATAAAAACGTGACTCAGAGTGACAAAAACGTGACTAAAATCAATAAAAACGTGAGTAAAATCAATAAAAACGTGACTCAGAGTGACAAAAACGTGACTAAAATCAATAAAAACGTGACTAAAATCAATAAAAACGTGACAAACCGAAATAAAAACATTAAGACGAACAAAAAATGACAAAAGTGTGTCTTAAGCAACAATTTTACATTCTACATCATGGAACGGAGTCAAACATTTCACTGAGAAACTGGGACTGAAACACAATTTTAAGTTTAAAACATTGTATTTTGTATGTGATTTGTTCTAGAAAAGTAAACTAACTGACCTTTCTGCTCTGGAAATTCAAATGTGTTGCTTTTTTCCGACAAACACTTTAAACCTTAGACTTTAGCTCTAACGTGAGACAATCATTCAAACATTCACAGACTTGGTTTTGCTCCCGTCGCCTCCTTCTGGACGTTTTGGGATGTCACACTTTAAAGGGTCGAGTCCCTCGTTGATCACGTCCCTCTTTGATCGACCAAACGCTCTGAAGGAGAACGAGTGCGACAGGTTTTTATGATTTAAAGAAACACAAAACACAAAGACAGAGGGTTTTTGTTCTTATTCCCAGAGGTTTTTGAAACGTTCACACATTGAAGATATTGTTCATCGTTTATAGTAAAAAAACTCTAAAGTGAGAGCTGATTAGACATAAAAACAAACCAATGACGTCGTAAACTGAAACTGAAAGTAACGTTCCACATTTGAAGCTGAAGTGTGTTTGTTCTGAGGTTACGGCGCCGCAGTGAGAGTCGACCACTGCAGCTTCCACCAGAACGTCAAACTGGACGAGTTCGACTCCCACCGAATCCTCCGGCTCTGCCCTTCACAAGGAGAGGTAAGAGCTCTAAAAACTCTAACGTGAGCTCTAAACGAACAGACGAGTGCAGCGGAGGAGCGTCTGGAGCCACCAAAGAGGTAAAAGCTCTAAAAACTCTAACGTGAGCTCTAAACGAACAGACGAGTGCAGCGGAGGAGGAGCGCCAGGAGCCACCAAAGAGGTAAGAGCTCTAAAAACTCTAATGTGAGCTCTAAACGAACAGACGAGTGCAGCGGAGGAGCATCTGGAGCCACCAAAGAGGTAAAAACTCTAAAAACTCTAACGTGAGCTCTAAACGAACAGACGAGTGCAGCAGAGGAGCGTCTGGAGCGACCAAAGAGGTAAAAACTCCCACAGCCACACATGCCCAAGCCCCGCCCACATGTGCATAAGCCCTGCCCACATGTGCACAAGCCCCGCCCACCTGTGCACAAGCCCCGCCCACATGTGCACAAGCGACATCAAACTCAGGTGAACCGCTGTGTACATCAGATCTCCAGCGCCCCCTGCAGCTCACGTTTGTCACAGACTTTGATCAAACTCCTTAAATAACACGTGTCTGAGACAATTCACTGTTGCGTTGAGTTGAAGTGTCCTTTATCTCCTCCTGCCGTTAGCAAACAAGCTAGCTAAGCTCTGCAGCACCAACGAGAAACTACTGACACTTTAGATTCATCCGTTTGTGTTGGGGTCGAGTGTTATGTTTGACACGGGACGTCCCGCCTCGTCTGGTCTGAAGCCTGCTCTGGAGTTGGCACGTGCTCAGTCCGGCTCAGTGGGCGGGGCACTGTGTCGGACTCATCTGACGGTCGTGTGTCGTGTTCCTGCAGCAGACGGTGATGCAGTACCAGCTCCGCGACGAGCTCCCGTGCCCCGCCCCCTTCAGGCTCTTCCCCACCGTCGAGAGAGACGCCTCGGGACGGTAACTTCCCCCTCAGGACTGGGACACGACTGGGACTGGTGCTAATACAGTACTTTACTGACTATAACTGCTACTGCTACTGCTACTGCTACTGCTACTACTGCTACTGCTACTGCTGCTACTGCTACTACTACTGCTACTACTGCTACTACTACTACTACTACTACTACTACTACTGCTACTGCTACTGCTACTGCTACTACTACTGGACAAAACACGACTAAATGTGACAAAAATGTGACTGAAAGTGACAAAACGCAATTGTTTTTGACAAAAACGTGACTAAAATCAATAAAAACGTGACTAAAGTGACAAAAACGTGACTAAAATCAATAAAAACGTGACTAAAGTGACACAAACGTGACTAAAATCAATAAAAACGTGACTCAGAGTGACAAAAACGTGAGTAAAATCAATAAAAACGTGACTCAGTGACAAAAACGTGACTAAAATCAATAAAAACGTGACTCACAGTGACAAAACGTGACTAAAATCAATAAAACGTGACTCAGAGTGACAAAAACAACTAAAATCAATAAAACGTGACTCAGAGTGACAAAAACGTGACTAAAATCAATAAAAACGTGACCGCCAGTGACAAAACGTGACTAAAATCAATAAAAACCTGACTCAGAGTGACAAAAACGTGACTAAAATCAATAAAAACGTGACTCAGAGTGACAAAAACGTGACTAAAATCAATAAAAACGTGACTAAGAGTGACAAAAACGTGACTAAAATCAATAAAAACGTGACTCAGAGTGACAAAAACGTGAGTAAAATCAATAAAAACGTGACTCAGTGACAAAAACGTGACTAAAATCAATAAAAACGTGACTCAGAGTGACAAAAACGTGACTAAAATCAATAAAAACGTGACTCAGAGTGACAAAAACAACTAAAATCAATAAAAACGTGACTCAGAGTGACAAAAACGTGACTAAAATCAATAAAAACGTGACTCAGTGACTAAAACGTGACTAAAATCAATAAAAACGTGACTCAGTGACTAAAACGTGACTAAAATCAATAAAAACGTAACTCAGAGTGACAAAAACGACTAAAATCAATAAAAACGTGACTCAGAGTGACAAAAACGTGACTAAAATCAATAAAAACGTGACTCAGAGTGACAAAAACGTGACTAAAATCAATAAAAACGTGACTCAGTGACAAAAACGTGACTAAAATCAATAAAAACGTGACTCAGAGTGACAAAAACGTGACTAAAATCAATAAAAACGTGACTCAGAGTGACAAAAACGACTAAAATCAATAAAAACGTGACTCAGAGTGACAAAAATGTGACTAAAATCAATAAAAACGCGACTCGGTGACAAAACGCGTGACAAAAATCAATAAAAGCGTGACTCGGTGACAAAAGCGTGACTAAAATCAATAAAAACGTGACTCAGAGTGACAAAACGTGACTAAAATCAATAAAAACGCATTGACTCAGAGTGACAAAAAGCGTGACTAAAATCAATAAAAACGTGACTCAGAGTGACAAAAACAACTAAAATCAATAAAAACATGACTCAAAGTGACAAACGTGACAAAAATCAATAAAAAGGTGACTCGGAGTGACAAAAACATGACTAAAATCAATAAAAACGTGACTCAAAGTGACAAAAACGTGACAAAAATCAATAAAAACGTGACTCAGAGTGACAAAAACGTGACTAAAATCAATAAAAACATGACTCAAAGTGACAAAAACGTGACAAAAATCAATAAAAAGGTGACTCGGAGTGACAAAAACGTGACTAAAATCAATAAAAACGTAACTCAGAGTGACAAAAACGTGACTAAAATCAATAAAAACATGACTCAAAGTGACAAAAACGTGACTAAAATCAATAAAAACATGACAAACAGAAATAAAAACATGACTAAGATGAACAAAAAATGACAAAAAAAGGACTGGGACACGACTGCACAATCACAAAAACACGACTAAATGTGACAAAAATGTGACTGAAAGTGACAAAACGCAATTGTAAATGACAAACTGTGACAAAAATGGACAAAAAGGTGAATAAAAGTGACTAAAACATTATTTTTTCAGTTTGTCACTTTCAGTCTTTTGTCATTTCTCCTGGTTTGTGTTTAAAATGTGAACTTTGACCAGAATCCCATTATTAAACTATAAATCACAAATCTGGTCCCAGTTCATTGCAGCTCTATTATGAATGGAATGATAGATCGTTAGCATTTATCTTATGTTTCTTTCGTCCTCCGTGTTTTTAGTGTTTTTAGTGTTAAAGTGTGCAATATTTCTGTGATAAAAGTTAAACTATTGTGGGCTCAACATTTCTGTGAGTGCTTGTGCAGTAAAAATGCTTTAAATGTTTGATAAATGTCGTAAAATGCCCCTGGGAGTCCTGTTCTCAGCGCCTTTTGAAGCAGAACCAAGTAACTTCAGCGACAGAGCGCCCCCTGCAGGTCTCTTGTGAAAATGCACAATGTCTTTTTATTGAAACAAGGAAGTTACGTTCAAAAACTTTCCACAAACATTTTAAAAGAGCCGGCGTTTCTCAGCCGCAGATGGTTTTCCGCCCAAAGACAGCAGGGGGCGACGAGCTTCAAACGCCCTGAAAACCCACTCCTCTATTTACACTAAAGGAAAAAAATAAATATTAAAAACAAACTCAGTACAATTGCTCTACCAGTGCTCATAAAACAACATTAAAAAGACAAATAAAACTCTAAAACAATCAGTGAATACTTTAAAACAGTAAATATTAGCTAAAAATACAATCGTTAAAATAAAATGCAAATAAAATCGATCAGTAAAAGACACGGGGGACATTTAAAACGTGCAATTAAAGACTTTAAAAAGGTCAAAATGTGACGTTAAACTGAGTCTTAATCCTGTTCAAACGTCTGACTCTTCTGTTACAGATTATTGATGTTCCTGAAACTGCGCTGTGACCTGCCGCCCAAAATGTACCTGCACTGTGACCCCAAACACACTCTGACCCCACGCACACTGTGACCCCGAACACACTGTGACCCCACGCACACTGTGACCCCACGCACACTGTGACCCCACGCACACTGTGACCCCACGCACACTGTGACCCCACGCACACTCTGACCCCACGCACACTCTGACCCCACGCACACTCTGACCCCACGCACACTCTGACTCCACGCACACTGTGACCCCACGCACACTGTGCCCCCGTACACACTCTGACCCCACGCACACTCTGACCCCACGCACACTCTGACCCCACGCACACTCTGACTCCACGCACACTGTGACCCCACGCACACTGTGCCCGTACACACTCTGACCCCACGCACACTCTGACCCCACGCACACTCTGACCCCACGAACACTTTGCCCCGTACACTCTGACCCCACGTACTGTGACCCCACGCACATTCTGCCCCGTACACACTGTGACCCCACGCACACTCTGCCCCATACACACTCTGCCCCGTACACACTGTGACCCCACGCACACTCTGCCCCGTACACACTCTGACCCCACGCGCACTGTGACCCCACGCACACTGTGACCCCACCACACTCTGACCCCACCACACTCTGACCCCACGCACACTGTGACCCCACGCACACTGTGACCCCACGCACACTGTGACCCCACACACACTGTGACCCCACGCACACTGTGACTCCACGCACACTGTGACCCCAAACACACTCTGACCCCAAACACACTCTGACCCCAAACACACTCTGACCCCAAACACACTCTGACCCCAAACACACTCTGACCCCAAACACACTCTGACCCCAAACACACTGTGACCCCACACACACTGTGACCCCACGCACACTGTGACCCCAAACACACTGTGACCCCAAACACACTCTGACCCCAAACACACTCTGACCCCAAACACACTCTGACCCCAAACACACTCTGACCCCAAACACACTCTGACCCCAAACACACTGTGACCCCACACACACACTGACCCCAAACACACTGTGACCCCACACACATTCTGCCCCGTACACACTGTGACCCCACACACACTGTGACCCCACGCACACTGTGACCCCACGCACACTGTGACCCCGCACACACACTGACCCCACACACACAAAACAAAACATGTATTTTTATATCAGTTAAAATGTCTTGATTTCAGGATGTTACTCTTAATTTCCGATGCTTTTTCATTCTGGGCCTGTTTGGTGATGGACCCACATTATTTTATTTTTGTCAAAGTGTTTCAGGCTTGTCTCACACATTCATTCTTCAAGATAAATTATTTGCCATTTTTTTTTACATAAACTCTTACAAACATAAACCCCTGATGTTCATAAACCCATGATGTTCATAACCCCATGATGTTCATAACCCCCTGATGTTCATAACCCCCTGATGTTCATAAACCCATGATGTTCATAACCCCCTGATGTTCATAACCCCTGATGTTCATAACCCCCTGATGTTCATAACCCCTGATGTTCATAACCCCCTGATGTTCATAACCCCCTGATGTTCACAAACCCCTGATGAACACAAACCCATGATGTTCATAACCCCATGATGTTCATAACCCCCTGATGTTCATAAACCCATGATGTTCATAACCCCCTGATGTTCATAAACCCATGATGTTCATAACCCCCTGATGTTCATAAACCCATGATGTTCATAACCCCTGATGTTCATAACCCCCTGATGTTCATAAACCCCTGATGTTCATAACCCCTGATGTTCATAACCCAAGATGTTCATAAACCCATGATGTTCATAACCCCTGATGTTCATAACCCCCTGATGTTCATAACCCCCTGATGTTCACAAACCCCTGATGAACACAAACCCATGATGTTCATAACCCCATGATGTTCATAACCCCCTGATGTTCATATACCCCTGATGTTCATAACCCCCTGATGTTCATAACCCCCTGATGTTCATAAACCCCTGATGTTCATAACCCCTGATGTTCATAACCCATGATGTTCATAAACCCATGATGTTCATAACCCCTGATGTTCATAACCCCCTGATGTTCATAACCCATGATGTTCATAACCCCCTGATGTTCATAACCCCCTGATGTTCATAACCCATGATGTTCATAACCCCCTGATGTTCATAAACCCCTGATGTTCATAACCCCTGATGTTCATAACCCATGATGTTCATAAACCCATGATGTTCATAACCCCTGATGTTCATAACCCCCTGATGTTCATAACCCCATGATGTTCATAACCCCCTGATGTTCATAACCCCCTGATGTTCATAACCCCCTGATGTTCATAAACCCCTGATGTTCATAACCCCCTGATGTTCATAACCCCCTGATGTTCATAACCCCCTGATGTTCATAACCCCCTGATGTTCATAAACCCCTGATGTTCATATCTAACTGACCCCGGCGTGTCCCGTGTTTGTCCCTCAGAGCGGCGTTGAACGTCCAGGCGTCGGTCCACGTGCCCAAAGGCTCCGTCAGGTCAGTCCATTCAAATCTCAGGCGAGGCCAGGGAAATGTAGGAAAATCACACGTCCCTCCTCCTCACCTGGAGGTTGTGGGGTAAACTCCCGGTCTCTGTCCAAGGAGGGACTCATTTGTTTAGGAAATGTCTGATGTAAATGCTGTGATTCCAGAGTTGACTTTCCGTCTGTGTTTGGACAAATCAAACGCACCCTTTTTCATGATCGTGACTCAGACTCTTCTGTGGCGTTGGGTTGGACACGTCCACAGGAGGATCTGGAGTGACGTGTGGGGTTATCGGAACTGCACGACTCCCTCTCAAACCTTGTCCACCGTCTGTTTGAGTCGTTTTAGGTTCTTTAACTTGGACTAAAAACAGACACAAAAGTAAAGTCCAGACTGTGGGACGACTCGTACCTCCATCTGACGTGTGCCATGGAGTGTTTGATAATGACCTGGTGCTGGTGGGGTCCAAACTATGGCCCTTTGGGCTTTTTGCTGAATTGGCACAAAATTGGATGAATTCTGCTTTTCCAAAACTTGAATAACAAACACTCTGACAGAGAAGCGTCTTATTGAAGGTCAGAGCTGCTCCGTTATAGAAACATTTATTATCACCGTTTGGCTCATCATTAAAATCACAACGATTTCAAACAGTTACTTCGATGTTGTCAAAAGTATTCTGTAGAATATGTTTGTAATTGAATAGAATAATCACACTGTTATTTATGACACAGCCCTAAGTCAAACCTGCGTCAAATGCAAAGGTTTGGCTTCATGATCAGGACCAAACATTAGATCAGGATTATAGGCATGAGCCACTGCTGCTGTTTCACGTGTTAGAGCGCCCCCTGTGTTTACCTCTGTGTTTGTTTACCCATGTGTTTGTTTACCCCTGTGTTTGTTTACATCTGTGTTTGTTTACCCCTGTGTTTGTTTACCTCTGTGTTTGTTTACCCCTGTGTTTGTTTACCATTCATGTTCCCCTGTGTTTGTTTACCCCTGTGTTTGTTTACCTCTGTGTTTGTTTACCCCTGTGTGTGTTTACCCCTGTGTTTGTTTACCCCTGTGTTTGTTTACCCCTGTGTTTGTTTACCCATGTGCCCTGTTTGTTTACCTCTGTGTTTGTTTACCCCATGTGTGTGTTTACCCCTGTGTTTGTTTACCCCTGTGTTTGTTTATCCAGTTACCCCTATGTTTGTTTACCCCTATGTTTGTTTACCCCTGTGTGTGTTTACCCATGTGCCCCTGTTTGTTTACCTCTGTGTTTGTTTACCCCTGTGTTTGTTTACCCACATGCTCCTGTGTTTGTTTACCTCTGTGTTTGTTTACCCCTGTGTTTGTTTACCTCTGTGTGTTGTTGTTGTTGTTGTTTACCTGTGTGTTGTTGTTTACCTCTGTGTGTTGTTGTTGTTGTTTACCTCAGTGTTGTTGTTGTTTACCTGTGTGTTGTTGTTGTTTACCTGTGTGTTGTTGTTTACCTCAGTCTGTCTCAGGAGCTGAGCAGTCCGGACCAGAGGGCGGAGCTTCAGACTCAGAGTCGTGTGGTTCTGTGGTCCATCCCCAAAATCAACGGAGGAACTCAGCTCTCTGCCCTGTTTAAGGTCAGACACACAAACAAACAAACACACAAACAAACAAACACACACACACAGACACACAAACAGACACACACAAACAAACAAACAAACAAACAAACAAACAAACAGACAAACACAAACAAACAAACACACAAACACTTTTCGGTCAGAGTTTGGGTCTGTGTTCAGTCTTCAAACCCGTCGCTCCAGGTGAAGGTTCTGATGTTTGTCTGATTCTGACTTCGTTTCGTGGAAGGGCATCTGTGCTAAATATTTATCATAGTTTTACATTTGTGAAGGTGCACTTTTTGAAGAAAAGAAATAAAATAAAAGTTAAAAATGACAGCCGTAGTGCTGAATCCCTCTGTGATGTCATCAAACGGCGACACGTTTTAAACCTCTATTCAACATCACGGGTTATTCTGTGACGTGTGGGCGGGGCCTCCCTTCTGTCTGTGAACGCTGCCCCCTTGTGTTTGCAGCTGGACGTCCCGGGCCTGAGCTCGTCGTCTCTGCTGGAGCTGGGCCCCG
This sequence comes from Rhinogobius similis, assembly GCA_019453435.1. NCBI lineage: Eukaryota > Metazoa > Chordata > Actinopteri > Gobiiformes > Gobiidae > Rhinogobius > Rhinogobius similis. The sequence continues at coordinate 19,164,518 of CM033637.1, forward strand.
CGGGGCTCAGCTTCGAGGTCCCCAAGTGGACCTGCAGTGGGCTCCAGGTGCGCTTCCTCCGCCTGAGCCCCGTCCAGCCCAGCCCCGGAGAGAGGTGGGTGCGCTACACCACGCACTCCGAGTCCTACACCGCCAGGGTCTGACCGCCAGGGTCTGAGGGCAACGCACTCCGAGTCCTACACCGCCAGGGTCTGACCGCCAGGGTCTGAGGGCAACGCACTCCGAGTCCTACACCGCCAGGGTCTGACCGCCAGGGTCTGAGGGCAACGCACTCCGAGTCCTACACCGCCAGGGTCTGAGTCCTACACCGCCAGGGTCTGACCGCCAGGGTCTGACCGCCAGGGTCTGAGGGCAACGCACTCCGAGTCCTACACCGCCAGGGTCTGAGTCCTACACCGCCAGGGTCTGAGGGCAACGCACTCCGAGTCCTACACCGCCAGGGTCTGAGGGCAACGCACTCCGAGTCCTACACCGCCAGGGTCTGAGGGCAACGCACTCCGAGTCCTACACCGCCAGGGTCTGACCGCCAGGGTCTGCGCACTCCGAGTCCTACACCGCCAGGGTCTGACCGCCAGGGTCTGAGGGCAACGCACTCCGAGTCCTACACCGCCAGGGTCTGAGCGCCAGGGTCTGAGTCCTACACCGCCAGGGTCTGACCGCCAGGGTCTGACCGGCAGGGTCTGAGGGCAACGCACTCCGAGTCCTACACCGCCAGGGTCTGAGTCCTACACCGCCAGGGTCTGAGGGCAACGCACTCCGAGTCCTACACCGCCAGGGTCTGAGTCCTACACCGCCAGGGTCTGAGGGCAACGCACTCCGAGTCCTACACCGCCAGAGTCTGACCGCCAGGGTCTGAGGGCAACGCACTCCGAGTCCTACACCGCCAGGGTCTGACCGCCGGAGTCTGAGTCCTACACCGCCAGAGTCTGACCGCCAGAGTCTGAGGGCAACGCACTCCGAGTCCTACACCGCCGGAGTCTGACCCTCCGGAGTCTGACCCTCCGGAGTCTGACCCTCCAGAGTCTGACCGCCGGAGTCTGAAACACCACAAAAGCCCAAACAGACTGTGGCTCCTAAACTCTGCCAAACGCACTTTTCTCTGTTTTATCGTTGTATCTCTGGAGTCGTGTTTTGTTTCTTTCACACATTTCACTTCACAACACTCTGTTCAACCTCGTGACATCATCAGGTGGGGACCCTCTACATGATTCCCTGCGCCCTCTGCTGGCAGCAGCGCTCACTCCCAGCTAGAAAGGGTCAAAGTGTACAAACCAAACCCACGAGCGTCTGCGCAGAGGTTCAAACCTGCGAGCGTCTGCGCAGAGGTTCAAACCTGCGAGCGTCTGCGCAGAGGTTCAAACCTGCGACCGTCTGCGCAGAGGTTCAAACCTGTGAGCGTCTGCGCAGAGGTTCAAACCCACGAGCGTCTGCGCAGAGGTTCAAACTCACGAGCGTCTGCGCAGAGGTTCAAACCTGTGAGCGTCTGCGCAGAGGTTCAAACCTACCGGCGTCTGCGCAGAGGTTCAAACCTGCGAGCGTCTGCGCAGAGGTTCAAACCTGCCGGCGTCTGCGCAGAGGTTCAAACCTATGGGCGTCTGCGCAGAGGTTCAAACCTGCGAGCGTCTGCGCAGAGGTTCAAACCTGCGAGCGTCTGCGCAGAGGTTCAAACCTGTGAGCGTCTGCGCAGAGTTTCAAACCTGCGAGCGTCTGCTCAGAGGTTCAAACCTGCCGGCGTCTGCGCAGAGGTTCAAACCTGCGACCGTCTGCGCAGAGGTTCAAACCTGCGAGCGTCTGCGCAGAGGTTCAAACCTGCGACCGTCTGCGCAGAGGTTCAAACCTGCCGGCGTCTGCGTTCAAACCACCTGGCGTCTGCGCCCAGAAGTTCCAAACCCCTGGCGTCTGCGCAGAGGTTCAAACCCACGAGCGTCTGCGCAGAGGTTCAAACCTGTGAGCGTCTGCGCAGAGGTTCAAACCTGCCGGCGTCTGCGCAGAGGTTCAAACCTGTCTGCGCAGAGGTTCAATCCTGTGAGCGTCTGCGCAGAGGTTCAAACCTGCCGGCGTCTGCGCAGAGGTTCAAACCTGCGAGCGTCTGCGCAGAGGTTCAAACCTGCCGGCGTCTGCGTTCAAACCTGCCGGCGTCTGCGCAGAGGTTCAAACCCACGAGCGTCTGCGCAGAGGTTCAAACCTATGGGCGTCTGCGCAGAGGTTCAAACCTGCGGGCGTCTGCGCAGAGGTTCAAACCTGCGAGCGTCTGCGCAGAGGTTCAAACCTGCCGGCGTCTGCGTTCAAACCTGCGGGCGTCTGCGCAGAGGTTCAAACCCACGAGCGTCTGCGCAGAGGTTCAAACCAGCGTGCGTCTGCGCGAAGGTTCAAACCTCTTGCGGGCGTCTGCGCAGAGGTTCAAACCTGCGGCGTCTGCGTTCAAACCTGCCAGCGTCTGCGCAGAGGTTCAAACCCACGAGCGTCTGCGCAGAGGTTCAAACCCGCGTGCGTCTGCGCAGAGGTTCAAACCTGCGAGCGTCTGCGCAGAGGTTCAAACCTGCCGGCGTCTGCGTTCAAACCTGCCGGCGTCTGCGCAGAGGTTCAAACCTGTCTGCGCAGAGGTTCAATCCTGTGAGCGTCTGCGCAGAGGTTCAAACCCACGAGCGTCTGCGCAGAGGTTCAAACCTGCGGGCGTCTGCGCAGAGGTTCAAACCTGCCGGCGTCTGCGTTCAAACCTGCCAGCGTCTGCGCAGAGGTTCAAACCCACGAGCGTCTGCGCAGAGGTTCAAACCCGCGAGCGTCTGCGCAGAGGTTCAAACCTGCTGGCGTCTGCGCAGAGGTTCAAACCTGCCGGCGTCTGCGCAGAGGTTCAAACCTGCGAGCGTCTGCGCAGAGGTTCAAACCTGCGAGCGTCTGCGCAGAGGTTCAAACCTGCGGCGTCTCAAGAGAGGTTCAAACCTGCCGGCGTCTGCGCAGAGGTTCAAACCTGCGGGCGTCTGCGCAGAGGTTCAAACCCACGAGCGTCTGCGCAGAGGTTCAAACCTGCGAGCGTCTGCGCAGAGGTTCAAACCTGCGGGCGTCTGCGCAGAGGTTCAAACCTGCGAGCGTCTGCGCAGAGGTTCAAACCTGCCGGCGTCTGCGTTCAAACCTGCCAGCGTCTGCGCAGAGGTTCAAACCCACGAGCGTCTGCGCAGAGGTTCAAACCCGCGAGCGTCTGCGCAGAGGTTCAAACCTGCCGGCGTCTGCGCAGAGGTTCAAACCTGCCGGCGTCTGCGCAGAGGTTCAAACCTGCGAGTGTCTGCGCAGAGGTTCAAACCTGCGGCGTCCTGCGCCCAGAGGTTCAAACCTGCGGCGTCTGCGCAGAGGTTCAAACCTGCCGGCGTCTGCGCAGAGGTTCAAACCTGCCGGCGTCTGCGCAGAGGTTCAAACCTGCCGGCGTCTGCGCAGAGGTTCAAACCTGCCGGCGTCTGCGTTCAAACCTGCCGGCGTCTGCGCAGAGGTTCAAACCTGCGAGCGTCTGCACAGAGGTTCAAACCTGTCTGCGCAGAGGTTCAAACCTGCCGGAGTCTGCGCAGAGGTTCCAGTCCCTGACCTGTTTGAGTCACAGAAGCGTCTGGACCTGGTCAGGTTTGGACTTCTTCTGCTTTTATTTGTTCATCTTCAGTTTCATCACGTCCCAAACACATTTAGAGCTAAAATAATTACATAATCTACATTGTCTGCAATTTTCTGCCATATTTCACTAAAGTCTCGGTAAATGTTGGATGTTTGGGTGATTTTAAAGAATAAAAAGTGCTCAAAGTGGCTCTGGTTGATTTTCTTGGGGCAAATCATGATTTCGATTTGATCACGATTCATGTTCACTTTGTATTTTTCTTTTGTTTTAGGAGAAAATACCAGGTTTTTCTGACCAGAGCTACTGTGATTAGGTTCAGATTAGGATTAGGATAGAGTGGGATTATATTAAAATTCACATTTAAAACACACTTTTGTCCCTTTAAGTCACACTTTTGTTTTGTTCAGTTGTGTTTGTCGCCGTGTTTTTGTCACTTTTGACACATTTTTGTCACTTTTGGTCACTCTTTTGTCTCCAAACTACAGCCTGAGCCGTTTTTATTCAAATCAAAGCAAGACATTTTGTTGTTTGTGGATTAAATTACTGCATCTTTGTGATTTGTGAATTGCATCCATTGAAATGCAGCTTTTGTGTGGATTTAATGGTGCCGCTCTGGCCTTTAAGAGGTTAATGAAGTCATCAGAGGCTAAACATCAGGAGAAAAACCACAGACCGCACACATCACTGGACGGTCCAAACAGGAAGTGTCCAGGAGGCTCCTGGCTCCGCCCTCTTCCTGTGACACTGGAGTTATTACAACTTATTACAATAATAACTGACCAATCAGGTGCTTCCTTTTCCAGGGGCCGGTTTCGCTCGTGTTAGCAACAGGTTTGATTGACAGCTAGCGCCGTCTCCTCCCACCGAGGGGCGGAGACCGTTAACAACCTCCTCCTGATTGGTCCGTGTGGCCACGATACGCACTCGGATTTAAATATGGAGTCTGGCTCCACTTTAGCCGCTATAACTGCTAGCTCCACTTTAGCCGCTATAACTGCTAGCTCCACTTTAGCCGCTATAACTGCTAGCTCCGCTTTAGCCGCTATAGCTGCTAGCTCCGCTTTAGCCGCTATAGCTGCTAGCTCCACTTTAGCCGCTATAGCTGCTAGCTCCACTTTAGCCTCTATAACTGCTAGCTCCACTTTAGCCGCTATAACTGCTAGCTCCGCTTTAGCCGCTATAACTGCTAGCTCCGCTTTAGCCGCTATAACTGCTAGCTCCGCTTTAGCCGCTATAACTGCTAGCTCCGCTTTAGCCGCTATAACTGCTAGCTCCTCTTTAGCCCCTATAACTGCTAGCTCCACTTTAGCCGCTATAACCGCTAGCTCCACTTTAGCCGCTATAACTGCTAGCTCCACTTTAGCCGCTATAACCGCTAGCTCCACTTTAGCCGCTATAACTGCCAGCTCCACTTTAGCCGCTATAACCGCTAGCTCCACTTTAGCCGCTATAACCGCTAGCTCCACTTTAGCCGCTATAACTGCCAGCTCCACTTTAGCCTCTATAACCGCTAGCTCCACTTTAGCCGCTATAACTGCCAGCTCCACTTTAGCCGCTATAACTGCTAGCTCCACTTTAGCCGCTATAACTGCTAGCTCCACTTTAGCCGCTATAACTGCTAGCTCCACTTTAGCCTCTATAACTGCTAGCTCCACTTTAGCCGCTATAACTGCTAGCTCCACTTTAGCCGCTATAACTGCTAGCTCCACTTTAGCCGCTATAACTGCTAGCTCCACTTTGGCGCTGTAACTGCTAGCTCCACTTTAGCCGCTATAACCGCTAGCTCCACTTTAGCCGCTTTAACTGCTAGCTCCACTTTAGCCGCTATAACTGCTAGCTCCACTTTAGCCGCTATAACTGCTAGCTCCACTTTAGCCGCTATAACCTCTAGCTCCACTTTAGCCGCTATAACCGCCAGCTCCACTTTAGCCGCTATAACTGCTAGCTCCACTTTAGCCGCTATAACTGCTAGCTCCACTTTAGCCGCTGTAACTGCTAGCTCTACTTTAGCCGCTATAACCGCTAGCTCCACTTTAGCCGCTGTAACTGCTAGCTCCACTTTAGCCGCTGTAACTGCTAGCTCTACTTTAGCCGCTATAACCGCCAGCTCCACTTTAGCCGCTATAACCGCCAGCTCCACTTTAGCCGCTATAACTGCTAGCCCCACTTTAGAACTGTGTCTGATGAAGCTCCAGAGGAATCAGTCCAATTCCCTCCGTTTGATTGGATCAAATCACAAATGCTCCAAATATCTTCACATTCTGTATAAAACGTCTGTAGTTTAGATCTGCACAAACAGGAAGGGCATCTGACCAATCGGCCCCTGAAGATGTTTGATTCTCCCATTGAATCCACTTCACGCAAGGATTAGATTGAAAGTGACAAAAACGAGACTAAAACCAACAAAAATGTGACTAAAACCAACAAAAATGTGACTAAATCCACCTAAAAGCAGCTCCTGCTCCAAACAGAACGACCTGAAGATCCTGACGCGACACAAGGTTTGACTAAACCTGATCATCACGTGACGTTTCAGGCTCCGCTCCATGAGTGTAGAAACACTTTCACGGTGTCTGAGCCCAGAGCGCTAAAGCTAACAAACATTAGCATGCTAATGGTGCACTTCCTGCTTCTCGTTGAATAAACTCGTCAAACAGACGCAGACAAAGTGCTGTGTGTCATTTTCAGCTGATACTTTTACAACAATCTGAGCTGGACTTCACAAACACGTGCAGCTCCTTTAATCAGAGCGTGACCTTTTGTTTACGAGGACAGGGTCCTTTAAAGACGTGGTGTTTTGTCACGGTTTGGATCCGCCCCCTCCTGCAGGACCAGTTCACCTGAGACTCAAACGTGTGGACTTTAAATCACAGACGACAGTTTTATTCTTTTTCTATCGTTGAGTCAGACCTTCGCCCTCAAACCAGGGGCTTTTGACTTTGATCTGTCCAAATGCAGTGAAAGCAGCGTCTGTAAAAAGACACAACAGTGGACTGTTGCTTTGCCTGAAATGTTCCACATTATGGCATTAAACTTCTCCGTGAGCAGCAGCAGAGTTACAAGTCAGATCTGTGGAGAGGTGAGCTTTCCTGGTGGTTTTGAGAAACATTTATAATTCAGTTGAAGCAAGATGGACACCTTTAATGCCAAACTGTGGAACATTTCCAAACGAGCCCAAAGTTAAAGTGCAGCTTTAAACAGGATAATAATAATAATAACAGTAATAATAATAGTGGTAGTAATATTATTATTATTACTAATATTATTATTAATAGTAGTAGTAATAATAATAAACACAGTAGTAATAATAATAGTGGTAATGATAATAATAGTAGTAGTAATAGTATTAATAATAATAATAATAATAATAATAATAATAATAATAATAGGCCTCTCACCAGCTTGTGGCGCTCAGGCCTAATAATAATAATAATAATATTAATAATAATAATAGTATTATTATTATTATTAATATTAATATTAATAATAATAATAAAAGTAATAGTAATAAATGAGGTAAACGTGACGTGTTCGTGTCCCGGTGCGTCTTTTATTGAGGCTGTTTGTTCAGCTGTGTCTCTGATGCAAATGTCCCGCGCATTTGAATTTAGTCAAATCCGAGCAACAGGAAGAAATATCCTCCGGTCCCGCGGCTCAAAGTGAACCCGGCGGCACCGAGAGCGGAACCGGAGCAGGACCAGCAGGACCAGCAGGACCGCAGCGGGACACGGTCTCCGCGCGCAGCCCGTCACGGTCACAGTGGGACGGACAGAGCGGACAGACGGAGCTGCGCCGTTCAGGAGGAAGCGCCGTGTTCAGCCGCCGCTCCGACGCCTCGCTCGGTCACTGAAGGCTCGGGACTCGGTGGATGGACGGCCGGACTCGGAGCACAGCCGCCCGGGACTCGACCTCTGTCTGAAGCCGCCCTCCGGCCGCGCACGGCTCGTTCTGTCGGATCTTTGGCCGCGGAGATGGGCGACAAGGCGCAGGGCACCAGGTAAGGCTAGCGGCTAGTTAGCTTAGCCTTAGCTTAGCTTTAGCCTCACGCACTTGTGACGGCGGCGCTGGTTCGGTCACTGCGGGGAAAGAGCCTCCCGTGCGGGCACCGCGCGCACGTCCACGCGCGCCGTTCACACCGGGCCCGCGCGGAGCGGACGCACGTGACCGGCCCCGGTGTCGGTGCGAACGAGACGGACGTGAGCGCGAGGCGTTAAAACGGCGGAGTTTGTGTGAGTTTGGCGTTAGCAGGGCGGGGTTAGCCACAGGCGGCTAACAGCCTCCAGCGGAAACTAACGTCACGTTTGGTGCAAAAACACGCGCCGCGCGGCGGGTCCGGAGCCCACGGGCCGCGGGGTCCGCCGCACCGGGACACGGAGGGGCCCGAGCCGCGGACACTGCGGTCCGTGACCCGCGGCCTCGCCGTGTCCGTGTCCGTGGGCTCGTGTCCGCGGGGCTGCGGGACTGTCCCGTTATGCTCCCGCGGCTCGTGCGGGTGCGTGGGCTTTTCTCGGGCCGCGGCTCCGGGGCGGACCCGCCGTGTGTCCGGGTCCACGTCAAACGTGCGTGGAATGAGCGCCGTTTGCGCAGTGTTTACTCCAGGCCGTGGATCCGCGGCTCCGCGACACGAACCGAGGCCGCTGCGGGACAAACACGCGCGTTTGTCCGAAACACCGTGTTATTTTCACGGAACAAACGTCTGCAGCGGAACCACGGCCGCTTGACAGAAGGGCTGCACCTGCCACTGTCAGAGCGGCAGGTCCTGCACCTGTCACGGGGGTTTTATTTAGTTATTTGTTTCTGTTTCTGTGACTCATTAAACATCGATTAATCGTAATAATTGAGTTGTTGATTCATTTTAAGTCGATTATTTGGTTTAAAGGACTCTCGCTCTGCCTGAAATGTTCCACAGTGTGGCATTAACCTGTCAGTGTTTTTATGGCTCAGTGTGAGGGGCTCGCCTCTCCACAGAGCTGAGCCGTACCCTCCACCTCAAAACAGGAACAAAACAGGAACAAAAACACACAGACGCTTCGTAAATAAAGAACCAGCGTCGATCCGGTTTGTTTTTCTGTTTGAGACGATACTTCAGGGTCCGATACTTCAGGGTCATACTTCAGGGTCCGATACTTCAGGGTCATACTTCAGGGTCATACTTCAGGGTCATACTTCAGGGTCCGATACTTCAGGGTCATACTTCAGGGTCATACTTCAGGGTCATACTTCAGGGTCCGATACTTCAGGGTCCGATACTTCAGGGTCATACTTCAGGGTCCGATACTTCAGGGTCCGATACTTCAGGGTCCGATACTTCAGGGTCCGATACTTCAGGGTCCGATACTTCAGGGTCCGATACTTCAGGGTCCGATACTTCAGGGTCCGATACTTCAGGGTCATACTTCAGGGTCCGATACTGAGTCTGATTCTGTTCACAGCTGTTCAGGTTCAGTTTGGACACATTTGAAACGTAAAACTGATTTAAAAAAATGAACTCAGAAGCAAAAGTGGAGCCACAAAGTACAACAGTCTGAAACAACAGTCTGACACAACAGTCTGAAACAACAGTCTGACACAACAGTCTGAAACAGAACAGTCTGAAACAACAGTCTGACACAACAGTCTGAAACAACAGTCTGAAACAGAACAGTCTGAAACAACAGTCTGACACAACAGTCTGAAACAGAACAGTCTGACACAACAGTCTGACACAACAGTCTGACACAACAGTCTGAAACAGAACAGTCTGAAACAACAGTCTGACACAACAGTCTGAAACAACAGTCTGAAACAGAACAGTGTGACACAACAGTCTGAAACAACAGTCTGACACAACAGTCTGAAACAACAGTCTGAAACAACAGTCTGAAACAACAGTCTGAAACACAACAGTCTGAAACAACAGTCTGACACAACAGTCTGAAACAACAGTCTGACACAACAGTCTGAAACAGAACAGTCTGAAACAACAGTCTGACACAACAGTCTGAAACAGAACAGTCTGAAACAACAGTCTGAAACAGAACAGTCTGAAACAGAACAGTGTGACACAACAGTCTGAAACAACAGTCTGACACAACAGTCTGAAACAACAGTCTGAAACAACAGTCTGAAACAACAGTCTGAAACACAACAGTCTGAAACAACAGTCTGACACAACAGTCTGACACAACAGTCTGAAACAACAGTCTGACACAGAACAGTCTGACACAACAGTCTGAAACAACAGTCTGAAACAGAACAGTGTGACACAACAGTCTGAAACAACAGTCTGAAACAGAACAGTCTGAAACAACAGTCTGAAACAACAGTCTGAAACAACAGTCTGAAACAGAACAGTCTGAAACAGAACAGTCTGAAACAGAACAGTCTGAAACAACAGTCTGAAACAGAACAGTCTGACACAACAGTCTGAAACAACAGTCTGAAACAACAGTCTGAAACAACAGTCTGAAACAGAACAGTCTGAAACAACAGTCTGAAACAACAGTCTGAAACAGAACAGTCTGAAACAACAGTCTGAAACAACAGTCTGAAACAGAACAGTCTGAAACAGAACAGTCTGACACAACAGTCTGAAACAGAACAGTCTGAAACAGAACAGTCTGAAACAACAGTCTGACACAACAGTCTGACACAACAGTCTGAAACAACAGTCTGACACAACAGTCTGACACAGAACAGTCTGACACAACAGTCTGACACAACAGTCTGAAACAACAGTCTGAAACAACAGTCTGACACAACAGTCTGAAACACAACAGTCTGACACAACAGTCTGACACAACAGTCTGAAACAACAGTCTGAAACAACAGTCTGAAACAACAGTCTGACACAACAGTCTGACACAACAGTCTGAAACAACAGTCTGACACAACAGTCTGAAACAGAACAGTCTGAAACAACAGTCTGACACAGAACAGTCTGAAACACAACAGTCTGAAACACAACAGTCTGAAACACAACAGTCTGAAACACAACAGTCTGAAACAACAGTCTGACACAACAGTCTGAAACACAACAGTCTGACACAACAGTCTGAAACAACAGTCTGAAACAACAGTCTGAAACAACAGTCTGACACAACAGTCTGACACAACAGTCTGACACAACAGTCTGACACAACAGTCTGAAACAACAGTCTGACACAACAGTCTGAAACAGAACAGTCTGAAACAACAGTCTGAAACAGAACAGTCTGAAACACAACAGTCTGAAACACAACAGTCTGAAACACAACAGTCTGAAACACAACAGTCTGAAACAGAACAGTCTGAAACAACAGTCTGACACAGAACAGTCTGACACAACAGTCTGACACAACAGTCTGAAACAGAACAGTCTGAAACAACAGTCTGACACAGAACAGTCTGACACAACAGTCTGAAACAACAGTCTGAAACAGAACAGTCTGAAACAACAGTCTGACACAACAGTCTGACACAACAGTCTGACACAACAGTCTGACACAACAGTCTGACACAAAAGTCTGACACAACAGTCTGAAACATCAGTCTGACACAACAGTCTGACACAACAGTCTGAAACAACAGTCTGACACAACAGTCTGACACAACAGTCTGAAACAACAGTCTGACACAACAGTCTGAAACAGAACAGTCTGAAACAGAACAGTCTGACACAACAGTCTGAAACAACAGTCTGAAACAGAACAGTGTGACACAACAGTCTGAAACAACAGTCTGAAACAGAACAGTCTGACACAACAGTCTGAAACAACAGTCTGAAACAACAGTCTGAAACAACAGTCTGAAACAGAACAGTCTGAAACAGAACAGTCTGAAACAACAGTCTGAAACAGAACAGTCTGACACAACAGTCTGAAACAACAGTCTGAAACAACAGTCTGAAACAACAGTCTGAAACAGAACAGTCTGAAACAACAGTCTGAAACAACAGTCTGAAACAGAACAGTCTGAAACAGAACAGTCTGACACAACAGTCTGAAACAGAACAGTCTGAAACAGAACAGTCTGAAACAACAGTCTGACACAACAGTCTGAAACAACAGTCTGACACAACAGTCTGACACAACAGTCTGACACAGAACAGTCTGAAACAACAGTCTGACACAACAGTCTGAAACAACAGTCTGAAACAACAGCCTGACACAACAGTCTGAAACACAACAGTCTGACACAACAGTCTGACACAACAGTCTGAAACAACAGTCTGAAACAACAGTCTGAAACACAACAGTCTGACACAACAGTCTGAAACAACAGTCTGAAACAACAGCCTGACACAACAGTCTGAAACACAACAGTCTGACACAACAGTCTGACACAACAGTCTGACACAACAGTCTGAAACAACAGTCTGAAACAACAGTCTGACACAACAGTCTGACACAACAGTCTGAAACAACAGTCTGACACAACAGTCTGAAACAGAACAGTCTGAAACAACAGTCTGACACAGAACAGTCTGAAACACAACAGTCTGAAACACAACAGTCTGAAACACAACAGTCTGAAACACAACAGTCTGAAACACAACAGTCTGAAACACAACAGTCTGAAACAACAGCCTGACACACAACAGTCTGACACAACAGTCTGAAACAACAGTCTGAAACAACAGTCTGAAACAACAGTCTGACACAACAGTCTGACACAACAGTCTGACACAACAGTCTGACACAACAGTCTGAAACAACAGTCTGACACAACAGTCTGAAACAGAACAGTCTGAAACAACAGTCTGACACAGAACAGTCTGAAACACAACAGTCTGAAACACAACAGTCTGAAACACAACAGTCTGAAACACAACAGTCTGAAACACAACAGTCTGAAACACAACAGTCTGAAACACAACAGTCTGAAACACAACAGTCTGAAACAGAACAGTCTGAAACAACAGTCTGACACAGAACAGTCTGACACAACAGTCTGACACAACAGTCTGAAACAGAACAGTCTGAAACAACAGTCTGACACAGAACAGTCTGACACAACAGTCTGAAACAACAGTCTGAAACAACAGTCTGAAACAACAGTCTGAAACAACAGTCTGACACAACAGTCTGACACAACAGTCTGACACAACAGTCTGACACAACAGTCTGACACAAAAGTCTGACACAACAGTCTGAAACATCAGTCTGACACAACAGTCTGACACAACAGTCTGAAACAACAGTCTGACACAACAGTCTGACACAACAGTCTGAAACAACAGTCTGACACAACAGTCTGAAACAGAACAGTCTGAAACAGAACAGTCTGACACAGGGCATTTCGTTGTTCTTCTTGTTTTTCGTGTCTTGATGTTGTTTTTAGCGCCTCATTCTTATTGCGCCTCTCGTTGTTTTTAGCGCGTCTCATTGTTCTTCTTGTGTTTAGTGCATCTCGTTGTTGTTAGTCTGGTTGTTGTTAGTCTGGTTGTTGTTGTTGTTTTTAGCGTCTGGTTGTTGTTGTTTTTAGTCTGGTTGTTGTTGTTTTTAGTCTGGTTGTTGTTGTTTTTAGTCTGGTTGTTGTTGTTTTTAGTCTGGTTGTTGTTGTTTTTAGTCTGGTTGTTGTTGTTTTTAGTCTGGTTGTTGTTGTTGTTGTTCAGACACTTCTTTGTGATTAGGTTTGTGTTTTTGTTCACATTTTAAACACAACCAGAGCTCCATGTTCAGGACGTGTTTGACTCTTTTAGTCTCGTTTGTGTTTGTAACAGTCGACTCAAACTGTTTTCTTAAATACATCGTTAACCAATATTAATGAAAGGAAATCAGCCGCGATCTGCTCCAGACGAGTCGTTAAAGTGAGACTGAAACAGGAAACGTCTGAAATGTAAAGATAGAACTGACAGAAATGTAAAGATAGAACTGACAGAAATGTAAAGATAGAACTGACAGAAATGTAAGAATAACATACATCACAGGTTTGTCCTCACGTCGTGTTTTCATCGAGAAATAAGGCGTTTTATGTAAAAACGACCAAAAATAAAAATGCATTTGAAGAAAACGGTTTTGGAGTTAGTCGCTTTTAGTCCAAATTTTTGTCGCTTTTAGTTGCTGCAGTTGTATTTTTGTCACGTTTAGTTGCGTCTGTGTCTCGTTTTTGTCGTGTTTTTGTCGCTTTTTATGTTTTTTTTGTCATTTTTTGTTGCATTTTGTAGTTTTTAGTTGCGTTTTTGTCTTGTTTTTGTCGCTTTACGTCATGTTTTTGTCATTTTTAGTTGCGTCTTTGTTGATTTTAGTCACAATTTTGATGTTTTAGTCGTGTTTTTGTCAAATATAGTTGCGGTTTTGTCATTTTTAGTCACATTTTTATTGCTTTTTGCTGCTTTTTTGCTGCTTTTAGTCGTGTTTTTGTTGTTTTTAGTCGTGTTTTTGTCACTTTTAGTCACGTTTTTATTGATTTTTGTTGACTTTGCTGTTTTTAGTCACATTTTTGTTGTTTTTAGTCACGTTTTTGTTGCTTTTAGTCGTGTTTTTGTCACTTATAGTTGCGGTTTTGTCATTTTTAGTCACATTTTTATTGCTTTTTGTTGTGTTTTTGCTGCTTTTAGTCACGTTTTTGTCACTTTTATTCCAATCCTTGTTTGTTCTAAATGTGTTGAGTCCAGATTGTACAGTTTGTGTGGATCGACTTTAATGATCTTTAAAAATGCATTTGAAGAAAACAATGTCAGAGAAATCTATGGATGAAGTGGATTCAATGGAAGAATCAAACATCAGGAGCAGGTTGGACACATCAAAGTCCAGACCAGAGAGAAAAGTGACAGAAAACTAACCCTTGTCATAGAGTTTTGCCGTAGAGTCTGGCCTTAAATGCTTCATAAACTCTAAGTTTCCGTTCAAACCGTTTCAGACGCTGCATTTATTGAATCTGGACGAGAAAACTGATCAAACTAAAAGGTAAAGACGGGGTTTAGATGTGAAGGAGTGGATCACGTTGTGGTCGTTCTGCTGCAACAGTCGCACGTCGTTTGAGATGAAGAAAGAGGAAATGTAGAAAAACGGCTCTAAAAGTGTTAAACCTGACAAACCCTGGGCTTGATTCTGTGTCACGTTTGATTCAATTTTGACACAAAACATCACGATAAACGATGGAACTATTTTCACGACGCAAAGAGTCTGAAGCCGGAGAAATAAAAACAATAAAAACATGAAGCACAAGGTGAAAAACAACAAAACATGATCCGCTCGAGTCATTTGTTCATTATTTAAAGGGCCTATGACAGGTTTAAAGGGCCTATGACAGGTTTAAAGGGCCTATGACAGGTTTAAAGGGCCTATGACAGGTTTGAACGATTTTCTAATTGGTGCATTCATACGTGTTGTACATAAAAATGACTGTTTTACACCAGTCGAGCTGTAGTTTGTGGAGAAAAGTGGAAAAATCTGTTTGAAATGACAGGAAGTAAAACACTGATGACATCACAGTGTGAGACTCACTCCATCCAAAGGTTTTGCATAATTTACACAAAATCAACAACTTAAATGACCCTTAAAACATTAATGTGGCATTCGCCGAGTTTTAGTCCAGTGTGCAGAGTGATGTCCTGGTGTGATGTCATCATTTACAACCAGGAAGTGATGTTATAAAACTAAAAAAACAGCTAAAAATGATCAAATGTGTAATTATTTTTAGCAAAACTTTGAATATGTTTATCTGAGCTGTGCTTTAGTCACAGGAGTCCAACCTGTCATGGGCCCTTTAAACCTGTCATGGGCCCTTTAATCCTTTACGGCTGAAGAACAAACAACAAAAGAGAATCTACACGATAAAAGTCCATTTATCAACAGAATAATGTGAAACGGAGAAGCAGCTGATTGTACGAACACAAACGACTAAAGCTCCTTTAAACGGAGCTAAAAACACCAACAATTACAGAAAACATGAACCAATGACGTCACATTCAAGTCCAACAAGGAGTTTGTCCCTTTTGGCTGTTTGTTTGTCACTTTGAGTCGCGTTTATTTACTTTTGGTCATGTTTTTCAGTTTTTTGTCCTTTTTAGTTGTGTTTATGTGATTTTTTTTAGACTTTGCTTTTCGACAGATTTTTCTCGCTTGTTCCAGAACGTGTTTTAACGAAGCGAAACCACAGTTTGTGCAAAATAAAAGAGAATATTTCGTTTCTTGTGGAGGAAACGATCAGAAGAAAGACTTGACCGATCCGTCGTGTCGATCACGTTTGAATTTATCGTCATATTTTCTCTCGTCATTTGTCAAACGTCGTATTATTCTGGCTCGTGTTCCGTTAATGCCACACTCAGGAACATTCTGTGCAAAGTGTTTAAAATACAAGAAACGGAACAAAAACTGAATAAAAGGCACCAGGAGCCTCAGGACGAGCTCCTCTGATCATTAAACACTTCAGTGACGTTTGTCAAAGTGTAATACTTCATTCTTCTGTTCGAGCTGCTTCAAACGGTCATTAAAGGTCCCATATCCTGCTAAAGTGACTCTTCAGAGGTTCTAACCTTCCTCCAGGGCTCTCTGGGCCTCGTATGTTGTGCCCAAAGTGGTTTTTTGATTGATTCCCTCATGTTTTCACTAGAGAACTGTCTTTTCCGTCCCCCTCTGAGCAGCAGACGGGGGCTCCTCACTAAGATGACGCGGTGTTTAAGCCACGCCTCCAGGAAGAATAAAAACAGCTAATGCTAATGCTACACAGTAATTACACGATGGATACGACAGATAGAAGAGTTAGCTTGTTATTTACCAAACGGCACGTCCGTCGTTGAGGCCCTGGAGCACGTCAAACTCCAGGTCAGATCCAGGACGTAGGACTCAGCACGACGCACCGTAAACTGTTATGTTATGGATATTACACAAAGCCCTGAGGACAGACTGTGTGAAGGGAAAAGAGCAGGATATGGGACCTTTAAATCTGTCAAACTGAGACTAAAACACCTTTAGATCAAATAAAACCTGGGACCTGGGGCTGGAGTCTTTGGGAGAAGTGTCTTTGTCCTAAAAGCTCTTCATGTTTCACAAACTCTAGAGAAGCCCAGACCCTGGATCGGCCCAAACGCTCACGTCCCGTTCACTTCTGGGTCAAAGTTCTCAGGACAACAACTCGGGATTCGAACCCACCGCCGGCCGATGTGACGCCCCCCGGTGGTCAGGCCGAGCAGACGCCGATGGTTCGGAGTCAAAGCCGACAAACTGTGGCTGTTTGTGGTTTTATTTTGACGTAAACAGACCTCGGCTCTAACTTCCTGTTGCACTCGGCCACTTCCTCTTTTAGTTAGAACAGGGTTAAAGCCTCACTGTGGGACATTAGAGCAGGTTAAAGCCTCAGTGTGGGACATTAGAGCGGGTTAAAGCCTCAATGTGGGACATTAGAGCAGGTTAAAGCCTCAGTGTGGGACATTAGAGCGGGTTAAAGCCTCACTGTGGGACATTAGAGCAGGTTAAAGCCTCACTGTGGGACATTAGAGCAGGTTAAAGCCTCACTGTGGGACATTAGAGCGGGTTAAAGCCTCACTGTGGGACATTAGAGCGGGTTAAAGCCTCACTGTGGGACATTAGAGCGGGTTAAAGCCTCACTGTGGGACATTAGAGCAGGTTAAAGCCTCACTGTGGGACATTAAAGCCTCACTGTGGGACATTAGAGCGGGTTAAAGCCTCACTGTGGGACATTAGAGCAGGTTAAAGCCTCAGTGTGGGACATTAGAGCGGGTTAAAGCCTCACTGTGGGACATTAGAGCCTCACTGTGGGACATTAAAGCAGGTTAAAGCCTCAGTGTGGGACATTAAAGCAGGTTAAAGCCTCACTGTGGGACATTAGAGCCTCAGTGTGGGACATTAGAGCGGGTTAAAGCCTCACTGTGGGACATTAGAGCAGGTTAAAGCCTCACTGTGGGACATTAGAGCAGGTTAAAGCCTCACTGTGGGACATTAGAGCCTCAGTGTGGGACATTAGAGCAGGTTAAAGCCTCAGTGTGGGACATTAAAGCAGGTTAAAGCCTCACTGTGGGACATTAGAGCAGGTTAAAGCCTCACTGTGGGACATTAGAGCGGGTTAAAGCCTCACTGTGGGACATTAGAGCGGGTTAAAGCCTCACTGTGGGACATTTATCACTGAACGGGGCTCAGAGGTAAAGGCCGAGTGGGTTCAGTGAGCTGTTCTTCTTGTGTGTTTTTGTTTTTCGTGCGGAGAAGCTGCTGATTCACCGTCGAGTCGTAAAGAAACAGCTGAGCACTTCCTGTGACATCACTTCCTGTGACATCACAAAGACAGGAAACGGCTGACGGTGGGAATGAGCTGCTGTGTCAGTGACGTCGGCCGGTGCTAGGGGCCTGAGGGGGGCGGGGCCTGGTGGGGGCGGGGCACGAGGGGGGCGGGGCATGAGGGGGGGCAGGACCTGATATACCATAGAAATAACCTTTTAACTTATCGAATACTAAAAGAATCATTTAGTGACGGCCGTTAAGTGTAAAACGCCACAAAAGCACAATCTAGTCGGGGTTTTTCGTCGATGATTCGTGAATATAACGTCCATAAATGTTTTCTGCAGAAGCTTCAGTCTCATGTTTCAGCTTCATTTGATCGATAATGTGTTTAATTTGTGTCTAAAATCTGTCAAAATGAAAAACTCAACAGAGACAAAACCAAGAGTAAATCAAGGCTCGTCTGTTCTGAATCAAATCCGTGGGTTTGTGTCGTCGGGCCAAACGTCCCGGAGTCGTGCGAGGGTTGTTTGCCGTGTGTTTGTGTCTCGGCTCAGGCTCCGCCTCCGCACCTGCCTGAACCTGACCGGGCTCAGGTGCTGCGCTCTGATTGGCCCCTGAGGATCATGTGACGCACTTTTCTCCCCGATTCTGTCAACGAATTAACGAGGCAGAAAGACCAGACGAGTTCAGACGAGTTCAGAGCGAAAGAGACGAGTTCAGACGAGTTCAGAGCGAAAGAGACGAGTTCAGAGCAAAAGAGACGAGTTCAGAGCGAAAGAGACGAGTTCAGAGCGAAAGAGACGAGTTCAGAGCCAAAGAGACGAGTTCAGAGCGAAAGAGACGAGTTCAGAGCGAAAGAGACAAGTTCAGAGCCGAAGAGACGAGTTCAGAGCCAAAGAGACGAGTTCAGAGCCAAAGAGACGAGTTCAGAGACGAGTTCAGAGCGAAAGAGACGAGTTCAGAGCGAAAGAGACGAGTTCAGAGCGAAAGAGACGAGTTCAGAGCGAAAGAGACGAGTTCAGAGCGAAAGAGACGAGTTCAGAGCGAAAGAGACGAGTTCAGAGCCAAAGAGACGAGTTCAGAGCCAAAGAGACGAGTTCAGAGCGAAAGAGACGAGTTCAGAGCCAAAGAGACGAGTTCAGAGCGAGAGAGACGAGTTCAGACGAGTTCAGAGCGAAAGAGACGAGTTCAGAGCCAAAGAGACGAGTTCAGAGCGAAAGAGACGAGTTCAGAGCGAAAGAGACGAGTTCAGAGCCAAAGAGACGAGTTCAGAGCCAAAGAGACGAGTTCAGAGCGAAAGAGACGAGTTCAGAGACGAGTTCAGAGCGAAAGAGACGAGTTCAGAGCCAAAGAGACGAGTTCAGAGCGAGAGAGACTAGTTCAGACGAGTTCAGAGCGAAAGAGACGAGTTCAGAGCCAAAGAGACGAGTTCAGAGTGAAAGAGACGAGTTCAGAGACGAGTTCAGAGCGAAAGAGACGAGTTCAGAGCCAAAGAGACGAGTTCAGAGCGATAGAGAGGAGTTCAGAGACGAGTTCAGATCGAAAGAGACGAGTTCAGAGCCAAAGAGACGAGTTCAGAGCCAAAGAGACGAGTTCAGAGACGAGTTCAGAACGAAAGAGACGAGTTCAGAGCCAAAGAGACGAGTTCAGAGCCAAAGAGACGAGTTCAGAGCGAAAGAGACGAGTTCAGAGCCAAAGAGACGAGTTCAGAACCAAAGAGACGAGTTCAGAGCGAAAGAGACGAGTTCAGAGCCAAAGAGACGAGTTCAGAGCCAAAGAGACGAGTTCAGAGCGAAAGAGACGAGTTCAGAGCCAAAGAGACGAGTTCAGAGCGAGAGAGACTAGTTCAGACGAGTTCAGAGCGAAAGAGACGAGTTCAGAGCCAAAGAGACGAGTTCAGAGCGAAAGAGACGAGTTCAGAGACGAGTTCAGAGCGACAGAGACGAGTTCAGAGCCAAAGAGACGAGTTCAGAGCGAAAGAGACGAGTTCAGAGACGAGTTCAGAGCCAAAGAGACGAGTTCAGAGCCAAAGAGACGAGTTCAGAGCGAGAGAGACTAGTTCAGACGAGTTCAGAGCGAAAGAGACGAGTTCAGAGCCAAAGAGACGAGTTCAGAGAGAAAGAGACGAGTTCAGAGACGAGTTCAGAGCGAAAGAGACGAGTTCAGAGCCAAAGAGACGAGTTCAGAGCGAGAGAGACGAGTTCAGAGACGAGTTCAGGGAAACTAAAGAGACGAGTTCAGTGCCAAAGAGACGAGTTCAGAGCCAAAGAGACCTAGTTCAGAGACGAGTTCAGAAAGAAAGAGACGAGTTCCAGAGCCAAAGAGAGCGAGTTCAGAGCCAAAGAGACGAGTTCAGAGCCTAAAAAGAGACGAGTTCAGAGCCAAAGAGACAGTTCAGAGCTTAAAGAGGCGAGTTCAGAGCGAAAGAGACGAGTTCAGAGCCAAAGAGACGAAGTTCAGAGCGAAAGAGAGGAGTTCAGGAGCGAAAGAGACGAAGTTCAGAGCGAAAGAGACGAAGTTCAGAGCCAAAGAGACGAGTTCAGAGCCAAAGAGACGAGTTCAGGAGCCAAAAAGAGACGAGTTCAGGGCCAAAGAGAGCGAGTTCAGAGCCAAAGAGACGAGTTCAGAGCCAAAGAGACGAGTTCAGAGCCAAAGAGACGAGTTCAGAGCGAAAGAGAGCGCAAGTTCAGAGCCAAAGAGACGAAGTTCAGAGCCAAAGAGACGAGTTCAGAGCCGACCAGACGCGAGTTCAGAGCCGACCAGACGAAGTTCAGGTGCCAAAGAGACGAGTTCAGAGCCAAAGAGACGAGTTCAGAGCCAAAGAGACGAGTTCAGAGCCAAAGAGACGAAGTTCAGAGACAAAGAGACGAAGTTCAGAGACAAAGACACGAAGTTCAGACGAGTTCAGAGCGAAAGAGACGCAAGTTCAGGAGCCAAAGAGACGAGTTCAGAGCCAAAGAGACGAAGTTCAGAGCCAAAGAGACGCAGTTCGGAGCTTAAAGAGAGGAGTTCGGAGCGAAAGAGACGAGTTCAGAGCCAAAGAGAGCGAAGTTCAGAGCCAAAGAGACGAAGTTCAGAGCCAAAGAGACGAGTTCAGAGCCAAAGAGACGAGTTCAGAGCCAAAGAGACGAGTTCAGAGCCAAAGAGACGAGTTCAGAGCCAAAGAGACGAACTACAGAGCCAAATTGACGAGTTCAGAGCCAAAGAGACGAGTTCAGAGCCGACCAGACGAGTTCAGAGCCGACCAGACGAGTTCAGAGACAGAGACTCCAGTTCAGAGCCAAAGAGACGAAGTTCAGAGCCAAAGAGACGAAGTTCAGAGCCAGAGACGAGTTCAGAGCCAAAGAGACGCAGTTCAGAGCCAAAGAGACGAAGTTCAGAGCCAAAGAGACGAGTTCAGAGCCAAAGAGACGAGTTCAGAGCCCACCAGACGAGTTCAGAGCGAAAGAGACGAAGTTCTAGAAGCGAAAGAGACGAAGTTCAGAGCCAAAGAGACGAAGTTCAGAGCCAAAGAGAGCGAGTTCAGGAGCCAAAGAGACGAGTTCAGAGCCAAAGAGACGAAGTTCAGAGCCAAAGAGACGAGTTCAGAGACAGAGACGAAGTTCAGAGCGAAAGAGACGAAGTTCAGAGCCAAAGAGACGAGTTCTAGAGCGAAAGAGACGAGTTCAGAGCCAAAGAGACGAGTTCAGAGCCGACCAGACGAGTTCAGAGCCAAAGAGACGAAGTTCAGAGCCAAAGAGAGCGAAGTTCAGAGCCAAAGAGACGAGTTCAGAGCCAAAGAGACGCAGTTCAGAGCCAAAGAGACGAGTTCAGAGCCAAAGAGACGCAGTTCAGAGCCAAAGAGACGAAACAGTTCAGAGACTTAGTTCAGCGAGTTTTAAAGAGACGCAGTTCAGAGACGAAGTTCAGAGCCAAAGAGACGAAGTTCAGAGCCAAAGAGACGAAGTTCAGAGCCAAAGAGACGAGTTCAGGGCGAAAAGAGACGAGTTCAGAGCCAAAGAGACGAGTTCAGAGACGAGTTCAGAGCCAAAGAGACGAGTTCAGAGCCAAAGAGACGAAGTTCAGAGCCAAAGAGACGATTTCAGAGCGAAAGAGACGAGTTCAGAGCCAAAGAGACGAAGTTCAGAGCCGACTCAGACGAGTTCAGAGCGAAAAGAGACGAGTTCAGAGCCAAAGAGACGAGTTCAGAGCGAAAGAGACGAAGTTCAGAGACGAGTTCAGAGCGAAAGAGACGAGTTCAGAGCCAAAGAGACGAGTTCAGAGCGAGAGAGACGAGTTCAGAGACGAAGTTCAGAAACGAAAGAGACGAGTTCAGAGCCAAAGAGACGAGTTCAGAGCCAAAGAGACGAGTTCAGAGACGAGTTCAGAACGAAAGAGACGAAGTTCAGAGCCAAAGAGACGAAGTTCAGAGCCAAAGAGACGAGTTCAGAGCGAAAGAGACGAGTTCAGAGCCAAAAGAGACGAGTTCAGAGCGAAAGAGACGAGTTCAGAGCGAAAGAGACGAAGTTCAGAGCCAAAGAGACGCAGTTCAGAGCGAAAGAGAGGAGTTCAGAGCGAAAGAGAGGAGTTCAGGAGCCAAAGAGACGAGTTCAGAGCGAAAGAGACGAGTTCAGAGCGAAAGAGACGAGTTCAGACCAGTTCAGAAAAGAGACGAAGTTCAGGAGCGAAAGAGACGAGTTCAGAGCGAAAGAGACGAGTTCAGAGCCAAAGAGACGCAGTTCAGAGCCAAAGAGACTTCCAGTTCAGAGCCAAAGAGACGAGTTCAGAGCCAAAGAGACGAGTTCAGAGCCAAAGAGACGAGTTCAGAGCGAAAGAGACGACGAGTTCAGAGCCAAAGAGACGAGTTCAGGAGCGAAAGAGACGAGTTCAGGAGCCAAAGAGACGAGTTCAGAGCCAAAGAGACGAAGTTCAGAGCCAAAGAGACGAGTTCAGAGCCGACCAGACGAAGTTCAGGAGCCAAAGAGACGCAGTTCAGAGCCAAAGAGACGAGTTCAGGAGCCAAAGAGACGAGTTCAGAGACAAAGAGACGAGTTCAGAGACAAAGACACGAGTTCAGACCAGTTCAGAGAGCGAAAGAGACGAGTTCTCAGAGCCAAAGAGACGAAGTTCAGAGCCAAAGAGACGAGTTCAGAGCCAAAGAGACGAGTTCGGCGCGAAAGAGTGGAGTTCGGAGCGAAAGAGACGAGTTCGGAGCGAAAAGAGACGAAGTTCAGAGCCAAAGAGACGAAGTTCAGAGCCAAAGAGACGAGTTCAGAGCCAAAGAGACGAGTTCAGAGCCAAAGAGACGAGTTCAGAGCCAAAGAGACGAGTTCAGAGCCAAAGAGACGAGTTCAGAGCCAAAGAGACGAGTTCAGAGCCAAAGAGACGAGTTCAGAGCCAAAGAGACGAGTTCAGAGACAGAGACGAGTTCAGAGACAGAGACGAGTTCAGAGCGAAAGAGACGAGTTCAGAGCCAAAGAGACGAGTTCAGAGCCAAAGAGACGAGTTCAGAGCGAAAGAGACGAGTTCAGAGCCAAAGAGACGAGATCAGAGCCAAAGAGACGAGTTCAGAGCCGATGTTCAGAGCCAAAGAGACGAGTTCAGAGCCAAAGAGACGAGTTCAGAGCCAAAGAGATCGAGTTCAGAGCCAAAGAGACGAGTTCAGAGCCAAAGAGACGAGTTCAGAGCCAAAGAGACGAAGTTCAGAGACGAGTTCAGAGAAAGAGACGAGTTCAGAGCGAAAGAGACGAGTTCAGAGCGAAAGAGACGAGTTCAGAGCCGACCAGACGAGTTCAGAGCCAAAGAGACGAGTTCAGAGCCAAAGAGACGAGTTCAGAGCCAAAGAGACGAGTTCAGAGCCAAAGAGACGAGTTCAGAGCCAAAGAGACGAGTTCAGAGCCAAAGAGACGAGTTCAGAGCCAAAGAGACGAGTTCAGAGACGAGTTCAGAGCGAAAGAGACGAGTTCAGAGACAGTTCAGAGCCAAAGAGTCGAGTTCAGAGCCAAAGAGACGAGTTCAGAGCCAAAGAGACGAGTTCAGTGCGAAAGAGACGAGTTCAGAGCCAAAGAGACGAGTTCAGAGACGAGTTCAGAGCCAAAGAGACGAGTTCAGAGCCAAAGAGACGAGTTCAGAGCCAAAGAGACGATTTCAGTGTGAAAGAGTCTAGTTCAGAGCCAAAGAGACGAGTTCAGAGCCGACCAGACGAGTTCAGAGCGAAAGAGACGAGTTCAGAGCGAAAGAGACGAGTTCAGAGCGAAAGAGACGAGTTCAGAGCGAAAGAGACGAGTTCAGAGCCAAAGAGACGATTTCAGAGCGAAAGAGACGGGTTCAGAGCCGACCAGACGCAGTTCAGAGCCAAAGAGACGAGTTCAGAGCGAAAAGAGACGAGTTCAGAGACGCAGTTCAGAGCGAAAGAGACGAGTTCAGAGCCAAAGAGACGAGTTCAGAGCCAAAGAGACGAGTTCAGGCGTAAAGAGACGAGTTCAGAGCCAAAGAGACGAAGTTCAGAGACGAGTTCAGAGCCAAAGAGACGAGTTCAGAGCCAAAGAGACGAAGTTCAGAGCCAAAGAGACGAGTTCAGGCGTAAAGAGACGAGTTCAGAGCCAAAGAGACGCAGTTCAGAGCCAAAGAGACGAAGTTCAGAGCCAAAGAGACGCAGTTCAGAGCCAAAGAGACGAGTTCAGAGCCAAAGAGACGAGTTCAGAGCCAAAGAGACGAGTTCAGTTTAGTCGTAAACAGGACCCAAACTGGACCCAAACCAGTTTCCTTGATGTATCGTCGTGTCCAAACGCACTTCCTGGTTTGTGTTTGAAGCCGACAGGAAGTGCCCGCTGTCACTTCCTGTCGGCTTCCTGTTCAGCGTGACCTCTGACCTCTCTTTAATTCTGTGTTTCCTGTTGCAGAGTTTTCAAGAAGTCCAGCCCTAACTGTAAGGTGAGTCTAAACATCAGGAACGAGCGCCTTTTAACACAATCGGATGTCGGGAAGAAAA